>QLOH01000710.1:0-505195 GCA_026901365.1 Sesbania bispinosa | reverse complement strand
TGACACAAATTCAGTAAAGCCCAACTATGCTTCTGTTCCTGGCAAGGTGGAGGAGATTGCAAAACCATTGTCAACTGTGGTAAGGTCGGATGATGTCCAGACAGGTCGAGTTGGTCAGCTTGTGTCTGGATCAAAAGGAGGTGAAGAACCATCTCCTGGGCGTTCAAGAATTGGTACTGGAAATGCTGGTCAAGGATATACTTTTGAAGAGGTATGACTTTATTATAACTTGCCCAAAAGCTCTTACTTTACTGATTTGTGATTGAAATAAATGTTTGGGAAGTTGTAGTAATTCTTTCTTTTGCTCACAATGATTAACTGATAATTTTACTTAAGGTTTCAACATTACTGGTAATGCAGGTCAAGGTCTTTTCCTAGTGCTTATGGACCTTTGTCGCCGAACTTCTGCGCTGCAACACCCTCTGCCAGTTTCTCAGGTGGGGAGTAGCAACATTCAGGTTCGGCTGCATTATATTGATGGGAACTACACTGTACTGCCAGAGGTTGTGGAAGCATCCCTTGGCCCACATATGCAGGTAACTTTCTGTTTTCTCATTTCATTTCAAAGTTAGTGTTTCTGGGGGGGAAATGAAACTAGTTATAATTAGTACTTCATGAACCTGATATATTATTGCCACAAACTTACGATGTCATCATGTAATAGTAATAGAAGTTAATGAAATAGGATTAAAGGGGGCTCAATTGTCTTTCTCTAGTAAGGATGCCTTTTATAGCAAATGTTATTCCTATTTTTGTGATAAAGCACACTGTTTTAGATTATGTAGGAGCAGTTGATATGATTGATAAAATACATTTTTTTTGGGGGGTGCATTAAAATCTATTTGTTTCCTTGGATTGAGTGAATGACACCCTTCCCCAAAACAAAATAAAAAATGGGTATGCAGAACATGCCTCGTCCTAGAGGTGCAGATGCTGCTGGTCTTCTACTACGTGAGCTAGAACTCCACCCTCCAGCGAAGAGTGGCATAGACGGAATATGTTTGGTGGACCTTGGTCTGATCAAGATGATGCAGATTCTGCAAATGATGCACCAAAACTAGTTAGTTTAAATCAAGTTGATTCCACCTCATTGGAAAATTGTGATGTCTACTATGGAGCCAATGGCTTATGGCCAGGAAGCGCAGGATGTCTGAACGAGATGCAGCTTTTGGGTTGAACACTTCTGCAGGCCTGGGAGCTTATCTTGGAATAATGGGATCTAGAAGAGATGTTGTTACTGCATTGTGGAAGACAGGACTTGAAGGGGTCTGGTACAAGGTATGAAAAGAAAGACCTTTTTCATTTATTAATATTATTTGTTGATTCTATTTTCTGATTCTTGTGTTGTTTTTACTTTGTGTGTGGTGGTGCAGTGCATAAGATGTCTGAGGCAGACTTGTGCTTTTGCTTCACCAGGTTGTTCCACCAATCATCCTATTCAAATGACAGGGAGATTTGGTGGATCAGCCGTTGGGCTTATGGCTGTCCAATGTGTGGAGGAACATGGACTCGAGTTGTATAGCTGGCTGCCTTTACTTTGTTACAAAAATTGTCACCATGTGAAGTTTCTCTTTGGCTGAGGGAAGCACTGCATATATTTGTGGCTAACTGAATATAGATGAAATGTTGTCTAGACTTGTACAGAGAGAAGAGATGTAGATTTACCTGACTGGTTCGTTGTGTGTTGTCATTGTTGGTGACCACACGAACTTGGATTTATTTTTAGATCTAGGTGTATTGATTGTTAGCATTTCTTGTTCTCTTATAATAATTTTAATTTTTTTTTACCATTCTTTTTAACAAATTTCCTAATTCTTTTCGTATTATCACCTTTATTGTTCTACTTTTTATTTTTTGTTTTGTTTTGTCAATATAATTAATTGTGTAGAATAGTTGAAGAGAAAATAATTATATTTATTAATTTAATTCTTTAATTATTTTCTTCATATGTAAGAATATATTAAAATTTGAAAAACGCAATCAAGGAAAAGCAAAAGAAGGAAGAATAATGTCAAACGTTAGACCACTACTAGTATAAGAATCATTAACACATTAAACAAATTACAACAATACAATAACTTATTTTTGCCTAAGTTTTGATCATAAAGTGGTAAAGTTAACTAGTATATTTTAGTGCAAATAAGGATGATTATGGAAGACATCTCTAAGGAAAACTATAACCAACACCTTGCACAACCCTATCAAAAGCCTAATAGTTAACTCATAACCCAAACATCATGTGCCTAATATCAATTCTTTTGATCCACAAACACCCAATTACGATTACCAAGTAAATTTTCTTTTCCTAATAGGTCTAGTCGAATCTCTAACAACTTAATCAAGGGTTTTAAATCTTTATCAAGTTGCAAAAGCAGGATGTAAGAGTAAGACCTTCCACAGTCCTTATGTTCACTGTGTGGGATTTATTGGTTATTAATGGGGTGGTAGGTACCAAAAAAAATCTTTTTATCACCTATGAGAGTTCTTGCCACAAAAGAATCTCCTATGGTGCTTAAAATATAGGCATTTCGATTAACATTAATTCAATCTTACTAATGTAAGGATAAATTCAACCAAAAACTAATTTTTCATGAACTTATTTAACAATTTTCATCTTTTAAAAATTAACTTGACTGATGTTTTATTCTATAGGGACCACAATGATATTTTTCTCACAATGCGTGTGGGGTGGGGTGGGGGCGCTAATGGACAGTTTGTAAATATTTTAGCAATTCTGACTTTCATTATTCACATTTTTTTCTATCTCTCTTTTCAAACATCACTCATCACATTTTTTACTTTTTATTATTTTTCCTTTTTTTTATCTCTCTTGTCCCTCTACCTCTGGAACAAAAGATCGGGTGTACAATCATATTTTTCCATATTTTAGTGGGAGTAATAAAATACATTTCCCACAAAAGTTATGCACACAGTCGTGTTTATCCATTGGATCGAACAAATATATGCACATCATGTGCGCGTGATTTGCTCCTGCCTTGATTCATTTGGGAAAAAGATTTAATTGTAACATATGACGGAAGCAAATGCACACTGAAAAATTCATATGTAAAAACCAAAACTTCCTGTTATTCATTTTGGTTATTGGCAATTACCGTAGTCATGTTCAACATTGAAGCATAAAGATATGTACACAACAATGGAACCAAACGATAAACCCATATATCCCAAGAGCTAAAAACATATAAAGTTGCTCTTGGCAGCACATTAAAAAAAAAGAAAGAAAACTAAAAAGAAAAATACTTAGATTATGATCAAATTAATGAAGCTTGGTAGCTAGCCCCAAGTAGCCCAATTAGCTTCACTTCCAACACGTGGCATCATGGGGATCCTTGACTGAGAGTCAACATTGAAGTTAGCCCCACACATAATCCCCTCACTGTCAATCCGAGGCATTGCTTTCATCTTCATTGTTGGATGCTCAAAATTCATCAGACCATGCTCACTATGAAACATACATCCTGCAATTTCAACACCAATTCCAGTCAAAATTCACCCTTTATAGTTACAATGCTTCTAATAATTGTATTATTTTTATAAAAAATTTGTGATCTAAAATCAAAGCTGCAACATTTGATAGGGACAAAGTTCTACAAGGCAAATAGAAACTAAATTTACATACCAGCTGGGAATGGAGCAAATGATTTAGCACAGCTTGCTTTTATAAGTTCCAGGTTCTCAGAAATAACTACTGAACCATCCGCTGCAATACCCCAGAAAAGCCCAATGTGGCCATTAGAACCCTGCTCAAAAATAAACAATCAGTCAGTCCCAGCAAGATTAACAACAAACAATGTTCCAAATTTTATAGGTTGAGAAAGTGACTCACAGATGCAGCAAAAACCGTTCCATCCTTGTTGTCATAGATCACAAATCCAAAACTTCCCTCAAGTTCTTTGAGGACCTGATCAGCTGGGTATGGACCTCTATCACGAAGTGTCCTATAGGCTTCAATGATAAACAGGGCTTCATTGGTTACCTTTGATAGCCCATACTGCTTGTTCAGTTTGCTAAGGTTATGAAGGCTACCCATGAAAACACAGTATATGTTGTCCAAACCACTGAACAACCTGTCACACATTTTTTTTGTTGTATTAGCAATACAACTCAATAAACAATAAACATATAAATAGAATTCATAAATCTGTTTCTGGAATAATAGATTCATTGACATTGATTAATCTGGTCATTAGGTCTAATGTCTAGCTACTGATTATCAAATAATTGAAACCAAATTGGTTTTCTTTATAAGCCATTTTTCTTCTAGCATTAGCATATATACCTCTGATGAATGGAGGGCTTGTTTGGAGGGGAATATGCTAGTAAAGCATCATTTCCAAAACTCAAGAAGAATGCATTGGGGGAATTGGACATGAAATCACGAAGGATTTCATGAGCTTGCTTAGGCTTGCTCCGTGAATTCAAAGAAGCTGGACTGTTCAGCTCCTTGGGTGCGTTAATCAGCTTCTCCTTGAAAATCCCCAACATCTTTTTGCCTCTGTCTCTGAGTTAGTTATTACCACTCTTGTTTGAACAAGTGTTTAGACTTTTTCAAAGAAATGTTATAGCGATTTGCTGCAGAAAAAAACATGAAAAATCTGAGGTTTTAAACAATGAATGATCATGCAAATGGAGAATAAGAAAGAAAAGAGAAAAGGAATGAACATACCAAAATCAGGAATCAAAATAGCTGTAGAATGGAGAAATGAGATTTAGTGATGAATGGAATGAGTCATTCATGTTGAGATATATATAGAGGCTCCGAAACGAATTGGAGGTTTGACTGGAAGGTGAGGAGTGAAGAGAAATACCTTGCGTCAACGTGGCAATTCTATCATGACAAGGAAAGTAGATAAAGATGAAAAGGTAATATATTATCGTTTTTGTTTATAATATAAATATAAAAGTCAGATCTGATTTAAATTGCTTGAACTTTTCAAGGGACAAGTCATCAAAAATACATCCAAGGGACAGATGTGGACCAAGGAAAGTGGCAAGGCGTCATGAGAAATCGATAATATTACATCAGATTTGTGTTTTTATATAAAAATTCACTTGTGATATGAGCCAATATGCTGTCCCACAATGTTTTAATATATGATATGATATACCCCATTTTTTCACTATTCATATATCTTAAATGGTCAGCAAGTTCTTATTAAGCACCCCTCTTCTCTAACCCCAACTCATTTTTTTACTATTCACAAATCTTAAATGGGTCCCACTAATATACATCACCCAATTTTTATTTTTATTAATCCCAAATATATTAATTAATAAAAAAACGAAAATAATATTTTAAAAACATTAATGAAAAAAAATTATCAAGAAAAATAAAAAAAATTAAGGGGGTTTCAAACCCAGGAAAAGTAAAAAAGAAATAAAAAAAAATATTAACGGGGGTTAGCAACCCCGGTAATTGCTTAAAAAAATAAAAAAATAATAACGCACGGTGCTCTGCTGAGCACCACGACTTTCGGGTTTCGTGCCCTTGTCCGTGCTCTAGTGGTAAGTTCTCGTGAAGCACCGTGCTTATTGAGTTGCTCAATAAGCAGCACCGTTAAAGGTGCTCTAACTTCTTCAAGCTGGAAAGTTTAGAGGATAGTCTTAAAATAGTATTTAAAATGAAAAAGAAATATTATATAGAAAATGTTGTTTGTATTTTCCCGGAAAATGTGTTCAGTGGATATCGAATTCAGGGATTATTCCTATAATCTCAGTCTGCGTACTAATTGAGTTATAACTCATGTACAACAATAGTATTATAATAAAGAAAGAGATAAAGATAAATAAAAAAGATAAAACATGGAATGTGAAAAATGATATGATGAAAAAAATATATATATGTTAAATAAATTATTGTATGTTTTATGTTGTATTAATAGTGCGTTATTCATATAGTATATGATAGACAATGATTTAATGGATCAGATAGCATCAGATCTAGTGATGACACATGAAGAGGTGGAGGTGAGTGGTTCGCAGGTAGAAATAGAATTAGAAACAGGAGAGAGAAGGGGGAATTTTGAATTGAATGGAAATAGGAAGGAAAGTGAATCTTATCCATATCATATATGGATGTGACAATGATCTGACTCAGCCACTTTCAAAACAACTTTGCATCCGCAAATCGTGCCGGACTTGGATCATTTTTTGTGCAGCAACGTTGTCTCAATGTCAGAAGCATCCCATGGATCATATAAATTATTAATTTGTCTGAGATTTTTTTTTTTTTGGTTTTGAGATTTGTTTTTAATGTATCGAAACCTTTTTGCTTGGTTTGGATTTAGAAAAAAAAAATTTAAAAAGGAAAAAGAAAAAAGAGGAGCAGAGAATGAGAAGAAAACAGATACAATTATTAATTGTTTGAATAAAGAAAAAAAAGAAGTAAATAAAGTTACATTAAATAATATTTTTCTTGCTCTTCTCAGTTATTGGCAAATGAATTTGTCAAGCAACTTTAAGTTTTGACCTGTCTGGTTTCTACTTTCTAAGTAAATTATAAAAGGTTCATAAAACAATGTGTTAAAAGATGGGTTGTAGCTAGATATTCTGATCAAGATAAACATATATTTTTGCATACTATGGACATATTCATTTGTTAGACAGGCCCACTAGCAAGTTTGAATATGTTAGAGTCCCACATTGCCTAGAGATATGGCCATATTGTGGTATATAAACTTTGGGCAATCCTCACCTTACAAGCTAGCTTTTGGGGTTGAGTTAGGCCCAGGTCCAAAATTTAAGATGGTATCAGAGCCTATCCTAGATGATCCGTTGTTATTGAGCCGCCACCCGTATAGTTGTCCACGCTCCAGATGTCCAGTCCTGGGCGTGAGGGGGTGTGTTAGAGTCCCACATTGCCTAGAGATATGGCCATATTGTGGTATATAAACCTTGGACAATCCTCACCTTACAAGCTAGCTTTTGGGGTTGAGTTAGGCCCAGGTCCAAAATTTAAGAGAATAAACAGAGTTATGGCTAACAGACTTGTTCATGTGCTAAATAAGCCAAGATTAACAGTGTCAAAAACTCATACAATTTATTAGATGTACTTATAATGTTTGTTGAGATCATTAAGTTTATATCGACAAACAGTCACATATAATGTCTTACCCTGCTCAATCATGTGTACCCATTACTTTGGCTTGCTGGCACCCTGGTATGTGTTTTTCATTGGAAATTTTGTGATGGTTATTAATGTTTCCTTTCTCCATAGCTCAACTGCAAATCCACCATTTTGGATCCCTATACATATTGTGATACCAGAGAGGCCGACTGAATGTGCAGTATTCAATGTCATAGCAGGTACTTTGATGTCATTGCTATCTTCTATATCCATGTGTATTTCACTTTTACTGTGTCTGGTGGCTCTGTTTGATCGTATTCTTCACTCGGCAACAATGCCAAAATTGACTAAACAATAGCTAAGTAAGGAGTTTATCTTTTTCAATTACATTACCGATATAAAGGTTCTGCTAAATCCCCAAGGCTGTTCGACTATGTGATCCTGCATAAGCTAAGTATGGGTTTATAGTTTTATACATATTATGTTTGAGTGTAAGGCATCAAGTTGAAAGTATAGAAGGAATGTTTAAATTTTGGAACTTTTGGCATCATATATTTGAATTAGACTTTTTGAGGATCTTGATCTGGATTGCCTAGAAGCATCAGATTTCAGATCTGCTCTTTTTTTAAGTTGTGGTCAAATCTTTGATATTGTTGTTTCACAATCAGAGGGGGTAATATAACTGTTATCAACAGAAAGTTAGAAGAATCTTCATGATGACAATATATGCAAAATCATCATCATCATTATAATAATAATTTCATATAGAATGATTGTCAAATGACATCTTATTTGTATAGTATCGATAAAATAAGAAAGAACCCGAATTGGATCTAAATGATACAATGCAGGAAACAGGAAATTGAGATCCTCTATAACAGTAACAGTGATTGAAAGTGCCATCAGCTCATCTGTGAATTTCTCCATGCTCTCAAATATGTCAATGTTTACTTTGTTTTGCTTGATGGACTGTTCATCATATGGAAATAACATTTTGATGTTCTTTCTTGTCTTTGTTTTTTCCTCAGCTTTAGTTTCAGAATTGAACTGCTTCATTATATAGGTGCATGTATATATACATTTGAAAATTTGATTAGTAGCACTGAATGCCTTCTGCAGATTCTCCTCGTGATTCTGTCCAGTTTATTGAATGGTCCCCTACCTGTTGTCCCCGTGCATTATTGATAGCAAATTTCCATGGGAGGGTAACTATTTGGACTCAACCATCTCAAGTAAGTGAGAGTTACTTAAGTGGATACATTTAATTACTTGGCTGTTTAGTATAATTGCAAGTACTCTGTCTGTCATAGGTTTTCCTGTGGCCATACATTTAATTACTAAGTTTGCTGTTTGCCAGTAACAAAATTTGTTGCTAAAACTTTACCCCCAATCTTCATAGCTTCCTATAACTGAGGTGACTTCATAGCTGCCTGTATTGTATAACCGAGGTAGTTTTTTAAATCCTGGTATGGGAGATTTAGCTATGTATTAGCCTAGCCCTAGAAGGAGGTTAACGTAATTGACCTAGCGCTTGTGTCTGCCAGTGGGTTGATCTTTTGCGCATATTTAACCTCTCTAACTTCTCCATTATTCATATTAATGCTTTTCTTGTTTGTTTGTTGCTGATTTCTTGTCCATTCAGGGGCCAGCTAATCTTGTCCTTGACACTAGCTGCTGGCTACGTGAGCATGAGTGGCGGCAAGATATTGCAGTTGTTACAAAGTGGCTATCAGGGGTGTCTCTGGTATGCAGTTAACTTCTCTTCTACGTGATGTTCAAATTTTCTGTACATTGTTTTTGAGGTTTTCTTATAAATATTCCTTTTTGGATATATTCATATAAGTATTTTCATTTGTCCAACTATACCCTTAAACTTATATGGTTATACAAGGCATGGAAAAAAACCCAAAACAATTTCTCTAAAAAACTCTCTAAGCAATTCTCTCTAAAAGAAATTTCCACCTCGTTGTTTAGAGAAAGTTTAGAGAGAGAATTTTTTTAGAGAAAAACATTTTTTAGAGAGATAGAAATTGTCAAAGGGGGAGAATATTTTTTTTAAAGGCAAATGGGTAAATTAATTCCCCCCACCCAAATTCCCCAATTTCAAGGAACTTTAATTGTTAAATAAAATATATAGAGAAAATTTCTGTAGGATTAATGAAAAATCCATGATCCCCCTTCAGCCATGAAGTCAGTGCATTGATTTGCTGAATTAACTGCTTTTTTGAAAAAACATCAGTATAGGTGGCTTTCATCTAAATCGAGTGCTCCTGCCAATTCAAAGTCAATATTTGAGGAAAAGTTTCTTTCACAACAATCTCAAACTTCAGGTCAATTTTTTTTTTTTAATTTGCTATTCTGGTTGCCATTTTTTCAGTAAGGTTGTTCACTGTGGTGTAATGTGATATCTTGAAGTAACACTATTATTGACATTGTTTCATTTTTGGCAATATTTTTTATTCTTTTTGTCCTTTTTTGGTGAACCATATGAGAAGGAATATTGTATCATCCATGGTGCGATACAAGAAGGAATTTTCATACAAATTAGGTGGTGGGAGAGGAGGGATCTATGTATATGGATGTGTGTGTATTGTGCATTGGGATTGGGAGTAGGGTTCGAGTGTTGCACAACTCCTCTTTGTAAATTCATTGACAATATTGAATTATTCTGTTCATGGACAAAGGCCTACTGATTTCTCTTATTTCCTGCTGCAGTTGGATTATAACAACATTCCATGTTGCTTTTGTGATTTTATTTTTGACAATAAAGTGTGTTCATGAAGACAGATCGTTTGAGATGAAGTTCTAGACTTGATTTTCTTTCCAATTTTGATTGGTTGTCTATAATGATACTGAACTGTCTTAGTGGCTGGCTGGTGCCTATCAACCCCAAGGATTTGGCCCTCTCTAGGATATATAGAGTGAAATTATAACTGTTGATAAAAAAATCAATGCTTGAGATTTTAACAACATCTTAGTTTGTTATGAATGTGCATGTATTCTGCCACAAGCTCAACTATTATTTTTAAATTAATGACTATCCCTGCACTTCATCTTCTAAGGTACACCCTCACTTTAGAGGAGCCAAATCCCAAGCCTAGATACATAAAAGAGGAGTTGTTTGTAAATTTGTATGGCACATGTAATCCTAGTATGGCTTAGGCTGTGCTTCCTAGGCTGATACTAAAATAAATTTTGTATGTTGATGATGGCGGTGCCATGGTGGCTATGAGCCTATGACCATGACAGTACCTGAAATTAGAACTATGTTTCCCTCTCTTTATTTGATTTCTTATTTCAGTTATTTGATTAATAATTCATTTTATATGTTCATTTTTTTTTCTAATTAATAGTGCAAATGCTGATCTATATATAAATTGCTTTTGTGCTTGTGTGTCTGACACATGGAGTTGTTTTGATTTCAGCTAGATGGCCCAATTTTCTTTGTGTCTGTTCTGTGTTCTCATCAGGCTCGGTTCAACTTCATTGGTCCCAGTGGCCTCCTAGTCAGAATGCACCACCCAAATGGTTTTGCACTAGTAAAGGGCTACTGGGTTGTGGGCCCAGTGGCATTATGGCTGGTGATGCTATCATTACAGATAGTGGTGCCATGCATGTGGCAGGTGTTCCAATTGTTAATCCATCTACCATTGTTGTATGGGAGGTTATGCCTGGGCCTGGAAATGGTTTCCAAGTAACGCCAAAGACAAGTATCAATGGTGTCCCACCTCTTAGCCCACCCAGTTGGACTGGTTTTGCACCTTTAGCTTCATATTTATTTAGTTGGCAAGATTATCTATTATCTGAGAAAAGCAAGGGAAAATCCAGACAGACCAAAACCTTGGTGACTCTATACCACTTCACTGCTCACCAGTTTCAAATTTTTCAGCATATGTGAGTCCTGAAGCTGCAGCTCAATCTGCAGCAACCACTACATGGGGTTCTGGTGTAACAGCAGTAGCCTTTGATCCAACTCGTGGTGGTTCTGTGATAGCTGTTGTGATAGTTGAGGGTATGAACCTGATTCTTACTTGATCTTTTTTCACACACTTAATATCTGTTCTGTGCTAAGGAATGCCTGCTTTAATAATGATTTTCCCCCTCAATTTCAAATATTCTTCATACATTATTATTTGTATTTATAAGTATGTAACCTATCTGGCCTTTATAGGACAGTACATGTCCCCTTATGATCCAGATGAGGGCCCATCAATCACAGGATGGAGAGTTCAACGCTGGGAATCGTCTTTACAGCCTGTTGTCCTCCATCCAATATTTGGGAACCCTACTTCCAGTATGGGTGGACAGCCTCCTATGCAAACTGTTTGGCAATCCAAAGTGGACCTGAGTATTCCACCAACAAATGATTTCAAGAATCATCAAGCACCTGCAGTTGGAATGAATGCTGATGTGCAAAGGGTATCTGAGTCCGGTTTTGATAAGTCAAAAGGGGTCAATTTTGATCCTTTTGATCTTCCAAGTGATGTTAGGACACTTGCACGAGTTGTTTACTCAGCTCATGGTGGTGAAATTGCCATTGCCTTTCTTCGGGGTGGAGTCCACATCTTTTCTGGTCCAAATTTTGCACCTGTAGACAACTATCAGATTAATGTTGGATCTGCAATTGCTGCTCCTGCTTTTTCTTCAACAAGCTGCTGTTCAGCTTCTGTTTGGCATGACACAAGCAAGGATCAAACGATATTGAAAATAATTCGGGTTCTTCCTCCTGCTATTCCAACTAGTCAAGTAAAAGCCAACTCATCAACCTGGGAACGTGCAATTGCTGAAAGGTGATTTCTTAAAATGCTTTTTAGTGCATGGCATGCTAACTCTTTCTTAGTCTACCCATAAACTTACTGGAAGTTGTAATTTATTTCATTTTTTCAATGGTTTGTTTCACGGCTAAGTGCTAACATCTGTTAGGAAAAGCAGGTTTTGGTGGAGTCTTTTGGTTGGAGTTGATTGGTGGGATGCTGTGGGCTGTACGCAAAGTGCTGCAGAGGATGGTATTGGTAAGAAGTGCAAATTATTAAGTCCTGCTACTATTTTTTTTTGTTTTCTTAAAGTTTGTGCATGGGAAATTAGAGGTGCAAACTATTTAGTCCTGCTACTATCTTTTCTTGGTTTCCTTGAAGTTTGTGCCAGGGAAATCAGAGAAAAGGGGCTATACAATTTACTTTATTTCATTTGCACTCTACTATAAAGTGTCTGCATAATGTGCTATTGATGCTGTATATTAATGAGTGGTATTTTTTTTTGTTTCAGTTTCACTTAACAGCGTTATTGCAGTCTTAGATGCGGATTTCATTCCCTTCCTACTGCTCAGCACAGACAACAGTATTGTCCTGTATATTTCTGTAAACTATCACCATTAGCTTTCATAGTTATCTTCTTCATTGTTAGCTCCAGGGTTGTCATATTATTTTTCTGTTATTTCGTACAAAGTTGTTGATGAAGTGTTTCATGGATATAATATTACTTGAATTGTGGATCCTGTAGCTAATGCTTGTTAATAGCATTTTTATCTCATAAGACATCCATGATTTTTGTTAATTGTCCTCACTGAGTATCTTGTGGATGATAAAGAGCCTAACTTGATGTTGCACTGTTCATAGTTGACATTTCATTTGAGGTCATTTTGATGCCATAAAGCTTTAACTTTAGGCTTCCTAACAGGAATTATGCCTATACAACTTGCTGTTCCGTTCCACCTGATGACCCTGCTCTTGTGGCCTTCTTGTTTTACTATGTTTCCAGCTGGCATGGGTTCCCCCAATAAAATTTCCAACAGTAGCATTGACATTTTTTAATTATTTTCCGTTAGCCATTTCATTGAATTGTTTAAATTTATTATGAGTCTAGTCTGAATCTGATTTTTAAACCTTCAGAAATTCTGCTAAGGCTAATTTTTTTCATTCAAACTTTCTCCATCCCTTTTGTGTCTTTCAGCTATGATAATTCTTGATATAAAGTTAAACAAAATTAACTTCACCTTTTCAGCTTCTTCTGTTTATTGTAGTGTTTTAATGCAGTTGGAAATGACTGTGTTGCTGCTTTTGGGGCTAAAAATAACTTGGTTTTGTATGATTGCAGAGTCTAGATAGGATAAAGTGTAGGCTACTTGAAGGATCAAATGCTCAAGAGGTCAGGGCAATGGTTCTGGATATGCAAGCTAGGTTGTTGTTGGATATGCTTGGGAAGGGAATTGAATCTGCTTTGATAGATCCTTCTGCTTTAGTGCCTGATCCATGGCAGGTATCTGGTGAGACATTATCCAGCATTGACCCTGAAGCAGTGGCTGTTGAACCTTCACTAGTTCCATGTATTCAGGTTCGTTTTGGTTAAAGTTGTAATCACGTGCTCCATTTTTGTATAATTAGAAGATCTAGACTTTCTGGTGCAGTGATTGTTAACTGCATGGTTCAATCTGCATGCTCTGCTTTTTTCAATCTTTGCCGTACATTCTTTTATTTATATTCACACAAGTATAAGAACTGATGTGTAGCGTATGTAATACACCATGTAGATAAATATTACCTACCAACCTATGAAATATGTTTCATATTTTGTTAAACCCTTTGATTCCTTCCTCCTTTCAATGAGTTGGCATTGCTTTGAATTTGTTAAACATTTGGCTGTATATACATCTCCTAATTGATTCAATATTATGCAGGCCTATGTTGATTCAGTTCTTGATCTGGCTTCACATTTTATCACACGATTGCGGCGTTATGCAAGTTTCTGTCGTACATTGGCAAGTCATGCTGTGACTGCGGGGACTGGAAGCAACCGAAATATGGTTGCTAGTCCTGCCCAAAATCTGCAACTCCTGCACCAAATCAGGGTTAGTCTGCATTGATATGATATATTGTGTTTTTGAACAAATATATTTTATTAAAGAAAATTATAGGTCAAACCCTACCTAGTGCGAAAAGGTTTTGAGTGTTGTTGTTGTATAGTTTGTTTGGTTTTATTTATGAAAAATTATATAGATTCATAATTACTTAAGTCTTGACATTATGGATCTAACAAAGCAAAGATTGTTGCTTTTGTTTAAATTGTCACAGAAAATTATCCTTGAATATTTTAGTCATCTTAACTATCAGCAGTTGTCTTTATTGTTTATTTTACATATTGAATTAAGGCAAAGACAATGTTTTCCAGGAGGTCAAAGGACAACCAGTTCTAGTGGAAGCACGCAATGCAAGCTTGGTCAAGGGGCTATTGCCAAGATTAGTAGCACAACTGATGGAGTGTCCAACCCAACTCCAACTCCAAATCCCCCCACCGGTCCTTCGTCCTTTAATGCCCATAAGCATTAACACAGGAACGTTTCCTGGAACACCTGCAGTTCGGCTAATTGGGGACTGTCATTTCCTCATAGATTATGCCAACTTTTGCTCTTCTGCTTTTTCTTCCGACGAACCCAACTTCCCCGCTATATGAGTGGCACACAGAGAACTGCTGACACAAATTCAGTAAAGCCCCAAACTAATGCTTCTGTTCCTGGCAAGTGGAGGATTGCAAAACCATTGTCAACTGTGTAAGGTCGGATGATGTCCAGACAGGTCGAGTTGGTCAGCTTGTGTCTGGATCAAAAGGAGGTGAAGAACCATCTCCTGGGCGTTCAGAATTGGTACTGGAAATGCTGGTCAAGGATATACTTTTGAAGAGGTATGACTTTATTAAACTTGCCCAAAAGCTCTTACTTACTGATTTGTGATTGAAATAAATGTTTGGGAAGTTGTAGTAATTCTTTCTTTTGCTCACAATGATTAACTGATAATTTTACTTAAGGTTTCAACATTACTGGTAATGCAGGTCAAGGTTCTTTTCCTAGTGCTTATGGACCTTTGTCGCCGAACTTCTGCGCTGCACACACCCTCTGCCAGTTTCTCAGGTGGGAGTAGCAACATTCAGGTTCGGCTGCATTATATTGATGGGACTACACTGTACTGCCAGAGGTTGTGGAAGCATCCCTTGGCCCCATATGCAGGTAACTTTCTGTTTTCTCATTTCATTTCAAAGTTAGTGTTTCTCTGGGGGGGAAATGAAACTAGTTATAATTAGTACTTCATGAACCTGATATATTATTGCCACAAACTTACGATGTCATCATGTAATAGTAATAGAAGTTAATGAAATAGGATTAAAGGGGGGCTCAATTGTCTTTCTCTAGTAAGGATGCCTTTTATAGCAAATGTTATTCCTATTTTTGTGATAAAGCACACTGTTTTAGATTATGTAGGAGCAGTTGATATGATTGATAAAACATTTTTTTTGGGGGTGCATTAAAATCTATTTGTTTCCTTGGATTGAGTGAATGACACCCTTCCCCAAAACAAAATAAAAAATGGGTATGCAGAACATGCCTCGTCCTAGAGGTGCAGATGCTGCTGGTCTTCTACTACGTGAGCTAGAACTCCACCCTCCAGCAGAAGAGTGGCATAGACGGAATATTTTTGGTGGACCTTGGTCTGATCATGATGCAGATTCTGCAAATGATGCACCAAAACTAGTTAGTTTAAATCAAGTTGATTCCACCTCATTGGAAAATTGTGATGTCTACTATGGAGCCAATGGCTTATGGCCAAGGAAGCGCAGGATGTCTGAAGAGATGCAGCTTTTGGGTTGAACACTTCTGCAGGCCTGGGATTATCTTGGAATAATGGGATCTAGAAGAGATGTTTTACTGCATTGTGGAAGACAGGACTTGAAGGGGTCTGGTACAAGGTATGAAAAGAAAGACCTTTTTCATTTATTAATATTATTTGTTGATTCTATTTTCTGATTCTTGTGTTGTTTTTACTTTGTGTGTGGTGGTGCAGTGCATAAGATGTCTGAGGCAGACTTGTGCTTTTGCTTCACCAGGTTGTTCCACCAATCATCCTATTCAAAATGACAGGGGATTTGGTGGATCAGCCGTTGGGCTTATGGCTGTCCAATGTGTGGAGGAACATGGACTCGAGTTGTATACTGCTGCCTTTACTTTGTTACAAAATTGTCACCGGTGTGAAGTTTCTCTTTGGGCTGAGGGAAGCACTGCATGATATTTGTGGCTAACTGAATATATGAAATGTTGTCTAGACTGTACAGAGAGAAGAGATGTAGATTTACCTGACTGGTTCGTGTTTGTCATTGTGGTGACCACACGAACTTGGATTTATTTTTAGATCTAGGTGTATTGATTGTTAGCTTTCTTTCTTGTTCTCTTATAATAATTTTAATTTTTTTTACCATTCTTTTTAACAAATTTCCTATTCTTTCGTATATCACCTTTATTGTTCTACTTTTATTTTTGTTTTGTTTGTCAATATAATTAATTGTGTAGAATAGTTGAAGAGAAAATTATATTTATTAATTTAATTCTTTAATATTTTCTTCATATAAGAATATATTAAAATTTGAAAAAACGCAATCAGGAAAAGCAAAGAGGAAGAATAATGTCAAACGTTAGACCTACTAGTATAAGAATCATTAACACATTAAACAAATTACAACAATACAATAACTTATTTTTGCCTAAGTTTTGATCATAAATGGTAAAGTTAACTAGTATATTTTAGTGCAAATAAGGATGATTATGGAAGACATCTCTAAGGAAAACTATAACCAACACCTTGCACAACCCTATCAAAGCCTAATAGTTAACTCATAACCCAAACATCATGTGCCTAATATCAATTCTTTTGATCCACAACACCCAATTACGATTACCAAGTAATTTTCTTTTCCTAATAGGTCTAGTCGAATCTCTAACAACTTAATCAAGGGTTTTAAATCTTTATCAAGTTGCAAAAGCAGGATGTAAGAGTAAGACCTTCCACAGTCCTATGTTCACTGTGTGGATTTATTGGTTATTAATGGGGTGGTAGGTACCAAAAAAATCTTTTTATCACCTATGAGAGTTCTTGCCACAAAAGAATCTCCTATGGTGCTTAAATATAGGCATTTCGATTAACATTAATTCAATCTTACTAATGTAAGGATAAATTCAACCAAAAACTAATTTTTCATGAACTTATTTAACAATTTTCATCTTTTAAAAATTAACTTGACTGATGTTTATTCTATAGGGACCACAATGATATTTTCTCACAATGCGTGTGGGGTGGGGTGGGGGCGCTAATGACAGTTTGTAATATTTTAGCAATTCTGACTTTCATTATTCACATTTTTTTCTATCTCTCTTTTCAAACATCACTCATCACATTTTTTACTTTTTAATTATTTTCCTTTTTTTTATCTCTCTTGTCCCTCTACCTCTGGAACAAAGATCGGGTGTACAATCATATTTTTCCATATTTTAGTGGGAGTAATAAAATACATTTCCCACAAAAGTTATGCACACAGTCGTGTTTATCCATTGGATCGAACAAATATATGCACATCATGTGCGCGTGATTTGCTCTCTGCCTTGATTCATTTGGGAAAAAGAATTTAATTGTAACATATGACGGAAGCAAATGCACACTGAAAAATTCATATGTAAAAACCAAAACTTCCTGTTATTCATTTGGTTATTGGCAATTAACCGTAGTCATGTTCAACATTGAAGCATAAAGATATGTACACAACAATGGAACCAAACGATAAACCCATATATCCCAAGAGCTAAAACATATAAAGTTGCTCTTGCAGCACATTAAAAAAAAAGAAAGAAAACTAAAAAGAAAATACTTAGATTATGATCAAATTAATGAAGCTTGGTAGCTAGCCCCAAGTAGCCCATTAGCTTCACTTCCAACACGTGGCATCATGGGGATCCTTGACTGAGAGTCAACATTGAAGTTAGCCCCACCACATAATCCCCTCACTGTCAATCCGAGGCATTGCTTTCATCTTCATTGTTGGATGCTCAAAATTCATCAGACCATGCTCACTATGAAACATACATCCTGCAATTTCACAACACCAATTCCAGTCAAAATTCACCCTTTATAGTTACAATGCTTCTAATAATTGTATTATTTTTATAAAAATTTGTGATCTAAATCAAAGCTGCAACATTTGATAGGGACAAAGTTCTACAAAGGCAAATAGAAACTAAATTTACATACCAGCTGGGAATGGAGCAAATGATTTAGCACAGCTTGCTTTTATAAGTTCCAGGTTCTCAGAATAACTACTGAACCATCCGCGCTGCAATACCCCAGAAAAGCCCAATGTGGGCCATTAGAACCCTGCTCAAAAATAAACAATCAGTCAGTCCCAGCAAGATTAACAACAAACAATGTTCCAAATTTTATAGGTTGAGAAAGTGACTCACAGATGCAGCAAAAACCGTTCCATCCTTGTTGTCATAGATCACAAATCCAAAACTTCCCTCAAGTTCTTGAGGACCTGATCAGCTGGGTATGGACCTCTATCACGAAGTGTCCTATAGGCTTCAATGATAAACAGGGCTTCATTGGTTACCTTTGATAGCCCATACTGCTTGTTCAGTTTGCTAAGGTTATGAAGGCTACCCATGAAAACACAGTATATGTTGTCCAAACCACTGAACAACCTGTCACACACATTTTTTTTGTTGTATTAGCAATACAACTCAATAAACAATAACATATAAATAGAATTCATAAATCTGTTTCTGGAATAATAGATTCATTGACATTGATTAATCTGGTCATTAGGTCTAATGTCTAGCTACTGATTATCAAATAATTGAAACCAAATTGGTTTTCTTTATAAGCCATTTTTCTTCTAGCATTAGCATATATACCTCTGATGAATGGAGGGCTTGTTTGGAGGGGAATATGCTAGTAAAGCATCATTTCCAAAACTCAAGAAGAATGCATTGGGGGATTGGACATGAAATCACGAAGGATTTCATGAGCTTGCTTAGGCTTGCTCCGTGAATTCAAAGAAGCTGGACTGTCAGCTCCTTGGGTGCGTTAATCAGCTTCTCCTTGAAAATCCCCACATCTTTTTGCCTCTGTCTCTGAGTTAGTTATTACCACTCTTGTTTGAACAAGTGTTTAGACTTTTTCAAAGAAATGTTATAGCGATTTGCTGCAGAAAAAACATGAAAAATCTGAGGTTTTAAACAATGAATGATCATGCAAATGGAGAATAAGAAGAAAGAGAATAAGGAAATGAACATACCAAAATCAGGAATCAAAATAGCTGTAGAATGGAGAAAATGAGATTTAGTGATGAATGGAATGAGTCCTTCATGTTGAGATATATATAGAGGCTCCGAAACGAATTGGAGGTTTGACTGGAAGGTGAGGAGTGAGAGAAATACCTTGCGTCAACGTGGCAATTCTATCATGACAAGAAAGTAGATAAAGATGAAAAAGGTAATATATTATCGTTTTTGTTTATAATATAAATATAAAAGTCAGATCTGATTTAAATTGCTTGAACTTTTCAAGGGACAAGTCATCAAAAATACATCCAAGGGACAGATGTGGACCAAGGAAAGTGGCAAGGCGTCATGAGAAATCGATAATATTACATCAGATTTGTGTTTTTATATAAAAATTCACTTGTGATATGAGCCAATATGCTGTCCCACAATGTTTTAATATATGATATGATATACCCCATTTTTTCACTATTCATATATCTTAAATGGTCAGCAAGTTCTTATTAAGCACCCCTCTTCTCTAACCCAGCAACTCATTTTTTTACTATTCACAAATCTTAAATGGGTCCCACTAATATACATCACCCAATTTTTATTTTTATTAATCCCAAATATATTAATTAATAAAAAAACGAAAATAATATTTTAAAAAACATTAATGAAAAAAAATTATCAAGAAAAATAAAAAAAAATTAACGGGGTTTCAAACCCAGGAAAGTAAAAAAGAATAAAAAAAATATTAACGGGGGTTAGCAACCCCGGTAATTGCTTAAAAAAATAAAAAAATAATACGCACGGTGCTCTGCTGAGCACCACGACTTTCGGGTTTCGTGCCCTTGTCCGTGCTCTAGTGGTAAGTTCTCGTGAAGCACCGTGCTATTGAGTTGCTCAATAAGCAGCACCGTTAAAGGTGCTCTAACTCTCTTCAAGCTGGAAAGTTTAGAGGATAGTCTTAAAATAGTATTTAAAATGAAAAAGAAATATTATATAGAAAATGTTGTTTGTATTTTCCCGGAAAATGTGTTCAGTGGATATCGAATTCAGGGATTATTCCTATAATCTCAGTCTGCGTTACTATATGAGTTATAACTCAATGTACAACAATAGTATTTATAATAAAGAAAGAGATAAAGATAAATAAAAAAGATAAAACATGGAATGTGAAAAATGATATGATGAAAAACATATATATATGTTAAATAAATTATTGTATGTTTTATGTTGTATTAATAGTGCGTTATTCATATAGTATATGATAGACAATGATTTAATGGATCAGATAGCATCAGATCTAGTGATGACACATGAAGAGGTGGAGGTGAGTGGTCGCAGGGTAGAAATAGAATTAGAAACAGGAGAGGAGAGAAGGGGGAATTTTGAATTGAATGGAAATAGGAAGGAAAGTGAATCTTATCCATATCATATATGGATGTGACAATGATCTGACTCAGCCACTTTCAAAACAACTTTGCATCCGCAAATCGTGCCGGACTTGGATCATTTTTTGTGCAGCAGCAACGTTGTCTCAATGTCAGAAGCATCCCATGGATCATATAAATTATTAATTTGTCTGAGATTTTTTTTTTTTTTTGGTTTTGAGATTTGTTTTTAATGTATCGAAACCTTTTTGCTTGGTTTGGATTTAGAAAAAAAAAATTTAAAAAGGAAAAAGAAAAAAAGAGGAGCAGAGAATGAGAAGAAAACAGATACAATTATTAATTGTTTGAATAAAGAAAAAAAAGAAGTAAATAAAGTTACATTAAATAATATTTTTCTTGCTCTTCTCAGTTATTGGCAAATGAATTTGTCAAGCAACTTTAAGTTTTGACCTGTCTGGTTTCTACTTTCTAAGTAATATTATAAAAGGTTCATAAAACAATGTGTTAAAAGATGGGTTGTAGCTAGATATTCTGATCAAGATAAACATATATTTTTTGCATACTATGGACATATTCATTTGTTAGACAGGCCCCACTAGCAAGTTTGAATATGTTAGAGTCCCACATTGCCTAGAGATATGGCCATATTGTGGGTATATAAACTTTGGGCAATCCTCACCTTACAAGCTAGCTTTTGGGGTTGAGTTAGGCCCAGGTCCAAAATTTAAGATGGTATCAGAGCCTATCCTAGATGATCCGTTGTTATTGAGCCGCCACCCGTATAGTTGTCCACGCTCCTAGATGTCCAGTCCTGGGCGTGAGGGGGTGTGTTAGAGTCCACATTGCCTAGAGATATGCCATATTGTGGTATATAAACCTTGGACAATCCTCACCTTACAAGCTAGCTTTTGGGGTTGAGTTAGGCCCAGGTCCAAAATTTAAGAGAATAAACAGAGTTTATGGCTAACAGACTTGTTCATGTGCTAAATAAGCCAAGATTAACAGTGTCAAAAACTCATACAATTTATTAGATGTACTTATAATGTTTGTTGAGATCATTAAGTTTATATCGACAAACAGTCACATATAATGTCTTACCCTGCTCAATCATGTGTACCCATTACTTTGGCTTGCTGGCACCCTGGTATGTTTGTTTTCATTGGAAATTTTGTGATGGTTATTAATGTTTCCTTTCTCCATAGCTCAACTGCAAATCCACCATTTTGGATCCCTATACATATTGTGATACCAGAGAGGCCGACTGAATGTGCAGTATTCAATGTCATAGCAGGTACTTTGATGTCATTGCTATCTTCTATATCCATGTGTATTTCACTTTTACTGTGTCTGGTGGCTCTGTTTGATCGTATTCTTCACTCGGCAACAATGCCAAAATTGACTAAACAATAGCTAAGTAAGGAGTTTATCTTTTCAATTACATTACCGATATAAAGGTTCTGCTAAATCCCCAAGGCTGTTCGACTATGTGATCCTGCATAAGCTAAGTATGGGTTTATAGTTTATACATATTATGTTTGAGTGTAAGGCATCAAGTTGAAAGTATAGAAGGAATGTTTAAATTTTGGAACTTTTGGCATCATATATTTTGAATTAGACTTTTTGAGGATCTTGATCTGGATTGCCTAGAAGCATCAGATTTCAGATCTGCTCTTTTTTTTAAGTTGTGGTCAAATCTTTGATATTGTTGTTTCACAATCAGAGGGGGTAGATAACTGTTATCAACAGAAAGTTAGAAGAATCTTCATGATGACAATATATGCAAAATCATCATCATCATTATAATAATAATTTCATATAGAATGATTGTCAAATGACATCTTATTTGTATAGTATCGATAAAATAAGAAAGAAACCCGAATTGGATCTAAATGATACAATGCAGGAAACAGGAAATTGAGATCCTCTATAACAGTAACAGTGATTGAAAGTGCCATCAGCTCATCTGTGAATTTCTCCATGCTCTCAAATATGTCAATGTTTACTTTGTTTTGCTTGATGGACTGTTCATCATATGGAAATAACATTTTGATGTTCTTTCTTGTCTTTGTTTTTTCCTCAGCTTTTAGTTTCAGAATTGAACTGCTTCATTATATAGGTGCATGTATATATACATTTGAAAATTTGATTAGTAGCACTGAATGCCTTCTGCAGATTCTCCTCGTGATTCTGTCCAGTTTATTGAATGGTCCCCTACCTGTTGTCCCCGTGCATTATTGATAGCAAATTTCCATGGGAGGGTAACTATTTGGACTCAACCATCTCAAGTAAGTGAGAGTTACTTAAGTGGATACATTTAATTACTTGGCTGTTTAGTATAATTGCAAGTACTCTGTCTGTCATAGGTTTTCCTGTGGCCATACATTTAATTACTAAGTTTGCTGTTTGCCAGTAGTACAAAATTTGTTGCTAAAACTTTACCCCCAATCTTCATAGCTTCCTATAACTGAGGTGACTTCATAGCTGCCTGTATTGTATAACCGAGGTAGTTTTTTAAATCCTGGTATGGGAGATTTAGCTATGTATTAGCCTAGCCCTAGAAGGAGGTTAACGTAATTGACCTAGCGCTTGTGTCTGCCAGTGGGTTGATCTTTTGCGCATATTTAACCTTCTCTAACTTCTCCATTATTCATATTAATGCTTTTCTTGTTTGTTTGTTGCTGATTTCTTGTCCATTCAGGGGCCAGCTAATCTTGTCCTTGACACTAGCTGCTGGCTACGTGAGCATGAGTGGCGGCAAGATATTGCAGTTGTTACAAAGTGGCTATCAGGGGTGTCTCTGGTATGCAGTTAACTTCTCTTCTACGTGATGTTCAAATTTTCTGTACATTGTTTTTGAGGTTTTCTTATAAATATTCCTTTTTGGATATATTCATATAAGTATTTTCATTTGTCCAACTATACCCTTAAACTTATATGGTTATACAAGGCATGGAAAAAAACCCAAAACAATTTCTCTAAAAAAACTCTCTAAGCAATTCTCTCTAAAAGAAATTTCCACCTCGTTGTTTAGAGAAACGTTTAGAGAGAGAATTTTTTTTAGAGAAAAACATTTTTTAGAGAGATAGAAATTGTCAAAGGGGGAGAATATTTTTTTTTAAAGGCAAATGGGTAAATTAATTCCCCCCACCCCAAATTCCCCAATTTCAAGGAACTTTAATTGTTAAATAAAATATATAGAGAAAATTTCTGTAGGATTAATGAAAAATCCATGATCCCCCTTCAGCCATGAAGTCAGTGCATTGATTTGCTGAATTAACTGCTTTTTTGAAAAAACATCAGTATAGGTGGCTTTCATCTAAATCGAGTGCTCCTGCCAATTCAAAGTCAATATTTGAGGAAAAGTTTCTTTCACAACAATCTCAAACTTCAGGTCAATTTTTTTTTTTTAATTTGCTATTCTGGTTGCCATTTTTTCAGTAAGGTTGTTCACTGTGGTGTAATGTGATATCTTGAAGTAACACTATTATTGACATTGTTTCATTTTTGGCAATATTTTTTATTCTTTTTGTCCTTTTTTGGTGAACATATGAGAAGGAATATTGTATCATCCATGGTGCGATACAAGAAGGAATTTTCATACAAATTAGGTGGTGGGAGAGGAGGGATCTATGTATATGGATGTGTGTGTATTGTGCATTGGGATTGGGAGTAGGGTTCGAGTGTTGCACACTCCTCTTTGTAAATTCATTGACAATATTGAATTATTCTGTTCATGGACAAAGGCCTACTGATTTCTCTTATTTCCTGCTGCAGTTGGATTATAACAACATTCCATGTTGCTTTTGTGATTTTATTTTTGACAATAAAGTGTGTTCATGAAGACAGATCGTTTGAGATGAAGTTCTAGACTTGATTTTCTTTCCAATTTTGATTGGTTGTCTATAATGATACTGAACTGTCTTAGTGGCTGGCTGGTGCCTATCAACCCCAAGGATTTGGCCCTCTCTAGGATATATAGAGTGAAATTATAACTGTTGATAAAAAAATCAATGCTTGAGATTTTAACAACATCTTAGTTTGTTATGAATGTGCATGTATTCTGCCACAAGCTCAACTATTAATTTTTAAATTAATGACTATCCCTGCACTTCATCTTCTAAGGTACACCCTCACTTTAGAGGAGCCAAATCCCAAGCCTAGATACATAAAAGAGGAGTTGTGTAAATTTTGTATGGCACATGTAATCCTAGTATGGCTTAGGCTGTGCTTCCTAGGCTGATACTAAAATAAATTTTGTATGTTGATGATGGCGGGTGCCATGGTGGCTATGAGCCTATGACCATGACAGTACCTGAAATTAGAACTATGTTTCCCTCTCTTTATTTGATTTCTTATTTCAGTTATTTGATTAATAATTCATTTTATATGTTCATTTTTTTTTTCTAATTAATAGTGCAAATGCTGATCTATATATTAAATTGCTTTTGTGCTTGTGTGTCTGACACATGGAGTTGTTTTGATTTCAGCTAGATGGCCCAATTTTCTTTGTGTCTGTTCTGTGTTCTCATCAGGCTCGGTTCAACTTCATTGGTCCCAGTGGCCTCCTAGTCAGAATGCACCACCCAAATGGTTTTGCACTAGTAAAGGGCTACTGGGTTGTGGGCCCAGTGGCATTATGGCTGGTGATGCTATCATTACAGATAGTGGTGCCATGCATGTGGCAGGTGTTCCAATTGTTAATCCATCTACCATTGTTGTATGGGAGGTTATGCCTGGGCCTGGAAATGGTTTCCAAGTAACGCCAAAGACAAGTATCAATAATGGTGTCCCACCTCTTAGCCCACCCAGTTGGACTGGTTTTGCACCTTTAGCTTCATATTTATTTAGTTGGCAAGATTATCTATTATCTGAAGAAAAGCAAGGGAAAATCCAGACAGACCAAAACCTTGGTGACTCTATACCACTTCACTGCTCACCAGTTTCAAATTTTCAGCATATGTGAGTCCTGAAGCTGCAGCTCAATCTGCAGCAACCACTACATGGGGTTCTGGTGTAACAGCAGTAGCCTTTGATCCAACTCGTGGTGGTTCTGTGATAGCTGTTGTGATAGTTGAGGGTATGAACCTGATTCTTACTTGATCTTTTTTTCACACACTTAATATCTGTTCTGTGCTAAGGAATGCCTGCTTTAATAATGATTTTCCCCCTCAATTTCAATATATTCTTCATACATTATTATTTGTATTTATAAGTATGTAACCTATCTGGCCTTTATAGGACAGTACATGTCCCCTTATGATCCAGATGAGGGCCCATCAATCACAGGATGGAGAGTTCAACGCTGGGAATCGTCTTTACAGCCTGTTGTCCTCCATCCAATATTTGGGAACCCTACTTCCAGTATGGGTGGACAGCCTCCTATGCAAACTGTTTGGCAATCCAAAGTGGACCTGAGTATTCCACCAACAAATGATTTCAAGAATCATCAAGCACCTGCAGTTGGAATGAATGCTGATGTGCAAAGGGTATCTGAGTCCGGTTTTGATAAGTCAAAAGGGGTCAATTTTGATCCTTTTGATCTTCCAAGTGATGTTAGGACACTTGCACGAGTTGTTTACTCAGCTCATGGTGGTGAAATTGCCATTGCCTTTCTTCGGGGTGGAGTCCACATCTTTTCTGGTCCAAATTTTGCACCTGTAGACAACTATCAGATTAATGTTGGATCTGCAATTGCTGCTCCTGCTTTTTCTTCAACAAGCTGCTGTTCAGCTTCTGTTTGGCATGACACAAGCAAGGATCAAACGATATTGAAAATAATTCGGGTTCTTCCTCCTGCTATTCCAACTAGTCAAGTAAAAGCCAACTCATCAACCTGGGAACGTGCAATTGCTGAAAGGTGATTTCTTAAAATGCTTTTTAGTGCATGGCATGCTAACTCTTTCTTAGTCTACCCATAAACTTACTGGAAGTTGTAATTTATTTCATTTTTTCAATGGTTTGTTTCACGGCTAAGTGCTAACATCTGTTAGGAAAAGCAGGTTTTGGTGGAGTCTTTTGGTTGGAGTTGATTGGTGGGATGCTGTGGGCTGTACGCAAAGTGCTGCAGAGGATGGTATTGGTAAGGAAGTGCAAATTATTAAGTCCTGCTACTATTTTTTTTTTGTTTTCTTAAGTTTGTGCATGGGAAATTAGAGGTGCAAACTATTTAGTCCTGCTACTATCTTTTCTTGGTTTCCTTGAAGTTTGTGCCAGGGAAATCAGAGAAAAGGGGCTATACAATTTACTTTATTTCATATTTGCACTCTACTATAAAGTGTCTGCATAATGTGCTATTGATGCTGTATATTAATGAGTGGTATTTTTTTTTTGTTTCAGTTTCACTTAACAGCGTTATTGCAGTCTTAGATGCGGATTTTCATTCCCTTCCTACTGCTCAGCACAGACAACAGTATTGTCCTGTATATTTCTGTAAACTATCACCATTAGCTTTCATAGTTATCTTCTTCATTGTTAGCTCCAGGGTTGTCATATTATTTTTCTGTTATTTCGTACAAAGTTGTTGATGAAGTGTTTCATGGATATAATATTACTTGAATTGTGGATCCTGTAGCTAATGCTTGTTAATAGCATTTTTATCTCATAAGACATATCCATGATTTTTGTTAATTGTCCTCACTGAGTATCTTGTGGATGATAAAGAGCCTAACTTGATGTTGCACTGTTCATAGTTGACATTTCATTTGAGGTCATTTTGATGCCATAAAGCTTTAACTTTAGGCTTCCTAACAGGAAATTATGCCTATACAACTTGCTGTTCCGTTCCACCTGATGACCCTGCTCTTGTGGCCTTCTTGTTTTACTATGTTTCCAGCTGGCATGGGTTCCCCCAATAAAATTTCCAACAGTAGCATTGACATTTTTTAATTATTTTCCGTTAGCCATTTCATTGAATTGTTTAAATTTATTATGAGTCTAGTCTGAATCTGATTTTTAAACCTTCAGAAATTCTGCTAAGGCTAATTTTTTTCATTCAAACTTTCTCCATCCCTTTTGTGTCTTTCAGCTATGATAATTCTTGATATAAAGTTAAACAAAATTAACTTCACCTTTTCAGCTTCTTCTGTTTATTGTAGTGTTTTAATGCAGTTGGAAATGACTCTGTGTTGCTGCTTTTGGGGCTAAAAATAACTTGGTTTTGTATGATTGCAGAGTCTAGATAGGATAAAGTGTAGGCTACTTGAAGGATCAAATGCTCAAGAGGTCAGGGCAATGGTTCTGGATATGCAAGCTAGGTTGTTGTTGGATATGCTTGGGAAGGGAATTGAATCTGCTTTGATAGATCCTTCTGCTTTAGTGCCTGATCCATGGCAGGTATCTGGTGAGACATTATCCAGCATTGACCCTGAAGCAGTGGCTGTTGAACCTTCACTAGTTCCATGTATTCAGGTTCGTTTTGGTTAAAGTTGTAATCACGTGCTCCATTTTTGTATAATTAGAAGATCTAGACTTTCTGGTGCAGTGATTGTTAACTGCATGGTTCAATCTGCATGCTCTGCTTTTTTCAATCTTTGCCGTACATTCTTTTATTTATATTCACACAAGTATAAGAACTGATGCTGTAGCGTATGTAATACACCATGTAGATAAATATTACCTACCAACCTATGAAATATGTTTCATATTTTGTTAAACCCTTTGATTCCTTCCCTCCTTTCAATGAGTTGGCATTGCTTTGAATTTGTTAAACATTTGGCTGTATATACATCTCCTAATTGATTCAATATTATGCAGGCCTATGTTGATTCAGTTCTTGATCTGGCTTCACATTTTATCACACGATTGCGGCGTTATGCAAGTTTCTGTCGTACATTGGCAAGTCATGCTGTGACTGCGGGGACTGGAAGCAACCGAAATATGGTTGCTAGTCCTGCCCAAAATTCTGCAACTCCTGCACCAAATCAGGGTTAGTCTGCATTGATATGATATATTGTGTTTTTGAACAAATATATTTTATTAAAGAAAATTATAGGTCAAACCCTACCTAGTGCGAAAAGGTTTTGAGTGTTGTTGTTGTATAGTTTGTTTGGTTTTATTTATGAAAAATTATATAGATTCATAATTACTTAAGTCTTGACATTATGGATCTAACATAGAAGCAAAGATTTGTTGCTTTTGTTTTAAATTGTCACAGAAAATTATCCTTGAATATTTTAGTCATCTTAACTATCAGCATTGTCTTTATTGTTTATTTTACATATTGAATTAAGGCAAAGACAATGTTTTCCAGGAGGTCAAAATGGGACAACCAGTTCTAGTGGAAGCACGCAGATGCAAGCTTGGGTACAAGGGGCTATTGCCAAGATTAGTAGCACAACTGATGGAGTGTCCAACCCAACTCCAACTCCAAATCCCCCCATCACCGGTCCTTCGTCCTTTATGCCCATAAGCATTAACACAGGAACGTTTCCTGGAACACCTGCAGTTCGGCTAATTGGGGACTGTCATTTCCTTCATAGATTATGCCAACTTTTGCTCTTCTGCTTTTTTCTTCCGACGAACCCAACTTCCCCGCTATATGAGTGGCACACAGAGAACTGCTGACACAAATTCAGTAAAGCCCCAAACTAATGCTTCTGTTCCTGGCAAGGTGGAGGAGATTGCAAAACCATTGTCAACTGTGGTAAGGTCGGATGATGTCCAGACAGGTCGAGTTGGTCAGCTTGTGTCTGGATCAAAAGGAGGTGAAGAACCATCTCCTGGGCGTTCAAGAATTGGTACTGGAAATGCTGGTCAAGGATATACTTTTGAAGAGGTATGACTTTATTATAACTTGCCCAAAAGCTCTTACTTTACTGATTTGTGATTGAAATAAATGTTTGGGAAGTTGTAGTAATTCTTTCTTTTGCTCACAATGATTAACTGATAATTTTACTTAAGGTTTCAACATTACTGGTAATGCAGGTCAAGGTTCTTTTCCTAGTGCTTATGGACCTTTGTCGCCGAACTTCTGCGCTGCAACACCCTCTGCCAGTTTCTCAGGTGGGGAGTAGCAACATTCAGGTTCGGCTGCATTATATTGATGGGAACTACACTGTACTGCCAGAGGTTGTGGAAGCATCCCTTGGCCCACATATGCAGGTAACTTTCTGTTTTCTCATTTCATTTCAAAGTTAGTGTTTCTGGGGGGAAATGAAACTAGTTATAATTAGTACTTCATGAACCTGATATATTATTGCCACAAACTTACGATGTCATCATGTAATAGTAATAGAAGTTAATGAAATAGGATTAAAGGGGGGCTCAATTGTCTTTCTCTAGTAAGGATGCCTTTTATAGCAAATGTTATTCCTATTTTTGTGATAAAGCACACTGTTTTAGATTATGTAGGAGCAGTTGATATGATTGATAAAATACATTTTTTTTGGGGGGTGCATTAAAATCTATTTGTTTCCTTGGATTGAGTGAATGACACCCTTCCCCAAAACAAAATAAAAAATGGGTATGCAGAACATGCCTCGTCCTAGAGGTGCAGATGCTGCTGGTCTTCTACTACGTGAGCTAGAACTCCACCCTCCAGCAGAAGAGTGGCATAGACGGAATATGTTTGGTGGACCTTGGTCTGATCAAGATGATGCAGATTCTGCAAATGATGCACCAAAACTAGTTAGTTTAAATCAAGTTGATTCCACCTCATTGGAAAATTGTGATGTCTACTATGGAGCCAATGGCTTATGGCCAAGGAAGCGCAGGATGTCTGAACGAGATGCAGCTTTTGGGTTGAACACTTCTGCAGGCCTGGGAGCTTATCTTGGAATAATGGGATCTAGAAGAGATGTTGTTACTGCATTGTGGAAGACAGGACTTGAAGGGGTCTGGTACAAGGTATGAAAAGAAAGACCTTTTTCATTTATTAATATTATTTGTTGATTCTATTTTCTGATTCTTGTGTTGTTTTTACTTTGTGTGTGGTGGTGCAGTGCATAAGATGTCTGAGGCAGACTTGTGCTTTTGCTTCACCAGGTTGTTCCACCAATCATCCTATTCAAAATGACAGGGAGATTTGGTGGATCAGCCGTTGGGCTTATGGCTGTCCAATGTGTGGAGGAACATGGACTCGAGTTGTATAGCTGGCTGCCTTTACTTTGTTACAAAAATTGTCACCATGTGAAGTTTCTCTTTGGCTGAGGGAAGCACTGCATATATTTGTGGCTAACTGAATATAGATGAAATGTTGTCTAGACTTGTACAGAGAGAAGAGATGTAGATTTACCTGACTGGTTCGTTGTGTGTTGTCATTGTTGGTGACCACACGAACTTGGATTTATTTTTAGATCTAGGTGTATTGATTGTTAGCATTTCTTGTTCTCTTATAATAATTTTAATTTTTTTTACCATTCTTTTTAACAAATTTCCTAATTCTTTTCGTATTATCACCTTTATTGTTCTACTTTTTATTTTTTGTTTTGTTTTGTCAATATAATTAATTGTGTAGAATAGTTGAAGAGAAAATAATTATATTTATTAATTTAATTCTTTAATTATTTTCTTCATATGTAAGAATATATTAAAATTTGAAAAAACGCAATCAAGGAAAAGCAAAAGAAGGAAGAATAATGTCAAACGTTAGACCACTACTAGTATAAGAATCATTAACACATTAAACAAATTACAACAATACAATAACTTATTTTTGCCTAAGTTTTGATCATAAAGTGGTAAAGTTAACTAGTATATTTTAGTGCAAATAAGGATGATTATGGAAGACATCTCTAAGGAAAACTATAACCAACACCTTGCACAACCCTATCAAAAGCCTAATAGTTAACTCATAACCCAAACATCATGTGCCTAATATCAATTCTTTGATCCACAAACACCCAATTACGATTACCAAGTAAATTTTCTTTTCCTAATAGGTCTAGTCGAATCTCTAACAACTTAATCAAGGGTTTTAAATCTTTATCAAGTTGCAAAAGCAGGATGTAAGAGTAAGACCTTCCACAGTCCTTATGTTCACTGTGTGGGATTTATTGGTTATTAATGGGGTGGTAGGTACCAAAAAAATCTTTTTATCACCTATGAGAGTTCTTGCCACAAAAGAATCTCCTATGGTGCTTAAAATATAGGCATTTCGATTAACATTAATTCAATCTTACTAATGTAAGGATAAATTCAACCAAAAACTAATTTTTCATGAACTTATTTAACAATTTTCATCTTTTAAAAATTAACTTGACTGATGTTTTATTCTATAGGGACCACAATGATATTTTTCTCACAATGCGTGTGGGGTGGGGTGGGGGCGCTAATGGACAGTTTGTAAATATTTTAGCAATTCTGACTTTCATTATTCACATTTTTTTCTATCTCTCTTTTCAAACATCACTCATCACATTTTTTACTTTTTATTATTTTTCCTTTTTTTTTATCTCTCTTGTCCCTCTACCTCTGGAACAAAAGATCGGGTGTACAATCATATTTTTCCATATTTTAGTGGGAGTAATAAAATACATTTCCCACAAAAGTTATGCACACAGTCGTGTTTATCCATTGGATCGAACAAATATATGCACATCATGTGCGCGTGATTTGCTCCTGCCTTGATTCATTTGGGAAAAAGATTTAATTGTAACATATGACGGAAGCAAATGCACACTGAAAAATTCATATGTAAAAACCAAAACTTCCTGTTATTCATTTTGGTTATTGGCAATTACCGTAGTCATGTTCAACATTGAAGCATAAAGATATGTACACAACAATGGAACCAAACGATAAACCCATATATCCCAAGAGCTAAAAACATATAAAGTTGCTCTTGGCAGCACATTAAAAAAAAAGAAAGAAAACTAAAAAGAAAAATACTTAGATTATGATCAAATTAATGAAGCTTGGTAGCTAGCCCCAAGTAGCCCAATTAGCTTCACTTCCAACACGTGGCATCATGGGGATCCTTGACTGAGAGTCAACATTGAAGTTAGCCCCACACATAATCCCCTCACTGTCAATCCGAGGCATTGCTTTCATCTTCATTGTTGGATGCTCAAAATTCATCAGACCATGCTCACTATGAAACATACATCCTGCAATTTCAACACCAATTCCAGTCAAAATTCACCCTTTATAGTTACAATGCTTCTAATAATTGTATTATTTTTATAAAAAATTTGTGATCTAAAATCAAAGCTGCAACATTTGATAGGGACAAAGTTCTACAAGGCAAATAGAAACTAAATTTACATACCAGCTGGGAATGGAGCAAATGATTTAGCACAGCTTGCTTTTATAAGTTCCAGGTTCTCAGAAATAACTACTGAACCATCCGCTGCAATACCCCAGAAAAGCCCAATGTGGCCATTAGAACCCTGCTCAAAAATAAACAATCAGTCAGTCCCAGCAAGATTAACAACAAACAATGTTCCAAATTTTATAGGTTGAGAAAGTGACTCACAGATGCAGCAAAAACCGTTCCATCCTTGTTGTCATAGATCACAAATCCAAAACTTCCCTCAAGTTCTTTGAGGACCTGATCAGCTGGGTATGGACCTCTATCACGAAGTGTCCTATAGGCTTCAATGATAAACAGGGCTTCATTGGTTACCTTTGATAGCCCATACTGCTTGTTCAGTTTGCTAAGGTTATGAAGGCTACCCATGAAAACACAGTATATGTTGTCCAAACCACTGAACAACCTGTCACACATTTTTTTTGTTGTATTAGCAATACAACTCAATAAACAATAAACATATAAATAGAATTCATAAATCTGTTTCTGGAATAATAGATTCATTGACATTGATTAATCTGGTCATTAGGTCTAATGTCTAGCTACTGATTATCAAATAATTGAAACCAAATTGGTTTTCTTTATAAGCCATTTTTTCTTCTAGCATTAGCATATATACCTCTGATGAATGGAGGGCTTGTTTGGAGGGGAATATGCTAGTAAAGCATCATTTCCAAAACTCAAGAAGAATGCATTGGGGGAATTGGACATGAAATCACGAAGGATTTCATGAGCTTGCTTAGGCTTGCTCCGTGAATTCAAAGAAGCTGGACTGTTCAGCTCCTTGGGTGCGTTAATCAGCTTCTCCTTGAAAATCCCCAACATCTTTTTGCCTCTGTCTCTGAGTTAGTTATTACCACTCTTGTTTGAACAAGTGTTTAGACTTTTTCAAAGAAATGTTATAGCGATTTGCTGCAGAAAAAAACATGAAAAATCTGAGGTTTTAAACAATGAATGATCATGCAAATGGAGAATAAGAAAGAAAAGAGAAAAGGAAATGAACATACCAAAATCAGGAATCAAAATAGCTGTAGAATGGAGAAATGAGATTTAGTGATGAATGGAATGAGTCATTCATGTTGAGATATATATAGAGGCTCCGAAACGAATTGGAGGTTTGACTGGAAGGTGAGGAGTGAAGAGAAATACCTTGCGTCAACGTGGCAATTCTATCATGACAAGGAAAGTAGATAAAGATGAAAAGGTAATATATTATCGTTTTTGTTTATAATATAAATATAAAAGTCAGATCTGATTTAAATTGCTTGAACTTTTCAAGGGACAAGTCATCAAAAATACATCCAAGGGACAGATGTGGACCAAGGAAAGTGGCAAGGCGTCATGAGAAATCGATAATATTACATCAGATTTGTGTTTTTATATAAAAATTCACTTGTGATATGAGCCAATATGCTGTCCCACAATGTTTTAATATATGATATGATATACCCCATTTTTTCACTATTCATATATCTTAAATGGTCAGCAAGTTCTTATTAAGCACCCCTCTTCTCTAACCCAGCAACTCATTTTTTTACTATTCACAAATCTTAAATGGGTCCCACTAATATACATCACCCAATTTTTATTTTTATTAATCCCAAATATATTAATTAATAAAAAAACGAAAATAATATTTTAAAAACATTAATGAAAAAAAATTATCAAGAAAAATAAAAAAAAATTAACGGGGGTTTCAAACCCAGGAAAAGTAAAAAAGAAATAAAAAAAAATATTAACGGGGGTTAGCAACCCCGGTAATTGCTTAAAAAAATAAAAAAATAATAACGCACGGTGCTCTGCTGAGCACCACGACTTTCGGGTTTCGTGCCCTTGTCCGTGCTCTAGTGGTAAGTTCTCGTGAAGCACCGTGCTTATTGAGTTGCTCAATAAGCAGCACCGTTAAAGGTGCTCTAACTTCTTCAAGCTGGAAAGTTTAGAGGATAGTCTTAAAATAGTATTTAAAATGAAAAAGAAATATTATATAGAAAATGTTGTTTGTATTTTCCCGGAAAATGTGTTCAGTGGATATCGAATTCAGGGATTATTCCTATAATCTCAGTCTGCGTTACTAATTGAGTTATAACTCATGTACAACAATAGTATTTATAATAAAGAAAGAGATAAAGATAAATAAAAAAAGATAAAACATGGAATGTGAAAAATGATATGATGAAAAAAATATATATATGTTAAATAAATTATTGTATGTTTTATGTTGTATTAATAGTGCGTTATTCATATAGTATATGATAGACAATGATTTAATGGATCAGATAGCATCAGATCTAGTGATGACACATGAAGAGGTGGAGGTGAGTGGTTCGCAGGTAGAAATAGAATTAGAAACAGGAGAGAGAAGGGGGAATTTTGAATTGAATGGAAATAGGAAGGAAAGTGAATCTTATCCATATCATATATGGATGTGACAATGATCTGACTCAGCCACTTTCAAAACAACTTTGCATCCGCAAATCGTGCCGGACTTGGATCATTTTTTGTGCAGCAACGTTGTCTCAATGTCAGAAGCATCCCATGGATCATATAAATTATTAATTTGTCTGAGATTTTTTTTTTTTTTTGGTTTTGAGATTTGTTTTTAATGTATCGAAACCTTTTTGCTTGGTTTGGATTTAGAAAAAAAAAATTTAAAAAGGAAAAAGAAAAAAGAGGAGCAGAGAATGAGAAGAAAACAGATACAATTATTAATTGTTTGAATAAAGAAAAAAAAGAAGTAAATAAAGTGACAAAAATAAGAAAAAAAATCATATTTTTACCATAAAGATGTTTATACCTTGCTAATTGCTACTAATACTCCATTTTTTTTTCAATTTTTGTTTATATCAAGCCTGTTTCAAATGTCATGATGGTCGGTGACAACCTGCTCTAACCAAGAGTGTATAGCATTATAAAATTACAAGTGGCCAATGGGATATCCTTTCATTATCAGAGGAGTTTAACCAAATATGTATCTGCATTCTAGCTAAAAAGAAGAAAAGACATATGATACAATCACTGTTTTTATTAGATAATTCACATTTATATATCAATACAACATACACTAAAGAGAGATGAAGAGAAAAAAAGAGAAGAGAGACAAATGTGAGATGTGATGTGTGATATAATTGAGAGATATCTTTATCTTTATCTTTATATTTATATATATAAAAGTAAGGTAGTAAAAATAGCTCATCAAATCTAAAGTGATGATACAATAATGAATTCCTTTAAATAAAATTTCTAAAAATAGAAAGTATCTTTTACATTTTAAAAATGATTAAAATTGTACATCACCATTAATTAACTATAATAATTATATTAAAGTGAATATCATTATAAAAATAAAAAACCTAAAATAATAAATATAAATAATGATAACTTAGAACATATCTAATAATTTTAAGAAAATAAAAAATATGAAATTTAAAACATTCTCAAATACTTAAAAATCATTTGATAATTGTATTACAGTAATTATTTAATTATACTTATCTTTTTTATATCAAATATCAATATTATTTAAAATCCATTTTAATAATTTCAGCATAAAAAAAATTTATAACATAAATAAAAATATAATATAGAATTTAAAACATAGTAAAATAATTTAAAAAAGCTAAAACTTAACTTTAAAAAAACTAAAAATATAATATGAAATTTGAAATATATTCAAATACTTAAAAAATTATTTAATAATTATAACAACAATAATTATATTAATTATTTAATTATAGTTACCTTTATTATATCAAAAATCAATATTAAGGCCAAATTTAATAATCAATATTAAAAAGGATTTATAACATAAATAAAAATATGATACGAAATTTAAATTATAATAAAATAATTTAAAAAATCATTTCATAAAATAAAAAAGTAATCCGAAATAAGAAACATGCTCAAGCACTTAAAAATTTATTTTATAATTATATTAACAGTAATTATAGTAATTATTTAACTATAGTTATCTTTATTAATTTAAAACATATTTAATAGTTTTAAAAAAATTATAAAATAAAAAATAAAACATGTTGAAACACTTAAAAAATATTTTATAATTATGTTAATAATAATTGTAAAAGTTATTTAATTAGAGTAACTTTTATTATATCAAATATCAATATTAAAATCCATTTTAACACTTTTAATATTGAATAAAAGGTTTATAACATAAATAAAAATACAATACCAACTTTTAAACATAATAAAATAATTTATAAAAAAAGGTAAAACTTAATTTGAAAAAAATAAATATATACCACAGAATTTGAAAAATGTTGAAACACTTAAAAAAATCTTTTTATAGTTATGTAAATAATAATTCTAGTTATCTTTATTATATCAAATATAAATATTGAAGTCCATTTTGATAATTTCAAAACTTAAAACATAATAAAGTAATTTGAAAATATACAACTTTTATTACAATAATTATAGTAAATTATTATATAAAAGTATTAAATATCAATATTAAAGGTCATTTTAACGGTTTAAATACTTTAAAAATATTTATAAGATAAATAAAAATATAATATGTAAATTAAAATAATGTATAAAAATATTTTATAATTAGGTTAATAGTAACTTTAATAATTATTTAATTAGTGTCCTTTTGTGGGTTTCCTATTTTTGTTTAAAGGGTCTTTGTGATCTAGGATCAAGAACAATTTTTCTTAGTTTTCATACTTTGAAAATGTCAAAGTCCCAACTAAATATTTTAAGAAATTAAAGTGTTATTGGCTATGATCATCTTCATTTGGTTTCTGAGTTTTGTTTTTTTTAATTTTATTGTTGATACTGATAAATGAAAGATTAAAAATGTTGTAATACAACAAAAAATGTTTAGGGACTGAAAACATATTTAACCCATTCTGTTTATTAAAAAACTATTGTATGTCTTTTTTTATCAAATTATTATTATATGTCTAATACAACAAAAATGTCCTGTGCATGGCACGGGTACACGACTAGTAGAAAAAAAAAAGTATGTTGTATGACTTTGGTTGTATGGATTTATTAACTTCCGAACGAGTAATGTTAGTTATACATATTGTATATCATACAAAATAAAAAGAGGGGAAGATAATGTGATGAAAAGGGATAATGAAAAAAGAAAAGTAGGTTATATATTTTCTGCTGTATGAATGCTATATCTCTTCTTGAAATCTCTGCTTCGTTAATCCTAAAAAGAAAAGTAGGTTATATATTTTCTGTTGTATGAATGCTATATCTCTTCTTGAAATCTCTGCTTCGTTAATCCTAAGCTTTTTTTTTTTGGTCAATTGTCAATCTGTACAAAACCGAAACATTGGTAAAACTTAAGCTGGACTAAGCCCAACTCATTTTATTCAATAAAATGAGCTTAAATAACTTTCAAATAATTTACCAAAAAAAAATAAATGAGCTTAAATATAATACTAGACTTGTTGAATTTTACGTCCCAAAGTTAAGTGTGTAATTTCGACTTGCTTAACTTGTATCATCACTTATTGAGAAAAACAGCAATGTATAGATTAGCTAATAGCATTATCTATATTTCTTTGATTACATATAATTTTACCAAGAAACAGAGGAATATAAAAAAGATGGAAATCAAACGAGAATATTAGTACTACTTAAATATACATACTCAATAACTCAAACGATTTTGAAGAATCTAACCGTTGATATTAAAACTGTGATAATATACGTGATTTTTCCCATGAAGACATGAAAAAATCAATGACAAATAGACTTACAAGAAACATTACCGATTATATCTAATAAACTCATCAAAAATCAAAATTACATGTAAAACTTGAGTTACTAAAAGTGAGCTACAAACTTTACAAATGGATAACGATCCCTGTATTGATTATACATCAAACTCCCTACTATGATATTTTTCTTCTGGATAATAAACAGCAGTCACAATATTGCCCCCAAACTTCCTACCATTTAGCGCATTTTTCGCAGCGAAACAACCAGAGCTATCAGCGTATTCCAAGAACACCTACATGAGAAATCAGTACCACATTCAGTCATTCAGACAACTGACTTTGGATTATTCCTACCATATGAAGCACCCCTAAACTTCATTTGCTAGGACAATATACGACCACAAAGCTCCCCCTATAAAGGTTATATTTAGATGCCCCACCGAAGTTTAAAACCATGACTTGAGGTACATGAAATCAATAACTGATGCATTACATAAATTCACACGCTGAAAAAGATGGAGTTACATGCCTGTCATGTTAGCTAGAAGCTGAAGCGAGAAGTCAAATGCCACAATTGAAGTATGTACCTTTCCAATACCTGGAGGCAGCTCTCCACTGTGATTAGGGCGAGGAATAACAACATTCATCAAGGTCCCTATACAATCCAACCAAGTAAAAGTATCAATCAGAAGCCCATGAACAAAGACATCAGTGGACATTCCAGAACAACCCTTCCATAATAAATAACCTTAAAAGTAAAATCATGAGGTGAGCAACAGAGCTCCAGTAATAACTATAGTGACTGATATATTAAGAGACATCATAATAGAATAGCCATAGACAAGTATGTGTGTTTGTGTATTTCAACTCCAGTATTGTGTTGTTTTAGTAGGCATCTCCAGTAATACAAAATTCTTTAACAATTTTTTCTGTGTGTTGATTGTACCAAATCACTATCAACCATATTCCAGGTCCCAAGAGACAGTTAAAAAATTGAAATTCAGAACTTATTTGAAAATGCAGATCCAGACATTAGTCGAACAATATTACTAGCTAGTTATGCCCCAAGCACAGTTTTCCAAAAGTTTGAGTTAAAAAATCTTCAGACAGGCAAACAAGGTAAGTGTTCCCTGAAGATATAATTACATCGTATAAATAGATCCAACTCACTTACTAAACTAGAGAAAATGTAATGAAATATAATTTGACATGGACGACTTCAAAAGGAAAACAGCAACTTGATAAGACACATCATACTACAGCATGCATACCAAATTTGCAGCATTCATCCCGCATGTCTTCCAATATTTCTTCATACTCCTCATTATCCAACAATTGATCAGTTGTAATGGCCTTTAAAGAAAACCAGGTAAAACAGGTCAAGGGAAAGACCCCAAGTGTCAATCAAATCAGATTGTTAACAACCACAGTAAACTATGATAAAATGGAAATAAAGAGAGGGGGGATGAAACAGAAAGCCAATCAAACCTATGCAAAAGCTCTACATCGAGTATTTTGATTAATAATAACATTATGCATGTAGTAGAAAGCAGAATCACCTCAGTCAAACATAAAACTTTAGTGGGGATTTCTTCATTTGTTGTTTGGACTCTTTCCACTCCTGGAATATTTAACCCACCCACTTCCAAAGCTATTTTCTGTTAATTGAAGAATGTAAATAATCAAGAGCAATAATAAATTAAATGGCAAAAAAGAAAAATAGAAGGTAAAAGTAAATGTGCTTCACCTGCATAGTTATATGCTGTTGGGCCTGTGCAAAGATGTGTTCCTGCTCTGTTTTAGAATGTCCACTGCCCAAGAAGTCCATTGCAACGAATTTTATTATAGATTAACAGGAGATAGAAAAATAAACTTAAGATTTGATATTTTACATAATAGAAACGTATTGAAGAGTAGACTACAGTGACCATGGTTTTAAAAAAAATACAAAATTTATCTAAATCACTTTTAGTTTCCCTGTTCCATGCCCACCTCATTATCAACAGCAATGCAAAAAGCAGAAAATAATTGAGGGTGTACCACAAAATACCAAAAGCACAGAAGATTAGAGGTTACTGAAACCAATATACAGAAGCTGGATAGCACAAAAGAATGGTATATTCCATGTATCTAAGGGAAGTAGGATTAATCAGCATTCGGTGATTCAGATTTAATAATTAGAGACTTAGTGCAATCATTGTTGTCTATCAAATTACAAATATCTATTTAGAATAATACTACTTAAGGTTTTGTACAGTAGTAAATTGATACTACTGATGTTTGTCAACTAAAAGGAGTCACTACTAACTGATCAGTTATTCAGTATAGTCACAGTAAATTACTTCCTCCTCCTTCATCCTTTCTCCTTCTCAATTTAAGTTTCTCCCTTCTATTTCTCTGAGTCATAGATCCATGTTCATATTTTATAGCATATGAACATATTGAAGGAAGTAGAGTTGGAAATTGTGTGTACCATGAAGTATATAGAAGCATCGAAAACAAAATTATGCAATAGATAAAATCCAAGTTCAAGCAAACAATACTTATTTCAGTGCAAAGGCCAACCTGACAGCCGCACGTCTTACAGTCAATGTTTTATCACCCATTTTAAGGCCATTGAGAGAGGCACAGGCAATGTCTGTCACTGCTGGATCCTAACAAGATTGTACCCAGAAAATAAATTTTTAGGAAAATATAAAACAAGCTTTATACTTTGTTAGGATATTATCATATCCAATCAAATAAATAATTGTAAAGTAATTACTCAAAAAGGAAACAGTTGAAAAGTAATATCATCATGAAGATCTACAGATTCAACATTACAACTTTCTTCACCTGATAGATGCAGAAACCATATCCTTTAGAATTTCCAGTGTCTTTATCCCTAACTATATCAAAAGACCGGAGAGGACTGCAATGGGTCAAATGCCATCACAACATAAATATATGTCAGTTACTCAGGTTTATGTTTGTAAAGAAAATCCAAACCCATATGCTTAATGGCAAATCAAATAAAATTCCAGAATAAAGATATGGTTAAACGTAAAATAAATAACTGCTTGATAACCTTACCCAAAAGATTGGAGCAATTCTCTCATCTGTGCTTCAGTAAAGTAGTATGGCAGCCCACCCACAAAGATGCGATCAAGTCCATCAGTCCCACCAACTGCACTGGAAACAAATACAGATTGGTCGGAACAGAACAAGTTCGAACATTATGTAACATCCATATAAAATGTGCACATAACCATCAAGCTACATGGTCAACTTACCCTACAGATAGTCCAACAGCAGATAAGTTAAGGTATGGACTTGGCTGGCAAGGACCTAGAGCTGCAGCTAATGAAGGGTTATAGTCTGTTGGCCTACGAACCCTCACAGCAACACCCTGAGATATCATCACAAGAAACATGACAGTATTTAGTTTTCTCACACATATGAGGTTCAATAGAAATTACCAAGAACTTAATTGCCTAAGTGGCACATTCCAGAGGAGTCCGCGGAACAAACAGGCTACATTAAGCAACAGATTGAGAATGCACTAGATAATAGCCTATTATGAATATGCAGGTAAAGAACTTAAGAACTATGTTGAATGCTTACTTTACCACAAAACAATTTTCAACTGTAAAAACCACATAAACAGACATATAAAAAAAATCAATAAATACAAATCCGTACAAACTGCAAATTAAAGTATCAGGTATCCCTAGTTTTGCAATACACACAGATACCAATTTTCCATATTGACTAATACTACAACACAGAATCACTTTTTATTGTACATGCTCCAATAATTTTAACTTTTCATAACCTTGAGAATGCATTCAATTATAACTTAGAATGGAAAATCAATAGAGGACCATACAAAATTGACATACTCCTTATTTAGTTCCTTCTATCATTCATTTCATTTTAATAAAATAACACTTTATGATGCCATTGCAAGAGATTAATATGCCATTGCTTACCTCAAATATTATTCCATCTAATGCCATTGCATTACTAGCTTCTTCAACAGTTCTCATCTCCACAAACGCAAATTTCTTCTCATGATTGATGTAGACATTGACAACAGAATCACCTATAAATGAGAAAATCTTGAATAAAGAATACAACTAAGCAATCTTGATATGTTTGTGTGATGTGATGATTGATTCAAGACACTTACACCGTGCAATAACTCTTTACACAAAGGCTTTTTTAAACTTGATCAACATAATTGTTGAACTATAAGCAAAACATGTAGTGAAACTTGCATGCCATAAAACTATTTGGTTACAAAACCCATATAGTCCAGTTTCTCTAAATTTAAAAGGCAACGTCAACATGATGATTACTTGTAATTCAAAGATAGAATTAATGAAACAACATTCTGTAAAAAGTTATTTAGAGTAAGTGTGCAAAGTCTTATACAGGTATGTCTAAATGCAAAATAAATTATTATGCATATTGTACCTGCTCCAGCAGAATTTCCCCCAATAGCAGTCATGACATGGCTGAAGAATGCTGCAATTGCCTGTATCAAAAATAAAAGAAGCTCAAAACAATTCCAAAAAACACGGAAAAATTATCAGATTATGTAAGTTGCAAAGCAGACAGCAGAATGCAATATGCTATATCCGGTGGAATCTTTAGTCCAGGAATAGTTAATACAATCATAACATGCAGACATTAGTAAGTCTCATAAACTCATCCAGTACAACCTTCACTCCCCCCATGGCATCCAAAAAAAGGATGGAAGAACATAAATAATGCAGCTGGTATGGAAGGAAGATGAAACGTTTTACTTGGAGCATGAATAAAGTAAAAGTAACACTTCCCCCTGAAAAGGTCTATTCGGGCTAGTATTCATTTTAGAAAACCAGTATATCCCCAATAATAGTAATGAGTCCAAATTATTTGCAAAATGCAATTCCTTCGCTCCCTAGGTTAACCATAACCATAACTTCAAATCTGTTTACTACAATATATTATCTTTATATAATTGCAACATATTACATATCCTTCCAAAGTAGGTAAATTTGTTAGCATAGAACTGGAAAGCAATGCTTGTAAGAGTTGTCAGTCATCTGAAAATATTTTAGATCTTATATAGGTGATGTGTTCATATAGAGAACCTGCTCGTTAATCAAAGGAGGAAGCCCACCAACATACACTCGCCGTGCGTGCCTTGTAGCCTTTAAAAGAAGAAATTAAAAACTGTCATTAAGACATACAAGCCTACAAAAGCACATATTGACACACACATATTGGGAGTTACACAACCTGTTGTGTCATAGGTTGAACTTGCATTAAGGAAAGTGATCCAATCTGCGACAAATTAAATCATCTTGAGTGTTTATACAATTAAAATAACTGAAAAGATGGTGCCACAACACTCATGACAAACTAGCACCTGCGATATCCCAAATGGTGACAAATTTTGTGCAGTTCCTTGAATCATATGAGTAATACCGAGCATTTGCCCTGCATTATTAACTTTTAAGAAAACAAGAATGTATACAAAATAAGTTGTACCGAAAAATATTGCATGGTTTTGTAGCTTATCACTAGATCAAACAAATAACAGTATAAGAGGCCTACAAGCATCCATTTCATAACAAATAAAGCCAAAATGAAAGAAAATATATCATACCTAATAATAGCATGAATAATATAAAATTTAGAAATGAGTTTGATCACTGCAGATGCTGGGGAAATATGTGTCTACTGTCTACCAATAGGCAAGTTTTGCCGGTTGAGAGTAAAATGTCCAGCTACAGAATGTATAGGCCATCCATTGAATATGCTACAGGGTGTATGCTGACAGGTAGGTAGGTTGGTAGGACATGCAGCCCAACATTGTCTTCTTACCCAACCACAAAAATAAGCCAGAAAACAAAACCACACACAACAGCCAAACAACACAATAATGATTCTTAGTTTCAAAAGTAAATTTATCATCTTAAAAATGTAAGATAATATCAACAAAAAAAACTTAAACTAAGGCAACAGCTATTGTAGACTGAATATACAAAAAAAAAAAAAAAAAAAACAGAAGAAAACAAATGAAGCTTCATTACATAATCTAAAGAGGAATCCATACATGTAACATATTTATAGAATTTGGTAAATTGTGTGACTAATCAGTCTACACACACATGTATTTATATTCTGTGCAGTATTGAATACAATAGAATTTGATGCTAAATTTAAGCCCTAGAAATCAGTAACAGCTAACTGTCGAATATACTGATTTGCTGCAAAACAGTAACAGCTACCTAATATTTACATGTGATTAAGTCTAACAATATCAAACTAAGAGGTTAAGTACAAACCTGAAACAGCAGGTGTTACACCCGCAGCAGGTGGTGCCATGTCAAAACCAGAGGTCCTTTTGCCGCACACAAAATTAGATGGACTGGAAGATAAATGAAAAAATACAGCTGACCAAAATTAAAAGACAAAGAGGAGTTCAAGAGTAAATCAAATTAGAACCCAAAAAAAAAATATATCATACCTACACAACAACAGAATATAAGTAAAGGAAAATGTAACATGCAAATTAAATGTTCCTCCATTTTTAGGAAAATATTTTGAAAACAATCTACAAAAGAGTGAATGCATAAACATTTTCAAAGTAAGTTGTTTTCAATGTAATTTCAATGATTACTGATTAACAAGCTTAAAATGCCACTTTATATTTTAATTGTGCTAAAACTGAATTGGAAAGAGTGAGTCTAAATCAATAGGCTCAGAAAACAAACAAGTACTGAAAATTATTTAAGAGCAGCAAGATAGTTCATGACTTCATATCCCACAAAAACAATGAACAAACTAAAAATTGAAGTCCAAGTACCATTCTGAACGAGAAGGGGATCTGGATCGTGATCTAGATTCTCTCCGGGATCTCTTAGAATATGCTCCGTGTTTGTGCCTCGTATCCCCATCTCGAACATTGTCATTATGCCTACAAATTTACAAAAGGAACATACCTATCTAATATATGAGTTGATAAATAGATAAAAGCTTCACATCTATAAATTGCTTTAGAAAAAAGGAGAAAGTGATGATAAATAGTCTAACCTATCATAATCACGGCTGTGACGACGATTATAACTGTCATATTTACCCCTTCCTTTAAAACCTCCATCCTTATAATCTCGGTGATGGCGGTCATGAAAAGTTTTCCTCTCTCCATCTGGCTTTCTTATCCTCATACTCTCACTAGCAGATCCACGGGAAATTGGCTGATGTAATTTAAAAGCATTAAGTCATCTCATTTGACCCACATGTATCAAGAGACTAGCCAAAAAAATTAGTACGGAGTATACAAACAATATACACTACAGATATTAATCCCATGAAACGACTACATTGCAGGAAATTTTGGAGAAATGGTGGAAGTAAGAAAAGAACAAACCAAATATATATATAAACAATTTGAGTGAACAATGAAGAATCAATCTAAACCGTAATACCCTTAACTCCACTACTGCAGGTCATGATATCCTTTCATTCGCCTTTCTTAATCACGCACCAATAACGAGCATATATCTACACATTAAACATCATCATGGAGTATCATACCCGTTTAAAAAGTGTAAATTACTACACTTAAACTCTGGCGTTAGCCCTAATCAGTCAGTAATCTATTCGAGATGAGTGAGTCCAAAAAAACGAACCACCCAAGAAACTTAAAAGGACTTCAAATAAAATTATAAAAACAAAAAACATTGCAAACACGGCAAAAAAAAATCTGAAGATGTAATCAAGCACACTGAAGCAAAACAAAGACCTGAAACAAAAAAGAATCTTGATGTATGAACCCCAGAAGCGACACAGAACCATGTAAGAAGAGAAATGAAGCTTCAAACGAGAGAAATAAACTATTCGGAAAAGAAAAAAAAAAGTAAATAAATTTAGGATGGGAAAAAAACAAGAGCACCTTGTTGGGGGATGAATCACCTCGAAGGGAGGCGTGATTTTCGATGTGAGACATTGCAGGCAAGGAAATGCAGTATGGAATTTGAAACCCTGAATTCGTCTGTGTGAATCAAGGGTTAATCATTGAATTGCAACCAACCATTTTTTGTAACACGAAATTACTAAAAACTATTATTTGAATTTTGGAGTTAAGAAATTAATAATTAACTAGCCAATGGACCCGTGCCCAGCACAGCAGCACAGCCTTATGGTGATATTTATAGTTTAGTAAAAATTGACATTAAAATATTTTTTTAGGGTAGTATATAACCACCCTAAATTTTCACCCTTTTGTAAATAGGCACCAACTTTTATTTTGTCCTAATTAACCATTAAGCTTCTATTATCGTTGCAATATGTCATTTCAATAACACAGAGTTAAATAATTAACGAAACCAATCTTAATTATACAAGATTTTATAATTCAAAGGGTGAGCATATCTGTGAAAATCAGTATTTCTGGTTACTGAAGTGGTCGCTTAAGTGAGAACCTCTCGCTCAAGCGCAATTAAGCCATAAATGGGGAGTGTGCTCTCTGACTTACTCTCGCTCAATCGAGAGGACTCTCGCTTAAGTGAGACGAAGTCAGAGAGGTTTGGGGGTTTTGCTGGGAGAATTGCGCTCAAGCGAGCATTTCCTCGCTTGAGTGAGAACTTGAATCTTTCAGGGAATATCTCTTCTCGCTCAAGCGAGAAAGCCTTGAGCGAGAATGCCCGATCTGAGTTTTTAAAATAGATTTCATTAGGGCTTTGCCCTCATTTTCATTTCTCCGTCCGATTTTTAGAGAGATTTCTAGAGAGAGGAGGAGCTCTTGGAACCTAGAAGAATGAGGAGAAGCCAAGGATCCTCTATTAAAATAATATAAAATAAAGTTTTAAAAAATAGAAAATAGAAAATAAAACCCTAGATTAAAAGAACAAACCATCATGTTTCGTTTTTAGAACTTCAAATGTGTTTGAAATTTGACAGAATTCAAAAACAAAAAATAAAAAATTTTACTCTTTTACATGTTTTTAATATTTGAAACACAAAATATTAAAAAATCGACATTTATTATGTTAATTATTTAACTTCATATTAATGAAATGACCTATTGCAATGATGATAAGAGTTTAAGGATTAATTGAGACAAATTGAAAATTCATGGTGCCTATTTACAAAAGGTCAAAAGTTCAAGGTGATTTTATGCTCTTTTCCCTATTTTTTAAAAATAGATTAGAAGTAACTTAACTACAATACTAACCTGTGTAATATAACAATTTATTCTTATATAATTAAAATTAAATTATTAACAAATTAATATCTTTAAAATTAAAAAAATAAAAGTTAGAATAATTTTAGATAATTATTTAATTTTTAATTATAATTGTAGAATATATTTTACTATTAAATTTAATTTACAATAATATTTGAGAATTAGATATAATTAAATTAATTAAAATTATAATGATTAGAATAAAAATTTATATTAATAATAAGGATTGAAATAAAAAATTAAGAGAAAGGATTTTAAATCTTAATAAATTTCAAATTTAGGATTAGTATTTAAAAATTCAAATAGAAAAAGAGAAAATATTAGTATTAAGGATTGGGAGAAAAAATCTTACTTTTACAAGTAGTGTGTGAAATTTACCATCTAAATTCCAATGGAGAAGAGAGAAAATGCTCAAAATCATTGAAAGTGAGTAAAGTGAGTGTCTCACTCTCCAAAAACGGATTTCAAAATTATAATATAGAGAGTTGATTATTTATATTAAATTAAACTAAATGTAATAAAGTCAATCACATGTATTTGAAAAAGTTAAGAAGCCCCATACATTATATAGTAAGAATTTCTTCCATTAAAGTTGTACATGTGATACATGTTTGATTCCCCTCAAACAAGATCTCGAATTCGAATTATGTGGATAGACAAAAATCTCCATTGAAATAACTAGCATCACCATGATATGGATGATCAATTTATGATTAGCATTTAAAAATTCAAATCAAAAGAGAAAAGAGATTGGTATTAAGGATTGAGAGGGAAAATTCTATTCTTGCAAGTAATGTGTGAAATTTACCATCCAAATTCCAATGAAGAAGAGAGAATCTAGTAATTATTTTTTCTTCATTTAGAGAAGATAAGATCACATTTAAAATTAAAGATAAGATTTGGTAAGAAAAAATGTAAGTCAATAAATAGACTGTGAGGGATAAATTATAGATATTCATAATTTTTTAAAAATTCAATTTGATTCTTGTAGAAATTGTTCGATAATATGAAGTAAAAATTTAAATGAACATGAATTTTGGGATTATAAGAAAGTGAGAAAGGAAAGAAAGAAATTTTCTCAAAGATTGTGAAAGACAAATATAAATTTATTATAGCTTTTATTCGATTCAGGGAAGTAGAAATCAATTGAGAATTATGAGAATGAGAAATGTAGGAGATTTAAAAAAAAAAATTGGAAACGTATAATGTCAAACGTATACCGGTGTCTCACAGCTTTGTAGCCATTAGATATATTATTAAAATATTCAAAGGTCTAGATTGAATACCTGATACCTACTGAACTCGTCATTTAATAATTTCCATTAGATCCTTCCTTATTTTTTAAAAAATGTAAATGATATTGCTATGTGACCCATCTTATTATTAAAAGTATTTGAACTCATGCCATTTTTATATTGAAATGATGTCATTTTTTGTAGATTTTTTTATCATTTTTTAAATTGTTTTGAACTAATGCTTTTTTTTAGATTTTCTTTTGGTCATTCTTTTGTCGACCTTTTCTTTTGTCAAAAAAATGTCAATTTTTTTTAAACTAATATAATTTTTTTGTCAATTTTATCTCAAATTGATGCTATTTTTTATTAATATTTAAATGTAAGGTTTAAACATAAATAATTATAACACGTAGGAATAAAAATTTTACACAAAACACATTAATTTCTTTATCATAAAAGTAAATATATATAAAGAAATAATAATTTAAGAGTAAAAATCTACCATAAAGAACGATCATTTTACATGAAAACAATGGTTCTCGATTTATAGTACTTTATATGAACACCTATGTTTTCGGAGATTCATACAAAAAAAAAACAATATTGGAGGAAAAGTCTTTATTTAAGACTACCACTAATTTCACGTGATAAAAATATACTATTTAAATTTTAAGGTACATTCTTTATTTCCTATCGTTGTTTCATTAACCTTTTAAAATTTAACATACATTAATTATGTTTTATTGTTGTTTAATTTACAATGAAAATAAATTAAAATCAGGGACAATTATTTAAATTACAAGCAAAAAATATAAGAAAAGTGTCAATGATAATTAATTCATAAGTTAAAAGCAAATCACACAGGAATGAAACTTTTACAATAAAATTTATTAATAATTAAATTATAGGATAAATATAAATCACATATGTTCAAAAATCTATATAAAAATACATTATTATGTAAACTGCTTTATGAATATCAATATATCATTGGTAATAAAAAATTTGAACTTTAATTGGAGCAATAACAAATGAACATGTAGTTGAAGAAAATGTTTAACTGGTATCAAATATAGTTATTATGCAATGAAGTTTTTAGTTGATGCTAATGACAATATATATTACCACTTTACCATTTAAATTGAACATTGTTTTACTACATATTTGTATTCATGTTACAAACAGACAAACATATAAAATATTAGAGCACAAACATTCTTTTACACTCATGTTTATTATGTTTATTTTACAATCATGTTAATCACGTGTTTTTTTAGTAAAAAAAAATGTTAATCACGTGTTTTTAGTCTTTATAGGTCTTTGATTGGGTTTACTATGTATGTGTATCATTTATTTATAATCATTATGTAATCAATATATTAATTAGTTCTCATAGAGCTAAGCATACTGTTGTGAATGTGAGTTGGTTCCCCCACCTTTTGGATGGATGAAGTTCAACACTAACGGTTCAGTCAAACTCCATAACCAAAAAACTGCGTGTGGAGGAGTGCTTAGAAATAACCTTGGTAATTGGTTGATAGGATTAAAACAAAATTTGGGTACTTCATCTGTGTTAATGGCTGAGCTAAGGAGCATTCTCACTGCTCTAGAAATGGCCTGAGATTTTGGCATTCAATGTCTCTAGCCGAATGTGATTATAAAATAGCAATGGACCTTATTCAAGGTCTCTAGCAGAATTGTCATCCGGATCACTTCATTGTGCAGAGAATTAAGGAGCTGATGCATAAAAATTGGACTATGTGTATTCACCACATTTGGAGGGAGTCCAATATGGTCACACTAGCTAATGTAGCCCATGATGATCTTGATGGTATCACCTTGCTCACTTCACCTCATGGTTGTGCTCTCATTTGTATCCATAATGATTTTGCTGGGAACTTTTTCCGTAGACTTATTGTTGTGTAATTCTCGGCCTCAGGCCTCCTTTCATTTAAAATAAAAAAAATGTTATAAATATTTATGACATATCTTTTACACATATTTTTTTTGTGACGAATAGGGGGCAAAAGCCTAGAAACAGAAAAACAATTAACCACCTCTGCGACGACTAACAGAGGCTAAGTCAGCAAGAATTAGATAATCAACTTGACTAGGAAGGCTAGAAAACTCTCTATAATTACAGTTCAAACTTTGACCCATATGAGCCATGGCATCCGTAGCTGTGTTGGCTTCTCTGAACACGTGGGACCACACCACCGAATGGAAACTACGAGCAAGAGACTTAATGTTTTGCACCAGGTTGTAGCAGGGATGATGCTTGGGAAGCCCTCTTAAAACAAAATTAATCGCATTTTTCGAATCAGATTCCAAAATAACATTGGAGAACCTTCTCTCTACCGTCATCTTAACACCAAGCAAAATGCCCCATAGTTCAGCCTGCGTTATTGGCACAGGACCAAGCTTGGCTGCGAAGGCACAAAGAGGATATCCCAAATGATTTCTGATCAAGCCACCACAGCTAGCCAACCGAAGCGTGGAATTGAAAGACCCATCACAATTTATTTTCAGCCAATTCTCATTGGGGGGAGACCACCTGATATGTTGAGGAACCTTGTGCTGGATTTTGATAGCAGAATCCAATTCTAAGGATTTTAAAATTTGAGTCTACATGCAATCAATTTTAGTAGCAAACCCATCCAGCACCACAGGGGCATTGTTAAATACGACATTATTTCGACGGGACCAAAGAAGATCAATAGTAACCACGAAACGGATAGACCAATCCAACAGAGACTGGGAGTTAGAACCAGCATCAATGTTTGAGGAAATCCAATCCTCCAAATTTGAGGAGAAAAAATCTGAGTTTAAATTAGGATGGACAACAAGATTCCAGACAGCAGAGGCATGGGAACAATCTCTTAACGCATGTAAACTTGATTCATCCATAACACCACAAAAGAGGACAAAGACTCGAGGGAGCAAAACCACGATGACATTTCTCCCAATTTGTAAGAAACCCCCTGGAGAGGATGCGCCAAAGGAGAACGCGAAGCCTCTCAGGACCGGGCCAACTCCAGATTTTGACATAGCTGGGATGCTTTGGAATCTGATCAATTCAGGCAATGCCTTTATAAGCAGAAGAAATGGAAAAATTCCCGTCTTGGGAGGGAACCCAGGCAATGGTATCAACTTCCAAAGATGAAGACTGCGCGGGGAGAATAGTCAAAATTTTATCCACCACAAACCTAGGCAGCAACCGAACCGGCTCTTCTTACTTCCACGTACCATCAGGCATCAAGAAATTGGAGACGGTAACATTAGAATCAACACCATTTGCTGGGGAGAGGGCCCATTTATATAAAGCACCACACTGGGGCACCCAATTATGGTACCAGAAATCAACGCAACTACCATTTCCAATGTGCCAAGTAACATGGGATTGGAATTCCTCCCATATCTGACAAATGCCTTGCCAAGTATTTGAATCATTCGAGCGACGACCCACAATAGGAATAAGCTCCTGACCACAACCATATTTACAGCGAAGCACTTGAGCCCATAATGAATCCTTTTGAACACAGAGCCGCCAACCAAGTTTCATTAAACAAGCTTTATTTACTAAACGAGAGTCTCTTAGCCCGAGCCCCCCAGCAGATTTTGGATAACAAACCTTTCCCCAAGCAACAGGATGCCAGGCACGATGGGAAGAATTACCACTCCACAGAAAATGTCTACTAACTTTATCAAGCTTATCACAAACAGCCAAAGAGATTTTAACAGTCTGCATAACATAAGAAGGGAGGGCTTGCAAAACTGATTTAGTGAGAGTGAGCCTCCCAGCATAAGAAAGGTGTCTAGCTTTCCAAGAGCTAAGCCGCTGAGAGGCTTTATCCAAAATAAATTTGAACTTCCTGCTAGAGACTCTATCATGAAACAGAGGGATGCCCAGATATTTTCCAAGATCATCCGTTCGTTTGAAACCAAAAGCTTGGCTGATCTCAGAACGAACATTACCATGGACATTACGGGAAAAGAAAATACAAGTTTTATCCGCATTAATACGCTGACCCGAGCTAGAGCAGAACACATCCAAACAATCTTGAATTATCTCCACTTGATCCAAATTAGCTTCTGCAAAAAGAACAACATCATCAGCAAATAAAAGGTGGGAAATTTGTGGACCTGGTTTAGATAACTGAACAGGGTGCCAAAAACCATGAGAGGTGGTAGCCGAGATCAAATGAGAAAGACGTTCTATACATAGAACAAATAAATAAGGGGAAAGGGGGTCCCCTTGGCGGACACCACATGCAGGAACAAAAGAGTCAAGAGCCTCTCCATTCCATAACACCCTGAAGGAAGGGGTAGAAATGCATTGGACCACCAAATTCACAAAAGTAGTAGGAAGGCCAATGTCAACAAGGGTCTCATGCACAAATTCCCATCTAAGCTTATCCTAGGCTTTCTCAAAATCTATCTTGATTGCCATCCACCCTTTGATACCTCTCTTGGTTTTCATAGAGTGAATGATTTATTGGGTAATGATAATATTATCCGAGCCATGACGAAGCGGAATGAAACTACATTGAGTAGGAGCAACCAAAGTATCCATAATAGGCTTCAATCTATTAGCAAGAATTTTTGTCACGATCTTATAGGAAACATTACATAGAGATATCGGACGAAACTGATTTAGGAGCTGAGCATTGTCCACCTTTGGAATCAACGAAATAAGAGTGTCATTAACCTCAGCAATCGTGGAAGGATTGGAGAAAATACGGAGGACCCACTCACAAAGGGAAGTCCCAATCACCTGCCATTGATGCTGATAAAAAACGGCTTGAAAACCATACCCACCAGGGGCTTTGAATCCGTCCATAGAAAAAAGAGCATGACGAATTTCTTCCGTAGACAGTTGCTGACGGAAAGTTTCCAATTGAGATGAGGAAAGAGAGGGAAACTGACCAGTGAAACAAAACGGAACGAAATCGCCTTCAACCCGAAAAACTTCTCTGAAACAGCCTTGTATTTCTATCACCACTTTTTACCCATTTAATTCTGGACTTTTGGAACCATAATAGTTCTTCCTGAAAGAGGACCTGCGCATAATCATTCCATAGTTGTTTCTCCAATTTATCAAGGAAAGGATTGGGACCCTGTTGTCTGCTACGCGATATCCCCTCCAAGCGTCTAACAAGCCTTTTTTTCCGATTAAATATATCCCCAAAAACATCTCTGTTCCACTGGATTAAAGCTTCTTGCAAGGATTTAATGGAATGAGACCATTGGGATGAGCCCTGCCAATTTGACTGGATGAAATCAGAAAAATCTGGGTGGTTAGCCAAGCAGCTAAAAAACGAAAAGGGCGCCGATGATTATTTTTCCCTGCAAAAGAAGAAAAACGAACTAACAAAGGGCAATGGTCAGAATTAAAATATGGAATATGAATAACATTAGCTTCTGGAAAAAGAAGCCTCCAATCAAGATTAATGAGAGCACGATCAAGCCGTTGATAAAGGTCTCCCCTGCGCCACGTGAAAGGTTCCCCTTGAAAACCAACATCCAACAAATTACAAAATGTTAGAGTATCCTGAAAAAGATGAGAATCACGAGACAAGGGAGCATAGCCTCCCCCAGTTTTCTCATGAGTGTGGAGAATAGAGTTAAAATCCCCCACAACCATCCAAGCTCCTTGAACTGAGGGATACAGACGCTGGAGGTCCTCCCAAAGAGCCCGGCGCGAGGGAGGCTGGGGGCTGCCATAACAAATAGAAAGCGTCCAAAAAGGACCTTTACGAAAACTAACTTTAAAATGAATGGCCTGAAAATTGGAACTGAGAACAGAAACAGACCAAACAGAGGAGTCCCACCATATGCTCTGGAAGTAGTTGATAGGATTAAAACAAAATTTGGGTACTTCGGCTGAGCTAAGGAGCATTCTCACTGCTCTAGAAGTGGCCTGAGATTATGGCATTCAATGTCTCTATCCGAATGTGATTATAAAATAACAATGGACCTTAGTCAAGGTCTCTAGCAGAATTGTCATCCGGATCACTTCATTGTGCAGAGAATTAAGGAGCCAATGCATAGAAATTGGACTATATGTATTTACCACATTTGGAGGGAGTCCAATATGGTCGCACTAGCTAATGTAGCCCATGATGATCTTGATGGTATCACCTTGCTCACTTCACCTCATGGTTGTGCTCTCATTTGTATCCATAATGATTTTGCTGGGAGCTTTTTCCCTAGACTTATTGTTGTGTAATTCTCGGCCCCAGTCCTCCTTTCATTTAAAATAAAAAAAAAATGTTATAAATATTTATGACATATATTTTACACATATTATTACATTATATTTTTGACACTAAATTATTTTATATTTTTATTTTTTCACTCATGTTTATCATTTATTCTTGACATTAATTTTTATCTTATTTTTACTCTCATTTTTATCTTATTCTCTTTTATAATTATGCTAATAATATTTTTTATTCTTTTCATATATTTAAATAAATATAAATTTTATGTTTTATTTATTTACTAATTATGTATCCAATGTTATAAATATTTATAAAATATATTTTACATATAATATTAGATTATTTTTTATATTAATTTATTTATTTTATAATTTATATTTCTTATTCTCCTTATCAAAATTAACGGATAGACAGACATTGTCGTGTCTATCCGCATTTTTTTTTTTGAAAAAACGTAAAATTTGTTTATTTACATTTTCAAATACCTTATATAATTAATTTGTATGAATAAATTAAAATTATATTCAACATTCTAAGTTAAACTAAATTCAGTATAATATAAAATGTAAAAATACACTAACTTCTAAATATAAAGTCCTTCTCTATATATGGTATATAATAAACTAACTTTTTCATAACTTAAATGATAAGAATAATATTTTAAATTTAAATTGAGAAACAGGGATTAAAATTAGAATAAAAAAAATAGAATCAATCAAGATTTGAATTTGAATTGTAAAAATAAGGATTAATGTTAAAAAATTATCATTAAAAAACCAGAATTCAGTATATCCTCCAAATTTAAAGAATCATTTGAATTTGAATTATTAATCTACATTTTTCAAAATTACTTTAAAAATTCACGACTTAAATGATAAGGATAATATTTTAAATTTAAATTAAGAAACAGGGATTAAAATTAGAATAGGAAAAAATATAATCAATCAAGATTTGAATTTGAATTGAAAAAAAAATAAGGATTAGTGTTAAAAAAAAGTTATCATAAAAAAAACAGAATTCAGTATATCGGAATAAGGAGTGAATCGGGGGTATTATTGTTTGGAAAAAGTGGAAACAAAAAAAAAAGAGGAATTTCCTTTATATATAGGTATAGATTTCTTGTTTCGTGCGTTTATTTGTGATGCAAGCATAAAGAAAAATCTATACAATTTTGAGGTGATTTCGGTGGATGCAAGAAATAAAACTAAATATAGCTCCTTAAAATCAAGTCACCATCTAGCTAATAACAAAAGTGATTCAAGTATCATCAAGAGCAGAAACTCATGCAATCGAACATAGGATAATCACTCCTTTAAATCAAGTCACCTGCCAGCTAATTTCTTCTCTTAACAGAAACTAGGCTCTTTACACAAAATATGGTTTCACATATATCAGCAATTCCGTGCCCCTCAACCTCAATATTAACATTATGAATTTCCTCAGTATAAACATTATAGGATTTCAGCATATCAAACATTTTAACAAGAAGCTCCTTTCCCTTCCAAAATACTAATGGTATACACGGTATATGTTTTATAGTCCTGAGTTTGGTCCAAGAAGAACCCACGAAACCAACTCCATCCATCACCCAAATGTCAAAGTTGGCATTGTCAGCACAAGAATCACGACATACCAATGATATAGAATCATTCAGAACCCCTAAATATCTTCCAATTGTGCTACTAATATCAATGGGATTTGGTAATGGTACCTTGCGGAAATCCCCACCTCCCACATTCAATGCAAGGACAGTTGTGGTTGAGTCTCTTAGTTTTGCCCACCAATAATGAACTCCTTTGAAATGCATAGCAAAACAAGATGTATCAAACTCAGCACGCCATGGATTGGCACTCTCAATTGTTATCCATGAATCAGAACATAAAGCATATTCCTCAACAATAAACTTCTTACAACGACACTCAACATAACTAATCCACATCCTAACAACAACCATACAACCATTACATTTAGAATCATTCCCCATTCCAACACCTAACACCATCCCATCCTTTATTTTTGTGGTCAAATCAGATGGAGGAAGGAATCTAACTTCCCTGGTTGCTGGGTTGCATAAAGCAACATCTTTTGCAATAACAAAATCTGAATATAAACACACTATGCCGTTATAAGGATTGGAAACTAGATGATAAGATAGATTAATATTCCTCTCATTTGGCATAGCTATAGGGATATGCTTAAGAGAAAAGCCACCTTCCTCCTCACTAGACAAGGAAAATAGTTGGTGGTTATAAGGGGTCAACCAAAGACGGAGAAGCAAGTTATGGCTGGAACCAAGGCGCTTCATGGAATTTGAGAGATGGCGTGAAATGAAGGTTGAACTCTGAAAGAGGGAAGACCAAGACTTGCAGACACACTTAAATCGCACCAATGATTCTACTGGAAGTCTTAACAGGATATCTTCAACCAAGGAAAAAGGAAAATTATGACCAAAACTCCCCATTGCTTTGTCTCTGCTTGTTCTTTGACTAATCAAGATTAGCTTTGAGCATCGTTCCTTTGGTTGTTGTAATATGACAGAAGCATTAGCAGAAGATCGGGACTTCATACACACACGTCCTTACTGAAAGCAAGGTGGATTCAATCTTATGTTTTTTATCCACAAATCACTAATCAATTTATAATTCTTACAATGTTATTATAAAAATCTCTTATCTCTTATTTTATAATCGCATCTTATTTTATAATCTTATCCAAAATAATAAGTAAAGAATATTGACTTCATTAATTATTTGTCATAAAATATCATATTTTTTATTTCAAAGATGGAGAATTACTGACGGCAATGAAAAAAGCTAAATAAATAAATAAAAGATGTAATATGGCACTGCTTCAGCGCTTCAATTTCAATGATTTCCACTTTCTTCTTCAACAGTTAATTCATACCAAAAAATCATATTTTAATCCGTAAAAGTACTTCCCGTGTTTCCTAAAATAGTGATATGATCTCTTTTAAATTAGTATATTTAATTTCTTCCAAATTTTCCATCTGCATTAACGTAATTTTTTAACAAAATATTCCATACAACCAATATATTGGTTAAATCGATAAATATCATCGTATCAAGTAAACTAAATTTAATGTACACAAAAATAAAAACGAAATCGAATGTCAAAAAAGAAAAACAAATGAAATCTTCCCAAAAAAATGTCTGAACAATTATATTTTCTTTCTAGATCTTATATGTTCCGTGTTCCGTTTATTTCTAAACATAATCAAATCTAATATTTTTTTCAGTAAAGAAATCAAACAATGCCATAATTTCTTGCTTTGCACTATTTTGCCATGTAGGTATCATGAAAGGCATTTCACTATTACGAATACTGAAAGGACATCATATAGGGCCACATCTAAGAGGCAGAGAGCAAAACCAATTTCAGTAACAAAATAATTATCCAACTAACCAAGGAGACATATAATGAACAAAAAGAATAATAGTAACACTGATTAACAGCGCAGTAAGGGATATTTGTAAAAGGGAAATTGTATAGAAACAAGTAGCCTGTCTTATTCGCCAACATTAATACAAAAATTAGAAGTTGAACGCTTACTATTATACAGAACCAATGTCAAGATAATTTTGGTTCAGGAAATCAGTAACGAGTCCTGCCATCACCCTCAGTAATCACATCCTCGAAGGTTCCATTACTAGGAATCATTGGTAGGACATGTTCTTGATGGGGTACAATGACATCAAGAAGGTAGGGACCAGGAGTATCCAACATTTTCTGAATTGCTGCTCTAAGGTCTTCTTTCTTAGACACACGAGCTGCTGGTATACCACAAGCATCAGCAAACTTCAACATATTTGGGAATATTTCATTCTCATTGGATGGGTCTCCCAAGTAAGTGTGAGCTCTGTTAGATTTATAGAAGCGATCCTCCCATTGAACAACCATCCCCAAGTGTTGATTATTCAACAACAATATCTTAACAGGGAGATTCTCCACCTTTATAGTGGCCAGCTCTTGAACATTCATTATAAAACTTCCATCACCATCAATGTCCACCACAACACAACCAGGGTTAGCCACAGCAGCTCCAATGGCAGCAGGCAATCCAAATCCCATAGCACCAAGACCACCAGATGTTAACCACTGCCTAGGTTTCTTGTATTTGTAAAATTGAGCAGCCCACATCTGGTGCTGTCCAACCCCAGTACTTATGATAGCATTTCCATTGGTCAGTTCATCAAGAAGCTGTATAGCATACTGTGGAGGAATAGCTTTCTCAAATGTCTTGTAATTCAAAGGAAATCTGAGTTTCTGCTCATTCAGCTCTTCTCTCCAAGCTCTAAAATCAAGCTTACCCTTGATTCCTTTGCTCTCCAATATGGAATTGATTCCTCTCAAGGCCAACTTCAAATCCGCACAAACCGACACATGAGGCTGCTTGTTTTTCCCAATCTCAGCAGAATCAATGTCTATGTGAACAATCTTAGCCCTGCTAGCAAAAGCTTCAAGCTTCCCTGTGACGCGATCATCAAACCGCACCCCAAAGGCAAGCAAAAGATCACTCTTATCCACAGCATAATTAGCATAAACAGTTCCATGCATCCCAAGCATTTGAAGGGAATTCTCATCAGCAGTAGGGTATGCACCTAGACCCATCAAAGTACTAGCAACAGGAATCCCAGTAAGCTCAACAAAACGCCTAAGTTCCTGGCTGGAGTTCAAACTACCACCACCAACATAGAGAACAGGTTTCTTAGATTCGAAGATTAACCTAACAATCTGCTCTAAATGTGCATCAGAAGGTGCCTTGGGCAACCTAGCCATGTACCCAGGCAACTTGATGGGTTGGTCCCAATTAGGAACCGCAAGCTGTTGTTGAATATCTTTAGGTATATCAATTAACACAGGACCAGGTCTACCTGAAGTTGCTAAGAAAAACGCTTCATTCACAATCCTAGGGATATCATCTACATCAAGAACGAGATAATTGTGTTTCGTGATTGACCTTGTTACCTCGACGATGGGAGTTTCCTGGAAGGCGTCGGTGCCGATCATTCGTCGGGGAACTTGGCCGGTGATGGCGACGATGGGGACGCTGTCGAGCAAGGCGTCAGCGAGGCCGCTAACGAGGTTGGTGGCGCCAGGACCGGAGGTGGCGATGCAGACGCCGGGAAGACCGGAGGAGCGAGCGTAGCCCTCTGCGGCGAAGATTCCGCCCTGCTCGTGACGGGGGAGGACGTTGCGGATGGTGGTGGAGCGGGTGAGAGCTTGGTGGATCTCCATGGAGGCACCGCCGGGGTAGGCGAAGACATCGGTGACACCTTGACGCTCTAGGGCTTCGACGAGGATGTCGGCGCCCTTTCGGGGCTCGTCAAGGGTAAATCGGGAAATGAATTGTTCAGTGGGAGCGGAGGTGGTGGAGGCTTTCGGGGTCGGGTCGGAGAGGGAAGCGGAGATGCGAAGAGAACGACGTTGGAGTTGAGAGGAATTCGGGGAAAAAGGGATAGCGAATCTGAGAAGGTGCTGCTTTGGGGAAGGGGAAGAGGAAGAGGAAGAGGAAGGGAAGGTAGTTGTGGTGAATGAAGGTTTTGCAGCAGAGGCCGCCATCTTCGACTTCCAGCAAACAATTTCAAAATGCAGGCCCTAAATCTAAAACTTCTATTGTTTATATTTTATTTATATATTAAATTATAGGATTTAACTAAAATACACCTTCGGTGTAAAGAAATTTTACACAAACATCTAATAGTGTGCCGCCACATCATTTAATGAATATAACACAAATACTTATGTGTTATTAAACTCAATTAATAACAATGACAGTGTGTCTATATATATATATATAATATTTTCAAAATTAGCTAAATTTTTTAGTTTATTACTTTTAAAGAATGCTCGTGTTATTTTTTATTCTTCTATCTTTTTAATTTAAGTTTTTAAAGTAAGTATATTTTTAACTTTTTTATAAAATATTCATTAATTTTTTTTAAAAAATAATTTTATAATTATGAACAAATAAGCATTATCAAACACAAAATTATATAATTGTATTTTCAAACATTTGTTATGTAGCATAAAATGGACGAAAAAAACAAAAATTTGATATGTCTAGACAAAACAATTAAACAAGCTTGGTTTTGGACTAGTTTGGTTTTAAGAAAAATGTGGGATAACAAACCAAACCAATCTTATCACTTTTAGCTTGATTCAAGTTAGGTGGTCAAGTTTCACATATAAAATATAGAAGAAGTGAGATAAATGTCAAAATAAATCCCACGAAGAGAAACTTATGGAGACTAGCCACCAACACCAAACCATTCAATATTTGAAAACAAGCAGGAGAAATTTGAAGATAACCTTGGAGCTATAAAGCTTGATGTTTAGGAGGGCAAACCTCGATCGGAGATAGCGATATAGGAGAGGGACACTCGGTCGTTTTCACAATCTGGAGGCTTCTTTGACAAATGAGTGAGTGAGCAAACTAACAAGGTGCAATGAGTGTGTAAACAACTATGAAGTGTGAGAAGCAAAGCAAATGTCGAACGAGTGAACGCTGCTGCTGGTGTGATTATTTATGATGACTAGATGAGGCTGAGTGAGGCATGGTTGTGCAACTGGTCACTACAGTGATTGAGAGAAAGAGATTGAAGAGTGAAGCTATGTGTGTGGGTAAGTAGCCTTGATTTGGCTTTGGGTTATATGGGTAAGATTGTAAGAAACAATAAAAACTAAAATAAACCAATAAATCGAACTAACATATATTTTTGGTCCGTTTGGTTTACTAGAATTGATTCTAGAAATGAATGGTTGAGATGGACGATGCATACTTTACTAAGTACGTTGGACGGAAGTGATTTAAAATCAATTCTGCAGAATTGATTCTGGATGGTTTAAAAATTTAAACCATACACACACTTTGTTTGTTGGTTCAATTCCGGTTAATCACGCTATCAAGTTAATCCGGACCCATGATCCACTAACAAAACTAATTGTATAGTTTTATTGGTGGAAAAATATTACTAACCTTAGGATGAGTATAACACTATTATATTTTTATGAATGTTTGGTATATAATAAAAAAATTATAATAAACACTTTGTTAATATATATATATATATGTTATCAATATAAAAAAGTTTCACATAGAATGTATCGACAAATTATTTGAATTAGACAACTTATAAAATATTATATTTATTAAATAATATGGCTTCACGCAAATTTCTTATATTAACATTATATGTCCATTAATTCTTACTTTTATTTTTTATTTTAAAACTTATGATTAATTTGTTGATATTTTGATTATCTGCTTGATATGCTATACAATTCTTTCATTTATTAATTAATTACGTGAATATAAAAACATAACTAGCAAAAATAGTAATAATAATTTTAGACTTTTAAAAGGAATAATATATTTAAATGATACTTAAAAATGAACGAAATAAATAATAAGTTGATACCTATCAACTTAACAAAATCAATAACTTATTTGATCTCCATCAAAACCACAGTATAAGTCAGTTGTAAAAGAGTTGAATCAATTGACACTGTGTTTGGTTTAGAGTTGAAACATGGTAAACTCACGTTTCCAACGCTAAAAATAGTTGCGTTGAGGAATCCAAACTTGAGTTTAACCAGTTTCAATACTAAACCAAACATACACGGACTCATTGTGTTACACTCTTGGCCCAATACGTTTTAGTGGCACATATATGTGGAGTATTTTAACCTTGTGTTTAGATAAAATAATTTGAAAGGATGACATATAATTTTCATCACCGTAACTCTAGTCAATAATCTTTTACATTAATGTTAAGGACTACGATTAATATGGTTTAAAAAATATAAGGATATAATACAAAGGTGAATGAAGACTAAAGTTGATCAAGAATACATGGATGAAAAACATATTTTACACAATTTGAATTTACTAGATTTTATGTGTAGAATAGTAAAAGAACGGATTTTAAATAATAAATAGGAGATATTTTTACAACCAATAGAAAGAATTTCAAATGACACATATTGAGAGAAAATTCTAACACTTTTTCTATTATATTTAACTTTTTATATTATCATTTATCACAATTTTGATAATTCTTTTTTTTTTCATCCAAACACAATGAATGTATACTTTTATTGGCGGAAAGAGGCGATTAACCTGTTTTATGATCAGCATAATACTCTCTTATTTATTTTAAGGTATAGTTTAACACAATGGTATATAAATTAAAATAAATCAATACTCTTATTTATATTAAAATTATGATTAAATTTCTTGATTTGTTATTTATCTGTTTAATCTTCTATATTAATAATTATCTCATTTATTAATTAATTATGTGAATATAAAAATATAATTGACAAAAATAATTTTTAATATTTTAAACTTTTAATAAGAATAATATATTTAAATGACACTAGAAAATGAAGGAAAGTTGTTATGAGTTAATGCCTAAAAACTTTAATAAGATAAAGTCAAATGTGAGAGCCTGAGAGGCAGATTAGTCTCACCGAAAATTTGGATTATTTCTGGGAAATTCTGGGAAATGACTGCCCAGAGTCAAGACAAAAATATCAATTAAATACGGGGATATCGGATCGTAGGCCACGCAGAGAGATTTCCAGATCTAACATATATGGACATGACTTACCATGTTGTCATGATCATCCCGGCTAAGAAACACTCTTTTATTTCACGGGAGGTAATTATATTTGGGTAAAAAATATCTATATCATGATGGAGTTATAAAATATAGAAAGGATATAAAATATAAGATAAACCAGATTTTATTATTTTTAAATTTAGAAAGGATATAAAATATATTTTATACTTAAAACATAAAAGCTTAAACTTTAAAATTTAAAATTTAAATAAAGATATGAAATATATGTTATTGAGATAAATTATATATTTTTTTAGTTTAAATTTTAAATATATATGAATATGAAATATATTTGGGTTAAATATGTTTTTAGTTTTGAAAATACAGTCGAGATTTAGTTTTAGTCCCTGTAATTAGGGATGAGAATAGGTTGCTTTCCAAGGCCTGAGCCTAACCTACACCTTAAATCCATGGTCTAATCTGGTCTGTTTACTTGATATAGACTTTATTTTATGGCAAGAGCCTGACCCATTTAAAGCCTCACTTAGCCTGAAAGTTTGTTTAAGAACTTGTTTTATTGTAAGGTGCTATAATATATCATAAGCATGTATTTGAATAGACTTATAAGCTCAAATGTTTTATAGAAGACAATATAGTTATATATTTACACAGGCTAATAAGTATATAGTTATAAGGTAATATAATAAAAATCTTTATAATAATAATAATAATATATAAAATATTAGTATTTCATTTTATTTAGTTAATAGGTCAGCCGATAGGCTCAAAAGGCTTTTTCGATGGCATGAGGCTTGACCTGTTTTGCTATATATGCTTTTGAAAAAGCCTTGACATGATCTATTTAATAAATTGGTCTGGTCTGAGCCTATGTAGGTCAGATTGTAGGCCCCTAACAAGCGGTTTGACCTGTTCCCACCCTTACCTGCAATTTAAAACCAGTGGTTTTGATCTTTTAAAAATTGAAAATACACCAATTTAGTCTTTATTGCATAATTTTGCTATAAATTTTACTATCGATTAGCTATGAATTTTTATCGATAAAAACTAAATTGGTATATTTTCAATTTTTGAAGGACCAAAACCACTGGTTTTAAATTGTAGAGTCTAAAATCAAATCTCAATTATATTTCAGGGAATAAAAACATATTTAGCCTAATATATTTTAGCCTTAATTGCATTTTTGGTCCCTTTAGTTTGGACTTTGTGCAATTTTGGTCCCTCAAGTATTTTTCGAGTATATTAAGTCCCATATTTTTAAAATTAAGCAAATTTGGTCCCTCCCTTAATTGTCTTATACTTAAAACCCTCAAATTCTCACTTTCTATTCAATATCTTCATAAATTTAATTGATTAATTTGTTTCAAATTTTCTTAATATGAAAACTCACCAATCAAAATATCAAATTTAACCTAATATCGAAAAATCCCAAATTTTTGTCTTCTTTAAACCCTAATTTCATATCATACAAAATCCTTCAAAATTTATTTCTATTTAATTATTTTACTTTTAAACATTTTAAATTATTTCATATCTCAAATTCATCATATATTCTCAAATATTTGGATTGAAAATGAGAATTTGAGAGTTTTTAAGTAGAAGACAATTGACAGGAGGACCAAATTTACTTAATTTTAAAAGTATGGAGACTTAATTTGCTAGAAAAAATCTAAGGGACCGAAACTGCACAAAATCTAAATTAGAAGGACTAAAAGTGTAATTAAGCCTATATTTTATTGAGATAAATCATTAGATTTCGTCATTTCAAAGGTAAAAGTTAAAAGTTGAAACTTTTTATTAAAACTGATTTTGTTTTATTATAAAATTAGATGAGATCTTTTTATTATAAATCAATTGAATTGAATCAACAATTTGATTCAAATCAAAACGTGAATTGATTGGAATCCCATATAAAGGCAGGTGGCAACAAGTTTTTGGCTTATTTTTTTAGTTTAAATCATAGGTATCCCCTATTATAAAGAGCAATTCTATTTTAGGTTTAGTCACAATTAAAACTTAATACTTATTTGCTTGGTGAATCCTTAACCTAGCCTCTAACGGTGAGAAATAGTATGGTATGCTATAATTCGACGGCTAGCCTTGCAGAATGCATTGTATGCACGTCTAACCCTGAGATATTCAATTTCGGTGTCAACTATATATCAAGATTTTAACTTGATTAAGACACAAGCATCGCCATATTTCCGCCTCTTCATGTAACGCAGACACCTTTTACCAATAGTCGTTGTTAATGTTATCATGCGATTTTGGCTAATTAAGATACTCAGATGGAAAAGTTGAAGGGTAACTTTGTATCAAATGGTGTGTTATAATCATGCATGTGTACATATTTTCTGGTTGATTTAACATATTGCTATACGATGACATGCAATTGCAGTAGATAATGATACTTTTGTTTAGGAATGGATAACGGGAAAATAGTTTGTAAGAAGTCATTTGATTTCCTCATAAATTAATATTACTAATAACCTTTTGGTTGTTATATTATTAATTTTTAATTCGTTTAAATTATTTACAAATTATATATTTGATGTGAAACTAAATGTAAATATACGTGCCTAAGAGGGTATTTCCATAATTAAACATTAATCTATAAACTAAATTTGTATCCATACTATGTTTTATGAAGGAGAAAAATTGTTAATATTTAATCTTTAATCTATAAACTAAATATGTACGAGGGGCATTAGGGTAATAGTAATAATAAACCCAATTGCAATTTGCAAAGGGGGGACAATCAATAGCAGTAATTCAGTAAATAAGATGAGAAGGGTGCCAGACTGCCAGTTGTAGACAAGGACGTGAAAACGATAGAGCAAAAACACGTTTGCGGGAAGAAGAATTGGTATTTTCTTTCTTTCTTTAATTGCAGCCCCGCCATGTTTGGTAAACATTTTGAATTTTTAAAACTAAACATACGAAAAGCATAATTAACATAAACACCGCTTGTTCAGGAAATAAATACATACTACTACTATTAATAATGCGTCATTGGTTTGTTAATCCTCGTAGGATTCAAAGTGGTAAAGTCGAAAATAATCTAATCTATGGAAGGCCCTACCACCTCCGTAACCAGTATCAGTACGGGCTTACCGACTGTTTAGGTAACAACCAATCCCTCCTATAAATAACTCAATCTCCCTCCACCTCCTATCCTAAAGCCTCCACCTCACCCACCAATAATTCCTCCCTCCTAATCTCAACAACTTTCTCTTTCTTCCCTTCCCTTACCGTAACTAATATCCCTCTCCCTCTTTCTCTTTCTCTTTCTCATTCTCTTTCAACTCTCAACTATCCTTATAATCAAACACCCAATTATTTCTCTCTCACCTTCTCCCTCTTCCGGCGATCAATTGTGTTTGTTTGTTTGTTTCATCTTTCTTTGTTGGGCTGTGTATGGCAGTGAGACTATCAGGGCATGAAGTATCCGATCTGTGTCTTGGGAAACCCGCGCTCAGGTCCCTTTCTGTCACCGACACCCTAGCAGACGCCCTCTCCGCCCTCAAGAGGATAGGCGAAACCCACCTCAGCGTCTGGAACTGCCACCACTCCCTCACCAATACCAACAACAACAAACTAGTTGAAGCCGAGAAGGAGGAGAAGGAGGAGAATTGCAATTGCAATTGCAATTGCAAATGCATCGCTAAGATTTGCATGGTCGATATCATCTGCTTCCTTTGCAAGCCACAAAACCTCTCTTCCCCCGCCGCCGCCCTCGCTTCCCCCATCTCCGTTCTCCTCCCTCCCGATAATTCCGCCCTCGTCCGCCACCTTCAACCCAATGCCAGGTAATTCGTTCTATTTCCTTTTCCCCCCTTCACGTCATCTTCCAGAAGATTCCAATAAACTATTCCCTTTCATTAGGGGACCTCACGCCACACGTATGTGGCTCTCTTAATTCTGATACTTTTCTGTGGCTTTGAATTTTCGGTTGACTCCAAAAATTGAAAATATCAACGGTATTTTTTTCTAATATATTAAAACGATTAATTTGTTATTAGAGCAAAAACCTAATTTAGCTGATTATATTGTACTGAATTGAATTTGAAGGAAATTAAATTATATGATGTGTTTGCTTTCAGCTTATTGGAGGCTATAGATGCTTTGTATGAAGGGGTGCATAACCTAGTGATACCCATAGATAAAGAGAGCAGGTCAAGGAAAAGGGACATTGAATCTTTGGAGTGGAGCACCTTGCATAACAACAAACGCACCTATTGTTGGCTCACCCAAGAGGACGTAATTAGGTACCTTCTTAACTCAATTGGTGTGTTTTCCCCCATACCTGGAAGCCCTATCAACACCCTTGGCGTCATTGACACGCAAAACCTCTTTGCTGTGTACTACGACGACCCTGCCTCCTCTGCTTTGGAGTTCCTCACTGCTTCCCTCATTCACCAATCCTCAATTGCCATTGTTGACCAACAAGGAAAGCTCGTTGGTGAAATCTCACCCTTCATGCTCAACTCTTGCGATGAGGCCGTTGCCCCTGCTATGGCCACTCTCTCCGCCGGTGACCTCATGGCCTACATCGACTACGGTGGGCCCCCTGAGGAGCTGGTGCAGCTGGTGAAGGAGAGGCTCGAAGAGCAGAATCTAGGGGCGGCTTTGGAGTTACTTGGCGATGAAATAACGGGGCTGCTTCCTTCTTGGTCATCGTTTTCTTCAACTTCTTCGTCTGATGAAGACTTATGCTCGTCCGGGGGAAAGAATTGGAAGCATGGCCATGGAGGGTACTCGGCAAGGGTGGGGAGGAGGTCAGAGGCCATTGTTTGCTATCCGTGGAGCTCTTTGGTGGCGGTGATGATTCAGGCACTTGCACATCGTGTCAGTTACGTGTGGGTTGTAGAACAGGATGGAACCTTGGCTGGGATTGTTACTTTCGAAGGCATGTTTAAGATTTTCAGAGAACAACTCAAATCAATGTGCTAACAGAGACATATTGTTTTGTTATATTTATATTTTATGCATGTATGATGATGAAAAAAACTAACTACTCCTGGCTATCTTGTTTTGTTCTGTCAAAGAATCAAAGATGATGAGGTAGATAAACCACCACACGGATTCTGCCTACACAATCAAATTTGTTCTTTGTTCATTTACGGCTACCAGAAACAAAACCTTCCTTTTGCTTTTCGCATTCGTGCTTCTATTTAGTCTCGTATGATTGCCGTTATCAGCAGTGAGTGAGAATCAATGCTACCATAGTTGATTTTAAATCACTCATGTTTAACCTACTTCATAAATAGTGAATAATTAATCTCCTACTATCAAAATCAAACCAAACGGATCTTATTATTAATTTTATGAATCTATCAAACAATCAAACCAAACGAACTCTTAAATGCCTTGTTCATCCCATAAATTTGAACTATTTTCCCTTTTCCTCTACTTTCCCCTCTATTTCTATCTTTTTATTATTTCTATCCGGTTGTTTTATTGTTTGGACATCTTTTCTTTTTCTAAAAATGATCTTATGTTCATAAATTAAATAATTGTATTACTGAAAGTTGGGTCCTAATTCATATATTCTCATGTATAGCTAAACAACTAAATCTACGTAAATTAAATTATAAATTTTAAGTCTTTGTTAAATTGTATTTGGAAAAAAAAAATTACAACTATCAACAGAGTTTTATTTTAAGAAAAACTACAGCAATGTTTTTTTTTCTCAAGAAAACCATGTGTTAGGAAAAGATAACCTCGGAGGAGACTAAAAGGAGTTTTTGAATTCCAATTACGAAACTGTATGATCGTGCCAATTAGGAGGTGCTGCTCATGGATGACATTAGCATATGCTATATGAGAGATTCGGATCCGTGTGAAATGTCAAATTCGATTTCCATGAAAAAACTAAGCATGAAAGTTACGTGATTATTTGCAAAAGCAGCATTATTGCATATATATATTATTGCTCTGGTAAAACTTTTGTAAATTTCTTTCACTTAAGCTAGCCATCACAAATTTTGAAAATAATCACGATAATGTTTGAATAATTTTATTTTATATCGAGAACATTGGCGTTATTGATTTTTTTTTTGTGCAAATTGTTGACAAATTAATTTTGGATAGAGTTATCAGAAGGTCAGAGCTATGAATGGTTGAGAGAAATACAGGCTTGGAATTGCATGATATATATATATAGCCTAATTTGACTGAAGAAAATTCTATTTGCATCAAACAAGAAGCAATGGATTTTAGATGATTTTGTGGTCCAGGTAGGAGTAATAGAACTTTTTGTTTTTTTGTCATTAATATACCTGATTTTTATTCCCAACATTCCCTTAATGATGACAATTGCGATATAAGCCTAGCCCATTAGATGGAGACTGTATATAAAAGCCCGGCCCATTCAGTTACCGGGCCTGGCATTTTGGTTTTGCATTCGGTTTAGGTGCGTTTGCCTTATTAGTAAAACAAAATAGTTTCCAAGAATTATATGAAATAATCCCTTTGATGTAGTTTTGTTTTCTTTATTTTTGTTTTTGTTCCTTTTAACCAAAAAAAGACTTATATGAAATAAAAGGTTTTTTAGACTACGAAAAAAATAGAGCCATTAGAGAGACATTCGTTATTAAAAGCATCGGGTGCTTAAAAATAAGAACACTGATTGTCATGTCATTGTGCTTCAATAGTGTGTGGATTGTTTACCTGGGATCTTATTTTTAAGACCCCATTAAAAATGCTCTAATGAGTTTGGATAGGAGGTAGAAAAATTAACGCATATACACTCATACATTATTTAATATATCAAGATGGTTTACTAGAGATCCGGCCATCTCTCCTTTATCTCTATATTATGTCACCTCCTCAATTCTCATTATGAGGAAATTTTTACATAAAATATTTATTTTATAAATATTTATATTCATATATAAATAAAAAATTTCCATGAAATATTGATGTACAATTATCGAAGTAATATACATGTTCTATGCTATATATGACCTATAGTTAAAATATATTTACTTGTTACAAGTTAATTATTTAAAAAATAAATATCTATCTTGTGTATTATACGATTATCAACGAAATGTCCATGATAAAGCTATCATGTAATTGGTTTTACATAAATAGTATTAGAAGATCATTTATTTTTTACTCCCCTTAAGACCAGAAACAAGATGGTAAAATTTTTAAAGCGTTCATCCCAGAAGTAAAGAAGAAAATTAAAATAAAATCAGACAAAAGTACATAATAAAAGAGAGATAGATAGAAAGTAATTCCATTATTATATTCTTATCCGAAAGTATTTTACTATGTATTAAAAAAGATTGTTTAGTATTTTTTGGCAAATGATAAGGTGAAGCAATTTATAGTATGATGACACTTGGTGATGATGTGTTGAGTTGGACAACACCTAATCTATTTTCAAATTTCAATGGACCTAATCTTTATTCTACCACCTCCTCTTTCAACTCACCAACGAGATATTTTTCTCCACTCTCCTTCATTCCCCACTCCATCCTCTCCCACCATAAGCCCCACTACTTTTGTGTTGGACTTAAATATCCCTTTTGTTACCCTTATTGTCACTGAGCAGATAAATATTGTATTTATTAATTTGGTTTTGTAGATAAAAATATAATCTTGTATATTTTGAATATCGTTAATTTCAAAGCAGTATTGTTGATTTATTACTGAGTAAAATATAAAAAATTATAACGTCAACTGTAATAGGTGAAGATTACATGTTAACTATAAATAAAATTATGATATCAAATTCATATAACATAAAAATATATAACTACTCATATAAAACAGTTTTTTTATTTTTTATTTATCACATCACTTATCACACCCCACATTTATCTCTTTTTTTTTCTCTTTTCTCTCTCTTTATTGTAAATATTATATATGTACATATTACATTTCTCTTAACAATTTCACCTTTTTTAACAATGGATATGGATTTCGCAGCAATTATATTTTGGAAAAGAAAAAAAAAAGTAAATTTATGACATTCTATGATTTGATATTGAACCCATTTTGTAGGGCAAGTTGCCTTATTACGCGGCGTTACCTTGAAAATCACTTTAATTATTTGAAGAAAATGATAGTGTTAGATATTTTTGCGTGCTTAATAATACCATTAATGAAAATAACAAGACTTTAATCAATGGTCACTGTCACTAATCATTATTTTATCCTAAATCTTTGGTAGATCTATTGTTTCCCTTTATTTGTTATTGTTATTATCATTTGGTGTGAACTATAATTTTTCCCTATTACTATGAACATCAAAATTGAACATATATAACCCTTTTCTCAAGTGCAGTTTATTTAAGATTAAGGGCTGTTTGTTGAGAAATAAAAAAAAAGTTGTTTATTTTTTTAGGGTTTTTTTTATAAAAATCAGAAACTAATTAATTTGTGTTTGGCTATAATGATAAGAAGCATTTTTTTTTCAACATTATCTATTTTATTTCAATTGATTATTATGAAAATCAAGTAAGAATAATTTCTGATTAATATTTTTTATTATTTCTAAAATTTAAAACAAACATACTAAAATATTTAAACGTGATTTTTTAATAATGATTATTTCTAAAAATAATTTCAAACAATATTCACACTCTAAAATAATTGATTTTTAGATAGTACAAAACATGATTTTATTTTTTAGAGGTTTTTATAAAAATCAAAAACAGAATTGTGTTTGGCTACAATCATGAAAAAAAAAAAGGCTTTTTTAACATTATTTCTTATATTTTAGTTGATTATTTTTAGAAGCAGGTAAAAATAATGTCTGATTATAAACATAATTTAGCTTTTTCTTAGATTCTAATTATTTCTATAATCTAGAATAAACACATTAGAAAGTTTTAAAATGATTATTTTTTAAAATAATTACAAACAAACACACTCTTAATGAGAGGCAGAATTAGAAATGGCAAAAATATTTGTACCATGGATACCCGCACATTTATAAAATTGGGTGGGGATGAATATTATATTAAATTTTTTATTATTTTATGATGAGATAAAATTTATTTTATATTATTTTATAATGATATTTTTAATATATTAGCTCATAATGATATTATATAATGATAATATATATTTTATAATATTAAATAATATAATATCATAGTGTGTTATATGACATTGTCTCCTTTTCTTTTTATAGTTTTTAAATTATTAACTATTAATGAATATCTATAAATACTAACTATATATTACTAATTTTAACATGTATAAATACCAATAATATACTATTTAATTTGTCCTCATCCATTGACATCCCTAAAGTATTGTTTGGTTGGAGGGATTTAGAGGGGAGGGGGGAGATTTTAAGATGGTTGTTGTGTTTGGTTTAATTTTTTAGGAGGGGAGGGGATAAAAATCCCTTTTGATAGTCTCCCCTCCAAAAGTGGGGGATTTGGAGGAGAGAGACGGGGTTTGAAATAAAACAACTAAAATTACTTAATTCATCTTTTTATATTAATAAAGTTGAATGTTATAAATGTCAAATGGTATGAAAGTAAAGTAGTTTTATTTTTCCTCCCCTCCCCTCCCGAACTAAACAAGAAAGACGTACTCCTTCACCTCCTCTCTTCGAACTAAACAAGATAAAATATTGTCTCACAAATTTAAATATAAAAATTTAAATTCAAGACATTAAAAATACAACAGCCAACAATCAGCCAATAATCACATGTTTTATTATCAATGAAGAAAAGTAATAGAACATTATATTTCTGGGTTACATGGAGCCCGAAGGCCAGAAACAAAACACTAAATTAAAATACTACAATTAAAGCTAGCACCTATAAATTAAATTCTTGCCATAAACCAACAATGTAGTATTATTAGGTGATTTTTACACGAGTTTTTATTAGAGTGAGATTAAATTACTCAACGAGATACATATAACATTCACACTCTCTACCCAAAAAAAAATCACACAATAAAATATATATTAAAAAATGTCATCAGTGTTTCTCGATATTAATTTAGCCAGCTCATCTTTAATTATGAATCATCTCATTCAAAAACAATAGTAAATACTAGTACATATCATAATCAATGTAATGGGTGCTTGGTAAGTGGTTGATTGTTGGATGTTGCGGCAACAAAATCATGGGAGCTATTTCCTTTATTTCCGGTATACAATCATTCCATATATTATTTATTATCTTGTAGATGCAATCACGAGAAAGAGAGGAGCCTCCTTAATCCTTTATACTATGTCATGAATGACAAATCTTAATTACTGGCAGCTGAAAGAATGGTACTCCTATATCCAAATGCAATTTATGGAGCAATGCCAATAATGACCTTTTTGTGGTCCCTTAAAAGTCGAATATTAATCTTTGGAAATTTATATTGAAAATAATTTTGTTGATTATCTCAACAAATTACTAATATTTAGAGGTAATATATAATATAGAACTTAATCTTTGAAAATATATAGCAAACTCATGTTGCTTTCATTTATTTGTTTTATTACGCGTTGCTTTCATTTCTAAAAGTGGCAATGTGTATAAATTAGATTTTAAATATATTAATTTCTTCCAAAAATTTTGGCCTTTAGTCTGTATAATACGGAATAGCTGATATAATACTTGACTGATTGACTGCTATAAAAAGTTAGCTACATAGATGTTTATATATAAATATTAAGATTAAATATATTTTTAGTCCCTATAATTTTTTTTTTCATTTTAATCTCATCCCCATCCAACATCACAGTCTCCTTTTGTTTCTTCTACTGTATTGTTACAGTTGAAATTCTTAAACTCTTTATGGTGGGTTTAAGGAAATAAATTCTTTATGTATTCAATTATTTAAAATCTATAATTTTAAATTTGTCCACATTTTCGTCAACTATTCACCGGTGACCAATTCTTTTTTATTCCCACATGTCAAACTTTTTATCTTAAGGTGATCGCCACCCTAATTAAATTCTTAATATAAATACTTAACAATGGACCAAATTCAATGTAATGCAAAATTAAGTATAATTGCTTCATTTCATTTATAATTTTTTTTTTACAAATATTAAAGTACAAAACATAAATATTACACACAAAAAATAAAATATATTTACTTATTTAATTTTAAAAACTAAAATAGTAAAACGTTATAATATATTTGTAGTGATGTATGACTTAAAACTCTTATTTACCGTAATAATTTTAAGTTTTGTAATATTATAAGAAATATAGAGTACAAAGAGATAATTTAAAAATATAAATTTATTTATGCATTATGTATTAAAATTTTCATTTATACATTTTAATATATTTTCTTATTAACACAATATTCATTAAAATGTACAATAAAATGGTTTTTCTTTTCAACATATAAATTGAATAATATTTTAACTACATATATTATAGATTAATTAATTTTCACATGATTTAATTAATTTGAATATCAAGTCCGAGCATCGCACGGGATCAATACTAGTTTCAATACACTTGAATTCACTGTATAAAGTGAGAAAAACTTGTAATGACCTTTTTTTCTCTACAATTCTTTTTTTATCCATTGACCGACAAAATTTTCATTTGATTTACAATTACAAGCCTTTTCTTGTTACTCAGGACAAATTACATCAAGTTATAGGTCATCAATAGACATAAATCAAATGAGAATTTTGTTAGTCAATAGACAGAAAAGAGGTCGTTAATAAGAATTTTATTTCCTTAAACCCACCATGAAGAGTTCAAGAATTTCAAGTGTAACAATGCAGTAGAAGAAACAAAAGGACACTGTGATATTGGATGGGGATGAGATTGAGGTGAAAAACAAAAAAAAAAATTATAGGGATTAAAAACAAAAGACCATATTTATAGGGACTAAAAATAAAATTAAGTTTGAAGAAACATCACATGTGGCAGACGTGACACTCCGTTAACCACATAAGCTTAAAGTTAAAGACAGGGACCAAAATGGCAAACGAAAAATTTTATAGGGATGAAAAACCAAATTTTTTTTTACAAAGACTAAAAACAAAATGACATATATTTATAGGGATTAAAAACATATTTAAGCCTAAAGATTAATTTGAACATACAATTTTAAAAACTAGATAATATAATGAATTATTTCTTTCAAGATCAAATTATTCATTAACTCAGTAGATTTTGACATGATATATTGTATGGAAGTTCAGTGGCAGATTCATTTACTTTTATTTTCCTTGACGTAAACCTTTAGCCTTATATATTAGAATATATTTTTAATGATGCATTTATATATAAATTTTTCATATTCAACCATTGTATTAGGATAAATATATGTCCTTCAGAATTCCGAAAATTGAACATATACGATGCTTGCAAAGAACGGTCTGTGATTTGTAAAATATGTAAATGATAGAGTTCTGCACTGTATATCCAAAGAGCAAAAACTCGAGCAATATTAAAATTCCAATATATGGATCTCTCTGTTTGGGGCCAAAAAGGCAAAATAAAACAAGCTAGAAGATACAGCTTACAGGGGATATGCACAGAACGATTTCTTTCGGTACAGAGGATTAGGACACCTCTTCCGTATTTTTCCATTTAGTAATAAAGAACCTTGTCATTGAGTAGGAATACAATGTTTGTTTATGTTTTTTCTTTTTTCTTTTTTTTTTTTTGGTTTCTTTGGATAGTTAACTTTTCAATTAGCTAGATACCTCTATTGAAGTCATGCATATCTTTTTTTTTTTTTTTCTAGGACGAAGTCATACATAATTACTCTTCTGTTTATCTGCAATGATAATAATTTTCTTTTCATTTAAATGCAAAAATATTATTACTAACTAGCACGTGAAAATCAATTAATATATAGCTAATAAAGTTTCTAGTTAGATGATACATTTATTTACAATCAACTATATTGTTTCTCCTCTTTTAATTTGGAAAGGAGGAATTATGATAGATTATTATATGATGAAATAACTATATAGTTAGACTAGTTGAAACTGAGTAAATATATATCATTATCAAATTATAATTACATTAAAGTACATGAAATCATCGTTACAATTGTTAGAATATATATGTGATTATAGTTTATTAACACTAACAAGAAATTGAGTTAATATGTTTTTTTATGTTCTTTTATACAAATCATTAAAATTAATAAGAAACAAAATAAAAATAAGATGATATTTTTATAATTATTATTCTTAAAAAGAAAAAGAAGGATGGCAAAATTGTGAATAGATAGATATAAGTGGGGGAAAAGGGAGTGAGGGAATGCGTAGCCATCAGTGGTGCGTGGAGTTAAAGCTACCAAAGCCTAAAAACAAGGTAAAGTGGATAAGCCTTTCATCCACGGACTCACTAATTAATTATTATAACAACTTAAATTAATTTAAATTAAACAAACATACATTAGTTCTCTAATAATATTAATAAAATAATAATAATAATTGAGGACGCGACGCCACGTGTCCACCCTAAAGCTCTGGGTAGGTTAGGGTCATGGCTTTGAAGAATAGAAGAAGAGCATAGAGTGCATGACAGGGAACCTGCTACTGCCACTCTGCTAGTTCTAGAGAGAGAGAGAGAGAAAGAGAGAAACCAGGCTAGAGAGAGAAAGTATGATTCTTAGTTGTGGGTTTTGGCATTGGGTTTAGATTGATGGTTGTTGGTTTTTGATTGAAAATTTTAGTTTTTTCATCAGAGAGTGGGAGTGGAAGATATGTACATAGCTTCTTCCATGGGAAGGTCTTTCAAGGAATCCCTCAAACTGCTTGAAGCTGATATCCACCACGCCAATACCCTGTTAGTTTCTCTTCCTTCCATCACTCCTTTCAATTTTAATTTTAATTTTTCTTTTGGAATTGAATCACGAGTGAGATTATTTTGGTTTGGGAATTATTTCTGGGGTTTAACCCCTGATTTTTGCTCCAATGTATTTGCTTTCCTGTCAAGTCAACCATCAATTTTCTTTCACAAACACGGTGCATTTAATTCACTGCAATCAAGTAATTTTCGATTTTGTGATTATCCACTCCACTCACTGTACACAACAAACTGTTGGGAAGAATTTAATACTTCAGAAACCCAGCACCAAACAAACTGTGGAAAGCTTTGGTGAAATTTTCCCTCTGGCTTCAGCTTCATGTTTTGTTTACATAATACTAGTAGTAACACATACACACACACATATATATACCTCCAACTTTCGGTTTACAGTTTTGTAAATGACTGTGTGTTGCACTGTTTCATTGTGTCTTATACACAAAACTTAGAGAGCTTTGGTTCTCATTATCTCTGGACTTATGTGGTTATGAGGAGAAAATAGTTATTATTTTCATAATTTCATTTATCTGAATTTTTGTTTTGTGTGTATATTGACAATATTTTTTCTTGTCTTATGGTATATGTGGCACTGTCACCTGTTGGCAGGGGAATGGTCCCCTGATCGATTTGGCTGGCTAGCTAATACTTCACGATGATTTTGATACCAATTTGTTGCTTCCTGATCTCTGATATGCAATGCATTATCTAGAGAAGAGATGCTTCGGATAACAGACTTAAGTTCTGAGTAGTGTCCTTTTCTAAAACATTGAAAATTTGAAATGACAAGTCTTTGGAAGGATGCCTTTTCTTCCATGTTTGCAGCCATTTTCTTACTCCATCATGCAATTGGGTGTGTAGGGCATCAGATTTTCCGAGGGAATATGATGGTGCGTGCCTACAGATGAGAATGTCATACAGTCCAGCAGCACACCTATTTCTATTTTTGGTGCAATGGACAGACTGCAATCTTGCCGGAGCCCTTGGACTGTTAAGAATCCTAATTTACAAGGTAAGTTGTTTTGGCTTTTCAGTGTTCTTCTTGAATTGACAAATTTGGTCAATTTGACAAATTTTCTTCATTCTGCAGGTGTATGTGGATGGGACAACTACCATGTCTACCCATGAAAGAAAAGCAAGTATTAGGGAATTCTATGGTATATCTTCCTTTGTTTTTTCTTTAATATAATAAAGTAGTTTGCATTTTAGTTTATGTGGTTTCTGACGTACTGAATTTCTGTATTGATCAGCGGTCATATATCCCTCTTTATTACAACTTCAGAAAGGTGTCACTGATTCAGAGGATAAAAAACAGAAGGCTGTATGCATGGAGAGGTATCGGAGAAGAGATGATGAGGAACACAGACAATCTTCAGACATAGACATTGAAAGAGAAGAAGAGTGTGGAATATGCATGGAGATGAATAGTAAGATTGTGTTGCCTGACTGCAACCATGCCATGTGCCTGACATGTTACCATGAATGGTACTTTCTATATTTCTCTTCTCTCTCTCATACACATGCGTTTGTTATTTTATGATCATGACTTGTTGATATTAAGAAATATAAAGTTGTGGGATTGTTTCTACTTTCTACTACATCTTGACTCTTTGTATTTCTTTAGCAATATGCATCATGGTTTCGTTTTATATGGTTCTGTTAATTTCATGCCTTATATTTAGTTCTGCATGACATAAAGTTTCACTGTAGTAAATTGTAATCTGTTGAGCCTGCTTGGGTTTTCTTAGGTTTTGGATTGGTTCAGTTTGTTTGGATCATAATTGCTCATAACCATGTAAAGTAAGATGGGTTCTGTTATGACAGATTTTACAAGTAGTGTAACAGTTATCAGTCTCACCATAAGTGACCTGGTTTTAGAATCATGTGCTTTACAGCAGGTCTGATGCCAAAACAGGCACCATGTATAGGTAAGTATTGGTTCTCATTGTTTTGTTATTGCTGTTAAATGTAGATACTCAATTACAAAGTACAAACAAGTAGATTATTGGAGTAAGTGTCATGAACCAATTACCACAAAAGCTTAAGCTGTTGAGTGAAGACACATGAATTGATTTATATTATATGTCAAATATGCCCTCTCATGCAAGAGCCCTTTGGGCTTAAAGCATGGACAATGCACAGACAAATCTACCTTGTGTTGAAATTAAACTTTAAATTACAATAATGAGGGCGGTAAAGATCGAATCGTAACCACTTGATCTAGAGGCTCTAATACCATGTGATGAACCATCTTAAAAACTTAAAACTAACAGTGAAGACACATGAATCATTTTATATTATATTTCCTACAGTCAAAATTGAAGAGAAGTTAACTGCAAGTGGTATGTCAATAATAAGTAATTATGAAGGGGATTATCTTGTATATCTCCTATCTCCTAAGCTATGATGCATGGGTACTCCTAAAAGGGGATGTATCTGTATTGTGTCCGGATCTGATACTGATACTTCTATAATACACTTGCATCACACACACATAAACAAAGTACTTGTCAATCTCAAAATTATTACATAGGGTCTTGGAAGAGGGAAAATGTATGAACCTTTATGTCTATCACTTACATAACTCCAATTTTCAAGAATCATATTTTAAATGATGATCATCAACCTTCTTCAAAATAATTGTATCTTCTCCATCATCAAAGATCCCATCTTTATGAACACAAAATTATGTCTTTCCCTATATTTTACTTCATCTTCTAGCATAAAGATGTTTGCTATAGACTAAATTAATAAACTTCAAAAATAATTCACGGACAAATTTGATAAAGGAAAAAAATCTAAGCCCTAAACTATTCAAGCTCAAGCTTCATATTTTTAAACAAGTCAAGCTCAAAGTTTAGATTTGCCTAATTTAAACAAATGAGCCAAGGTTGAGCAACAATATTTTTTTCTTCACAAACCAAGTTTACACTCTTGCTTGTGACAGACATTTTTTTTTGTGTGACATGCTGTCCTGTTCCCACACTGTGCTTTTATTTTTTATTCTATCAATTTATATCAGAATTAGAATATGTATGTGTTTGCCTGTTTGGTGTCTCAAGGCATTTAAACTGTCATCTCTTAGTGGTTCAGTCACAGTTCGCCAGTGTCCCTCAAGTTTGGGTTTGTGCTCCTCTCTGTGGGGTCCTATTGTGGTTCACGCTTCACGGTCCGTCAAGCTGGCAATGGTTAGGCAGATACCCATGACCTGTGTCTCAGCTCTATTTGTTTTTTGGCTGAAACCTACGACTTTCTGGCTCTTCTTGTTTTGTATTCTGAAACTCAGAAGTTGGACACTTGAGCTTGTTTTGGGCTTCATTTGAAATATAAAAGTATAGACAACCTTTGTGCATATCTTTGGTTTTTCTGTTCTACTTTTTTCATAATTATTGTAAACTATAAAATAAATATAAGGGATATTGATAATATAATAATAATAACAACCACAACATACATATCTAAATTTTAATTGAACTCTAGTGATATTATTACACTTATTATTATATTAATTATATTTTTACACTTTTTTAATTGATTTTTAATTAATTATATTATCTTATTTTATAATATCATATTATTACACTTAACATTTTTGGCATGATCTTATTATCAGTGTTACGATCTCACGTTTTACAATCTGTTCTCCCGATCCCGATCCTAGGTAGGATCTTGATCTTGACAACCTTTTAACATCCCTAGTGCTCTTTGACTACCTTGTTGAAGAACTTGTTGATTGCATCCGTGATGGAAAACACGAGTGGTTGGAATGGAAATATCAATATGCTTCTTAATCAACATGTTTTAAAATTTAAACAAAAAAAATGAAAAGAATAAGAAGAAATTTAAACTTCTATAATAATAAGAAACTTTTCAATTTATTAATAATTGTTTTATCATAATTTATAATAAAAATAGAAAAGTCATGTGCACAACATTAGATAAAGAGAAATTCAAATTTTTGTAAAGATAAAAAACTTTCCAAATTTTTATAATTTATACAATAAAATAAAAAACACGTTAATTAATGTGAGAGCTCCATTGGTTTGAGAGTACCTCATGTCCAAGAATGAGGACTCAAATTTAATAGATAGTAGTAGATGCTTTAATTGGAATTTAATGGTTTAATTAGAATTGAATGAGCAGGTATTAGATTCAATAATTTATTGTTTGGAAACAATGTATGCACTTTGGTCTTCTAATTTGTCTGACAGGTCATTGTTTGTTTTGATAGAATGCTCATTGTTTCACTTGTGAGCCGTACATTTTGACTGGATGGTAATCATGAAAGATTTATCTCTCCAGACTCTTGATGCATCGATTGTCTGTGCCAGTGTGTTACTGGCCAATCTCCCCATAAAAAATTATTCTGTTAAATGGATAGGTTGTACAACTTAATATCAATTATTCTTGTAAAGAATTTAAATCTAGTGATGCATTGGAACTGTTTGCAATGTTCAGATCTTATATTTATATGGTTCATCGGAACCTCTTCAAATTTCTTGGTTTGACCTGACATTGAATTTCTTGCTGTAGTTGACTAACTAAATGATTTTTTTTCTTATTCTCATTGAAATTGGTAAATTATATATCTGCCATTTTTTGGTTGTTTATCATTTGTTCTGCTCCATGTCTCAGTATTATGAAATTGTGGTTGCTGCAATATACCCCCCAGTGTGTGTTCAATTGTTATCTTGTTTAATTGAAAGCTGTATGTAATTTGATATGTTTTCCAGGAGAACAAGATCACAGTCATGCCCCTTTTGTCGAGACAGTCTTAAGAGAGTGAACTCGGGTGATCTTTGGGTATTCACTGATAATAGGGATGTAGTAGACATGGAAACAGTGACAAGGGAGAATCTTAAAAGGCTTTTCATGTACATAGAGAAGTTGCCTTTGATCATTCCAGACTCCCTTTTTGATACATATGACTCTCACCTAAGATGAGTGATTGCAACAGACAGATTTTACTGTCTGATGTGTTCTTGCCCTTGGATGGGTTGTTCCTTTCAATCTGAACTCCGAATGTAATTTAGTTTATATAGAGTTGCAGTGCTTCCTTCCCACGTCTTTCAGAAGTATCCAGCCCTGAGTTTACTGTGGGTTGGTGGTGAAGTTGAGATGGTAAATTGTATCTAGCTCATTTGTATATCCCTGTACAGATTGAATTGCTTATCAAGAAGAGGTTTGCATATTCTGTGCCTCTAATAATTAAATTTGTGAATCTATTTAGAAACACCCCTCCCCCCACAACACAAATCTTTCATCATGAATGCATTTGATGGAATGTTGAATGCCAACTTTTATGGAAAAATAAAAAAAAATCCGGACCAATATAGAAAAAAGATCATGTGTTGCAGTGTTGGTGACAAAATTGCTGCATGTGGACTGTGTGTAGTTATTCATCCAAGGGTCCACGTGATTTGCAACTTTTGTAACTTACTTTACCAGAAAATAGACATTTTTTTATGGTTTGGATCTTATACCTCTTTCTATTATGTAAAAGCTGTGGATGATCCAAGTTTGGACTAACATTGGTATCGAACTGCCTAGTGTGACTAAACTGTATTTATTACATGGTTGGATTGACTCATTAAAAAAAGTTTTATTGTTTTTTGAGTTTTACTTTTTTTTTAAAAAAAATAAATTGAAACAAACATGCAATGCACTCCATGATTGACACTCTTTAAGTCTTAATTATGTGAAAAGAAGTGTCTAAATGTTACTCCCCCACTTAAAAGCAGCTGCTTGAAGTTTTTTGTATAAGAGTATTATTATAAGACTGCTATGTCTAAAGTATCAACTGAATGTTAATAACATTTGAATTTGAATGATTTGATATGATAGCCGTTTAAACTAAGATATACGGTAAGAAAGTAAAGGTGTGTATTTTATTTTTAGGCATCTAAAACATAGATATATTCTGATAATTATAGCAGTTTGGAAGTCATTAAGCACCACAGAGACACAAATCTACAAGTTTAGTTGTCAAAAAGCACCACAACTCGTAACCAAAGGACACAATATTTTGAAAGCAGACAAGGAGCGAAAAAAATTGCAAGAGTTAAAAAATAGGAGCACACAGAATTACTAGTAAAAAAAGGGTTAACATATTAAAAATAGACTGTTTGCTATATCCAGGCTAATCATCTAAATATCCAGGCTGTAATGTCGGACACAAACAAATTTTTGACCAGTGAGAGCGAGGGTGTCATTTCCCTCTATTGTTAGTCATTTTCCCATAATCTCTGTATTAATATCACTGTTATTGCATGAAATAAGGCATGTGATGTGAGAGAGAGATAGAGAGAGAAAGAAAGAGAAATGGGTAGAGGAGGAGAAGATCAACAAGGGGTCATGGCTGGGGACTTCTTCTGGTCATACACCGATGAACCCCATGCCTCACGACGTCGTCAGATCCTCTCCAAATACCCTCAAATCAAAGAACTCTTTGGCCCCGACCACTTCGCTCTCTTCAAGGTTTCTTCTTTTTCAAAATCTCGCTTTTTTCTTTGCTGGGTTCCCTCGCATTCCATCAATTTTCAATCTTTGCTGGGTGTATGGGGTTGCCAATCTTATTGTTCATTGTTCACATTATCAGGTGTTGTTTAATGAATTGATATCTCTTTGCCAAATTTTGTGTTGTCTGTTCTCGCTGCACTTGTCAATTTTATTGCCTATGTTGCTTCTCTGTTTTATGGTTGTCACATTGTCTCTGTGTGACTATTTGGAAATCTCTCTTCTCGTCTTTCTTTCTTATAGATGCCAAGTTTCTTCAATTGATTTGGTAATGTGCATATTTGAAACTGGTGAATGTAAGCCAACAAGTTTGTGATTTTTTTCATGCCACCTAGATAGATCTCTTTAGAAAATTCAAGTTGCACAAATCTATCAAGTGTTGCTTTTGTTAAAGTAGCCATCTTTATTATTGAGTGGCATTTCCTCTTAACATATGTGGATGGATATGGATTTTATGTGGATAGGGATTTGAAATGAATTTGATGTAGATGGATAAATTTCTATGAATCTGATATTCCTAGGGTAGGGTATGTGTTAATAGTCTTTGAAATTGCATTGTTGCAGATTAGTGGAGTTGTTTTGCTTCAGCTTGGTACTGCTACTTTACTCCATGATGCAGGGTGGCTGAAGATATTTCTAGTAGCCTACTTTTTTGGCTCATTTCTCAACCACAATCTCTTCTTAGCTATCCATGAGCTCAGTCACAATCTAGCCTTCTCAACTCCAGCCTTAAATCGTTGGCTTGGGATTTTTGCTAACCTCCCCATAGGTGTACCCATGTCAGTAACTTTCCAAAAGTATCACTTGGAGCACCACCGCTTCCAAGGTGTAGATGGCATGGATATGGATCTCCCTAGCCTCACTGAAGCACGTCTTGTGACAAATGTTCTTGCAAAATCCATATGGGTCATTTTACAGCTCTTCTTTTATGCCTTTCGTCCACTGTTTCTTAAACCAAAACCTCCTGGTTGCTGGGAATTCATCAACTTCTCCATTCAAATAGCCCTTGATGTGGCCATGGTTTATTTCTGGGGCTGGAAATCTCTTGCCTATCTCATACTTTCCACATTTGTTGGTGGTGGAATGCATCCAATGGCTGGTCACTTCATTTCAGAGCATTATGTCTTCAATCCTGACCAGGAGACATATTCTTACTATGGACCTTTGAATTTTTTCACTTGGCATGTAGGGTACCACAATGAACACCATGATTTTCCAAGAATTCCGGGAAACAAGCTTCACAAGGTGAAAGAGATTGCTCCAGAGTATTATGATGATTTAGCATCCTATAAATCTTGGAGCCAGGTCATTTACATGTATATCATGGATCGTACAGTTGGACCTTATACCCGAATGAAGAGAAAGCCTAGAAAAACAGAATAGATGCTCCCATTCACATCATTCGTTTTTCTATCTTTCTTTCCCCTCTTGTGATGTCTCCTCCTTCCTGCATATTCTTTATAAACCTCACTTTTGACAGTTTATATGTAATAGAAGAATGTATTGTAGTTTTTGACCCAGACAGATAGCAAGAATGTATTGTTCATTAGCTAACGGTTCTGAAATATATATTGGTTTTCTTTCAGGCTTCCTCCTTCAATACACATATTATTCACACATGCCCACTATAAATAAATTCTGTAAGCTAGAAAATGATCATGATCAATGCCTTCCACATTCAATGCCATGTTGAGGTGGCTGAGCATTTTGCTTTAGGAATGGAGAGATTAGACATTATTAGAGATATAACATAAAATTCATCTACGTGTATTTACCTGGCAGTTTAAGGTTTTCAATAGCTGGTTATATGATATAACAGTCTCTGATAAAGTGAGTTTGAAGCTCTATTTTTACTGCCTTCATTTTAGTGAACAAGTTAAATGTTAGAAAGGCAAGTGTATTTCACGCTTTAAGAACTTATATGCAGGAGGGCATGTTACAAATAACCCTTGGGATAAACATAATCATCACCATCATCATTATTTAATGTATGTTTGAGTGGTTGTGCCTCTGAACTAGTCAGATTGGTACACAGTGTTATAGCTGTTTGTGGGCGAGACTCGAACTACACTTGTAACGTGATTTTGACAAAGAATTAAACATGCTATAAGTTGTAAACAAGAAACTACTAATTGCAATCCATATCCATTTACAGATCAAAGTTTGACTTCACAAAGCCCTTCAAGTCATTAAATTTTCCTATTGGATACCCGGGTAAGTCCAGAAAGATAATATATTCAAAACCAAGTTGAAGACGTGGGTGCAATACCACCTTAAGTCCCACAAAAAAAAAAGAAAGAAAAGAGATGCAATACCATAAGAATAAGATGTAGACGTGCACATTTCTTCTGCCAAACTCAGGACCATAAATAAAGGATCATTCCTCACCAGTAGAATTGCAGACCTTCAGCAACGGCCTTGGGCAAGCTGTTTCAGTTGCCACCATCATAAAATCCAAACACTAGTTTTTGCTCATTAATGTTTATACTGCCATAAATGGTGATTGGTGAAGTAGGTGAGAAGTTTGTTGTTCGAAACTATCCTTTTGTTATATGTTATTTTAGAACTTTACATCAAATACTTTAACATCAAGTTGCTGTGGTGTAGTGGTTATCACGTTAGTCTTACACACTAAAGGTCCCCAGTTCGATCCTGGGCAGCAACAAAAGTTTTTCTTTTTTATACAATTGTTCTTTAGAGTTCAAGCCAAATTAACCAAAGGCCAGTACAATACCAAATACTAGATTAATAAATAAAATTAGAGATGTGCCATACAAATTATTTCCAACCACTTAAATTGCAGCATTTGGAATGCATACATAGGTAATTTATCAGAAATCACGATGAGTGAAAGATGTATATATATTGTCATAAATTTTGTCATTTTTGGATTCGTATTATTTAGCTTTTCTCATAAAGCATAGAAGCATCCAATGTAACAAATTTTATAAACTTAAATTGTTCCAACTTCAAACGAGTTTAACACAGCGAGGATGATGAGGGGAAGCAAATTTCATAGTTCAAATTGTGTTAGTCAATGATGCATTCGTTAATAGCAACTATGGATAACAATTTGGTCACTAAAGGGAGCTTAGGACCTAACTTTACACCATGAAAGTAATGATGGTGGGAGATTGAAATGTCGGTGCAGTGTCAAAGGACAAATCAACCATGAAGAACAATTCTACAGTTGCCAAGCACAAAATCCTTTTTGTCAGATGGGAAAAGTTCCAAATTTTCTCAAGCAAACTACCCTCATTCACCATCAGATAGAAAATTGAAACTGTAGCTGAAACATTTTCATCTAAAAAAATCATGGAGGCCATGGATACACTATAGTTGTTCGGCTACCAAATTTTCCAGATTCCCTGCTTTCAGACAGCATGAAGCTTCTAAAATCTCAAGGCAAAAAGGCATTAGCCTTCTTGCTGTTGCCTGTAAAATGAACCTAAACCATGCTGGTACAAAGCAGCTTGTAATAAAACATAATTTCCTACAAAAATATGACCTATAAAAGAATGATAAGTACATCCATTTTTTTTTCATAAAATTAGGCTGTTTATCAGGTTTCACTATGCAGAAGTGCCAGGCATATCCTCAGGCGGGTCAACCGGTTCTACAGGTTTCGGCCTTGGCTTCTGAACAGGGGCAGGCTTTGGTGGCCTGTTAGGACAAACTTTATCAACTTTGTCTTGTTGAACTTCAAACTGCAACATGCAAGAAATACAATTGGGTTGTTACATGTTAAAGTTTGAATATTATCTTCAGAATTATGTAGACAAGCAAATTGTTGACATTGTAAAACGCAAAGTAGTATTTTGCAATATGATTAACTCAAATAAATAGTACATTCAAAAGAACAGCTTAATATATGGGAAAACTGAAAACTACTTAAAAGCAAGAGGAAAAACATTTTAATATATCTGGTGCTGGGTGTATATATAACAATTTAAACAAAATTTACCTTATAACCGCAGCCAGAAACACAAGCGTGGAAACATTCCTGTACATGAAGGGATTAACCATCATTAATTTGGAAATAAAATCATACCATAATTAATCTTAAGCAATTAAAAAGCTACAAGTGTGTTGCAATAGATTGACAATGGGCATATTTATTTCCTATAAGTTCTGACTTTACCTTGTGTGATATGAATCCATACTTCCCAGCATATAAGATATTAGGATTTTAAATGAAAAGGTACAGAAAAAAGAAGCTAGAATAGTATAATATATTTCATATTTCAAACAAAGAAATTAAATTATGACAAATGAGAAAGCTAAAAATATAGCTCAACATGTTACTTTTGAAAGAAAATATATCCTGTCATCAATGGAGAAAAGGAAGAAGAAATAATCATTATTGAATTGTATCTCTTTTCCCCTCAATCCTATGACCAAACAATTTTTATTTTAAAAATAAATCTCGACTTAGTAATGCCACGACACCTAAGAGTGTCTGCATAAATTGGATGTTCTCAATCCTACACCCTGTAGGTAGAGGTCATCTTGTTACTTTCAAATTCTCACTTACAAATCAGTGTCAAAAGATATCATTTGTATATTATTGGAATAGGGTTGGCATCAAAGGGGCTGAATTTTTGGAGAGGGACTCTAGACAAATAATGTATAGAGATTTTAAAAAAAAATTGCTGACCTCCCAAATCTCCCTAGCTTTCAGAGATGAAAATAAGATTCCTCAAACTAGACAACAGACTAACTTTATGGCGGTGCAGGCTAAAGAACTAGTTGATTGACCCCATTTAAACAAATCAAGCAGTATAATCAATTGTAGCTCATTCTTTGTCAAGCACAGACCAAAATGACAGTAATATATTCTGATGCACAAATTTTGATTTGGACAAAACTTCAAGGTGGTAACTTGCAATTACCCTTAAAAACTTGTGAGAGGGGAAACCATTAAAGGAAAACTGTTAAGAATAAAACAACGCATCACTAAACAAAGTTGCAAAATACTAAAATGGCAACTTGGCAGGTAAAAGAAGCATGGGAGATAGAATAGAAAATACCTCTGAATAACTGGCAGCACCAGGAGAGCGATCAATATAAGCACTCCACTGCTGGTCCTTCAGTACAGGATCCTTGTAACATATTTGATTGCACTCCTCCAAACCTGATTAACCAATAATCTATCATTCGTACATCAGAATCAAGTTCTGTCAACTTCCTACATTTATGAACATGGTTTCTAGTTTCAACTTTCATGCATAGTCACGCAATCGAAAATGTGCCTAGATCCCTTGCCATAAAAGGAATCTAGAATGGGTTCCTATTTCTTTATTGCTTCTGCATCTCTATCTGTGTTAGTATGAAGTGTGGAGCCACTAGCATGTTTAGGGACTAGGGGTGGGAACAGGCCAGGCCGCTGGTCAGGGGCCTACTACCCGGCCTATATCAGGCCCAGACTAGGCCAGGCCAATTTATTAAATAAAGCAGGCCAATGCTTTTTCAAAAACCTATATAGCAAAACAGGCTAGGCTTCAGGCCGTCGAAAAAGCCTTTTGAGCCTATCAGGCCGGTCTATTTAACTAAATATAAATAAAAATACTAATATTTTTTATATTGCTATTATTATTATAAAGATTTGTTATTACTTTTCCTTATAATTATGTACTTATTAGATTGTATAAACATTTAAGTTTGTTAAAAACTTGAACCTATAAGTCTATTTATATATGTGCTTATGATATATTCAAGTACCTTACTATAAAACAGGCTTTTAAACAGACTTTCAGGCCTTGTCAAGCTTTAAATAGGCCACACTCAGACCATAAAATAAAGCCTATGCCAGGTAACAGGCCAGGCTCAGGCCATGGATTTAAGGTGCAGGCCACGCTCAGGCCTTAGAAAGCCTATCTCGGCTCGGCCTATTCCCATCCCTATTAGGGACTCATCCGTTTAGGAGAATGGTTTCAGTCTTCAAGTCCCACATCTGAGGTACAGTGGTGTGTGTTTATATTTAGCATTTGGGAAATTCTTGCTATCACCTGAGTTAGATGGTTTTGACAGATTTCATTTGCCCATAAAAAGATTAGGCTCCTATTTACAGCAGTTCCCCTAATTAAACCATAGTTTGACCTGGCATATGCATTCTGTGTTGCTTCAATAGCAAAAATTAACAAGGGCTTATGACGTGATGCATAAAAAAAATACTAACCATTCAATTTCTTTATTTCTGAAGTGGCTTAGCTATTAAAAAAGTGGATCCAAACTCCAATAGTTACCCAAATAGCCAAAGATAAAGCCTTTCACTCAAGAAATTATTATGCTCCTCGCAAATTGCTAAATCCAGGCAAAATTTACAATTATTTTTAAACAATTTATTAGGGATAGGAAAGAACAATAGTCCATTCACTATTATGCTAGTTTTGATGCAGAAAGGCAAGAAACTGAAATTTATGAAGCCTACATATTAAGTGAAAAATAATAAATTATATCAGTATGGCCATTGATAAAGGAAAACTAATAATGTAGCAAAATGATCTCACATTCCTCCCACGAATCTGCGTCCGAGTTGCACCCTTTTTTGCAGAATACTCGCCCTACAATAACACAAGTAGTGTTTTATGAAATGTGAGTGCTAAAACCAACAAACAATAATTTTTTTTAGTATAGACCCAAAACCATCTAAAACCAGAACAAACAAGCACACAAAAGACCGCCTTTTTGCATCAGGTGGTTAACTATATTGAAAGCCAGCATCAACAGGGATATCCTAAATGCATAACATAACATGAATGTGTCTTGTTCCTACGTTAACCATAAATGCTATAAAAACCTTTAAAGATCCGGGCATAGTGCCCTGTGTCTGTTAATTACCTTAATGCAAACCTCCCTTCCCAAAGAAATTTTACTGAACAACACAATCCGTGTATCATCATCACTCTACTAGTACTACTTATTAATAACTAACCAACAAGCAGGCACCCACAGGGTTCCGTTTAGCCTGTCTTCTTAAGAAATCATTGGTTTTATCATAACTTGTCCTAATCAACCACCCATAACACAATAATAAGTTGTTTGATTATGGTAATGGGTAACCAAGCTATCCAAAATAGGGGTTGGGTTGGGACATTTATCAAAGTTCATCTACAAACATAATTGAGCACCAAATCAATCCTCATCAGATACCCACAATATACAGTTCTATAGCCATAAAAAAAAAAAAAAAAGATATGATTTTGATAATTCCACAATAATGTAGCCATATTAAAAATAAAAATAAATCACGTAATGGTGGATGAGAAATTGAGAATACGTACATGGGATTTGGGTAAGGGCAGAGTATTTATTGGTGCATTGATTTCCACAGGGAGAAGCCCACTGCTGCGGCATCATCTTTTCTTCTCTTCTCTCCTCTCCTGAACCTGCTTGCTTGATCTCTTTCTCTATTCCAAAACCAAAGATTGAATTTTGAAGGAGACGCTAATGGTCAATGCATTGGAGCCAAATGCATACCTTAACCGACCGCGCTTATTGTCTCAACTTCGGTTCGGACCAATTATTCGTGGACCGCACAAATTTATTTTTGAAATAATTTAAAAATTTATATTTAATACTTGTGGGACTAATATTATGAAAAAATAATAGTAACATTTAATATAACCAATTAATTATTAATGTGGTGAATTCCAATTAAAATTTTTTGAGTTAAATATGTTTTTAATACTCCAAATATAGTCCAGTTTTGTTTGTAGTAATGTGATTCAAAACTACTTGTTTTAGTTCTCAATAATTAAAAATACATTAATTTAACACTTATCGTATAGTTTTTTTTTTAGATTTTCTACCGATTTTTGTGTAAATTTTTATGGATAAAAATTAAAAAGGAGTATTTTTACTTTTTAATAAAACTTTATAAAAGAATTCATATGAGAATTTGTAGAAAAACTATATACTGAAAACTAAATTGGTGTATTTTCATTTTTTTAAAAAGTCAAAACTATCAGTTTTGAATTGTAATGACTAAAAATAAATCTCCACTATATTCAAGCACTAAAAATATATTTAACTAAAAAATCTTTCATAAAATTCGGATTAAATATATATTTAACCGTTTTTACCTCATCATTTATGGCTTAACGAAATTAACTAATTTTACATTAAACAACATATTTATGTACCCGAAATTATTATTTGCTATAAAATAATCCGTGTGAAAAAATGAAATTTTTTTTTTAATTAATCAAATATATAAGATTTAGATTACAATAAATGTTTTTCTTTCTTTCATTCTTCAAGGCTCCAAGAGGTATTATTTCTAAACTTGAATCTCTTTTCAAAACTTTTCTTTGGGGTGGGGTGGGGACAGTGAGTAGAATAAAATTCATTGGGTGGCATGGGAAGAGGTTTGTAAGGAAAAGAAACATGGTGGGTTGGGAATTTGGGATTTGAGAGCTTTTAATTTTGCTTTATTAGGTAAATGAAGATGGAGGTTGCTAGTTGAGAGGGGTAGATTGTGGCATAGGGTTCTATCTTCTATTTATGATGGTTCTCTTAATGGGGCTATGGTTAGTGGCTCTATTTGGTGGAATGATTTGTGGTCAATCGATAGATGTGATGATTTTCGATCAAATTGGTTGACTAGTATGTGTGTTAAAAAGGTGGGGGATGGGGCCAATACTTTATTTTGGAGAGACTTGTGGTGTGGTTCGGATGCTTTGTGTAATAGGTTTAGTAGACTTTTTTCTGTTTCAAATAATAAAAATGCTTCTATCTCTGATATGGTTGTTTGGAGGGAAGGTGGTTTTATGTGGTCTTGGAGTTGGCGTAGATAGTTATTTGATTGAGAAGCTGAACAGACAACACAATTGCTAGTTGAATTGCACTCAGTACAATTGCAGGAAGGAACTGTTGATTGGTGGTCCTGGAAGGCAAATTCAGAAGGTGTTTATACAGTGAAATCGGCATATAAAATTCTTAGTAACGAGGCCTTATGTGTTGATCTTCCTCTCCAAAAATATTTGTAGTCCGCTCTTGTGCCTACTAAAGTTTCTGGGTTCGTCTGGAAAGCACTTTTACATAGAATCCCAACTAGGCAGAATTTAGTCCGGAGGAATTTTCTAACAAACTCTGAAGTATTTTGCATTTGGTGCGGTCACTTTGCTGAGAACACTTCTCACCTTTTTTTTGAGTGGTTTTTTGCGCACAAAATTTGGATGGCATGTTTGGGCTAGTGTGGTTTTACTGGCATGCTTCATAATTCTTGTCATATTAATCTCTCTTATTTTGATGGACTCCCAAATTGCAACAGTAAGGACCGTCTGAGGTGGGTTGTGATCTGGATGGCTACTATGTGATCATTATGGCTTGACAGGAATCTAGCTATTTTTCAAAATAAAGCTCCGATCCCTCTGATTTATTGGAGGTGATTAAATTACGCTCTTGGAGGTGGCTAAAGACTAAGGATTCATCTTTTTCATATCCTTTTGTTGCATGGGGACAGTCCTTTGCTACTTGTCTGAATTTTTTCCATTCACTTTATTGATGTTCTACATTTGGCTGTGTTGGTTTAATTCTTTGGGGGCACATTCTGTTTGTTTCGGAAGGCTAATGCTGGTTGGCAATTCCTGGGTGATGGTTCCCAGCTTTGTTGTTAGCTTAATTTGGCTGTATTCTGTTGTTTCCGTTGATGGTAGTGGTGTTTAGTGATTTTACAGTAGGCAGAAGTTTACATCCGAATTATTCCAGAATCTTTTAGAGGGGAGATAGTGTACCAAATTTTTTCTGGCTAAACTCTGTTAGTCAGAACAATCTGAAGGAAGCTGAGGAAACTTTTAGTAAAATGAAGGATTGGGATATTCCTGATGCAAATGAAAATAGATGTTGTGCTATTGTTGTTGCAAAATGAGATTGTCATTTCTATGTCTGCCTTCCTACTTGCTACTTTTTGGTATTTGGAGCTTCATTTTTTCAACCCCACTTTCTTGGTATCGGGTTTGTGTTACATATTTACATTTTCAAACTATTCCTTAGGTACGACTTTTGATTAGAGGTGGCAAAACGGGCTACCCGGCCCGATGCGGGCCGCAGGCTAAAACGGGTCGGGCCAAAAAGGCCCAAATTTAAGTAGGGCTCAAAAAATGGTGCCCAAGCCCTATAAAACGCGGGCTAAGCCCGATATTTAGCGGGCTTTGCGGGCTAAGCCCGGTATTTTGATAAAACGGGCTGGGCTAAAATAGCCCTATATTAATTCGAGCTCATTTTTTAAAAACCAAGCCCTATAATTTAACGGGCGGGTTCGGGCCGGCCCGATGGGCTTGGCCCATTTTGCCACCTCTACTTTTGATGTTGACTTGTGAGAGATTGGGGTAGTAATTGCTATTATGGGTTGCACGTTGTTATTTTTTATTATTTTTTTTACTTTGAACATTATGATGGTTGTATTTTTTGTTTTAGGGTTTGAGTACCCCTTTTATTCTCATAATATAATTCTCTTTGCTTAGCAGAAATAAAAGATTTAGATTACAATACATGGCACGGTAAATAAAAGGCAACCATAGTAGTTCATATTAACTTCGTGCACAATAGTTACAAATCACTATTAATGCATGATTTGTGTGATAAGATTTACCTCTAGATGTGGTAAGAAATATCAAAGAAAAAAGTGGGTGGAAAAAAAGTAAAAGATTAGGAAAAATGAGTAGAAATTTTGTGGAATTTTAAATTAATTAGATTGAGAGAAAAGTAGAAGAAAAAGAGAAAATAAAATTGAGTTCTCTATCTACTTATTTGATTAAATAAAAATGTGCAGAGAGAAAAATGAATATGTTATGTAGTTTTTCTTTACCTTTAATAAAATGAGAATAATTAATTAAGTTATATATTAATATATAATAGAGATAAATAGATGAAGTAAATATTGCAATCACAAGAAGGGGGGTTGAATTGTGATCGTTTGAAAATTCTACACTTTCTTCTAATATATATTCTGCTCAAGTAGATTATTTGGCTTATATTAGAAGTTTTAAAACAAACAAATAATAATAATAATAATAATGTGTGGTTATGTAGTATACTAGTATGCAGAAAATATAGTTTCTCTTTTTAAGAAACTTCCTCGAGGTCTCACTTATTTAGGTATTAGATAGTTTTGAAAACTATTTAATGTAGATATGGTGATAAACAAATCTTAAAATGAGCTTTCAAAGTAAAGAGAGTAAGATGATAAGAAGTGTGCACACAATATTTATACTGGTTCACCTCTAAACCTTGAGGCTACGTCCAGTCCCTACTTTCAGTAGGATTTTTCACTATATCAACCTTGATACAATAGCTTATTGGTGCACCACACAACTAGTATTCTTTTGCAGCCTCTTCAGGCTTTACCCAATATTCTTCTGCAGCCTCTGCAGGCTCACACCACCAGTATTCTTCTGCAAGCCTCTGCAGGCTCACATCACCAATGTTCTTTTGCAGCTTCTGCAGGTTTTACAATAAGATTCTGCAACAAGAGGCCACACCTTACTTCTGCAGATTCTACACAACCTTTCTCAAGAAGATCCTAACAACTTCTTGTTAGTATTGAGAGTTACAATGAATGGAATGATGAAATTACAAACACAGGGGCTCAAGATTACAATAAATATAGCACAACAGAATTAAAATGAGCCTTATACACTCTCTTTCACACTTTCCTAACTGTTTAAGACCAAAACTAAATTATTTGCAGAAAGTGGAATTTCTCCATAAGGTAGAGATGGTAATTTTGATGCACAAATTGCTTCTTCTGGTGCTGTGTGTCTTGGAATGAAGATGAGACTTCTTTTTATAGGAAAGGTTGGCTCAACTAGTCGTTGGAGTGCCTTGGAGAAGAGGTTAAGCTTCCAACTGGTCAAGTAAGAGCTATCACTATCATAAGGTAGATTTTCTCTTTCATCAAGTTTGACTAGTCATATCTTATGGAGCTAGGAATTCTTCTCTGTTTCAGCTTCCTTCTTCTGGAGTAGATCTTGAGACATGCAAGAATACTGGGCAATTATGTAATTTTAGCACATGGTGTTTGTATGTCCAAAAAAAAAAACTTAAATTGAGGATTGTTCTATTAGTTTCCATCTTGAAGAGAGGAGACATTTATGTGAGCCTTTTATGATTTTCTTCTTCTTTTTGCTTTTTCTCCCCAACCAAGTGATAAGAATTATATGTTTTTCTCATTGTCTCTCAACACAGCTTTCTTTCCTCTCATTTTCCTGTGAGCCCTGTGAATAAGTATAGGAGAAATAAAGGGAGAAGAAATAAAAGATAAAAAACAGTGTTATTAAATTCAGACTAGTGATTGACTCGGTTATGGTATTGAGTCAATGGATCACTAGTTCAATTAGTGAGTTATTGGTTGAACCGGAAATATATTAAAATATATTAATAAAACTATATGTATTTATGAAATATATATTTATTTATATATATTAAAAATAAGTATTTTTATATCAAATATTGATTTTGGAATGGTTATTTATTTACACTTTGTATTGATTGATGAGGACTTGAGTTTAAATCTCATTTAAGAATTTTTAAATTTTTTTATATGCATTATGTATACTATATTTATTAAAAATGGTGCTTAAGTACTAAGGAGCTCATGTGGCCAAGCGGTAGCCTTATGTGCAACAAAATGAGGACACGAGTTTGAAGCTGCAAGTTCGCTTCTTTTTAAAGCAAATAATTGTTGTCTGTTGTATCATCTGACTTCGACCCTGATCGATTTCCACTTACTTGACCGGTTCATGATCGATTCTGGTGCACAAACAGTTTGTATCTGTGACCGGACCGATCATGAGTCCTAGTTTCGGTTGAACCGGTCAGACTAATCGGTCTGATTTTAATAACACTGGTACAAATTAAGTCACTCATATATATACTTTGGATTTACAATGAAAACATGAGTATTTTTTTTTTGGAATAGATCCCATCCAAAAAAAAGTTCCCCATTTGATGTGTGGAGAGATGGAGAAGACTATTATGGTGCACAAACAGTCTATAACTATGATCGGACCAATTATGAGTTCGGGTTCTGGGACCGACTAGTCTGATCTGATTTTAATAACACTAATACAAAGTCACTCATATACTTTGGATTTGCAATGATAACATGAGTATTTTTTTTATAGATCCCACCCAAAAAAAAAATTCCCCATTTGTTGTATGGAGAGATGGAAAAGACTATTAGTGTCTCTTTAATTCCATGTCATCTCTTTCCGTTTTTCAAACATTGTCAATAGCTAAATTATTTACACCTTTACCCACTAGGGTCGGCCTAGTGGTGGGGGTTTGGGTAATTTAATATAAGGTTTTAGGTTCAGACCTTATTACTTTCTTTGTACACTGAAGAAAAATTATTTGCACCTCCAAAACATATCTTTAGTTTTATTCTTTTATTATATTTTTCTCCAATTTTTTGCACCTTCTAAGCTTTCCTAACCATTTCGCTTACTCCATTTCTTCTTCCATTTTTTTTTTTTTGAATCTTCTTACATTTTCCTTCACTCACATTTTCCCCAATTTCCATACCTCACACGTACTCACATCACAACGTCTTTTTAACACCTTGCAAGCTTCGTCCATGTCTTATCTCTAGTATTTTTTATTTTGGTCAAGTCTTGTCTCTAGTATTTAAATCATCCATTGAGCACTGTTTCGTGCTATGATGACAAAGGAGTAGTGGGGCAAAGACGTCATGCTGAGGACAAACCCAATATATGTGTAGGTCTCTATTTTTAAAAAATAAAAGAAAGAAGCCTTGATAACATGTCTTTTTATAAGAAAAAGAAAGTTATTTAAATTGAGAAATATATTTTTATAAGGAAAATTATATTTTTAATTATTATCTATCAATTATTAATCAGTAATATTATAATATTTAAGATGGATATTTTATTAATTTTAATATATAAGATGTATATATAAAAAATTGAAGCCTTGCAATAGGGGAGGTGTAAAGCAATTGTTTTACCAGTCTAGGGCCGACTCTGGTTATGCTCTATGGGGTGCGAGGTTGGTGATAGAGGACAGGGTGAGAGGGAATTGAGAATTCTGATAGATGGGGATGAGGTGGGGTTGGTGATTGATGGGGAAGATTGAGGCGTTGTGTTTATAAGTTTCATAAAGCATATGTGTTTTTTAAGGGTGTCTTTGTGTGTTTAGAGGGGAGGGGAAGCGGAGGGTTAGAGGGAGAAGGGAGGGGAGAAAAAGGGGGAAGACTTTGTAAAATACTTATTCCGAGGATTAACTCGGAAATATTCAATACTGCTCACTCGGATGAGTCAACTTAGCTCATTTGGATGGGTCAATGTAGCTTACTCGGATGAGTCAACATAGTCTACCCGGATTGAGAATACGGACCAATCCTTCATTAAAATTACTATATATCCTGTTCGGAATTACATGCATACTGATACAGCTGTCCACCAACGTGGCAAGATATTAAAGAGGAATTTTCCTGAATATAAAATCCTCTTCATTCGAATAAAGACAAGTGGAGGCGCATTACTAAAATGAGTGACGTCATTACTTACGTACCCCCGCACGTGAACAGAACCTTCTATAACTGCTATAAATACCTCCATGAAAACCAAAAACAAGGTACATGCATCCTTCTGATTTTAAGCCAAACTCTATCAAATCTTCACCGACTTCTGGGTTGAGTGTCTTTGCATGTCAACTCAACAATCGTTCCACATCAGAAGAGGAGAATCAACAACTCGTAGATCAAGGAGAAGAAGAGAAAGTTTTCTTGTAGAACAATACTCAAACTCCCAAACACAAGGGGAATGCTTCCAATAAACCATTTCATCCCCTCCAAAAATAATCACCTCGCAAACATACCCTAAGATTATAAAAATTTAACCAGATTAACTGTTTGTATTTTTAAATAAACAAGTTCCAACTACAAAGGGTAAAGTTATCATTCACCTAGTACTTATATTTGCTTACCTTTCCACTCATTCAAATAAGAATAGAGAAATATTAATATTTTTTCTTTAATATTTCTATCTATTAAAAAAAACATATAGTTTTAACCTAATTTCTTTTCATTTTGTCTTATTTTTAATATTCTTTTCCAATTTTTCCTCTCAATTTTTCTTGTCCTCTTTAACAAAATTCTCAATATAAAGACTGACATTTTGTGTCGGTCTACAGCCACCATAAGTTGATAAATTAATTTTTGGTAATTATGCCAATGTTGTAGTAAAGAAAAGCCACACACATATCGTGGCACATGGTGATGTGAAAGGTTAACAAAATTTGATTCTATATTTGTATTTAATTGCCACAAATTGATAAATTAGCTGCCGCTAACTTATATATATTTTTTTAGTGTATTAATATGTGCACACAGTGAAAGCATGATAATTTGTTTTTAGTCTAGAATTATATGTATTTTGAATAGGAGGTAATACACTCAAATAAAGTAGCTAGGATACTATATTTATTATTAAAACTAAAAAGTTAATATATGCGCATATTATTATAAGTAATTTTTGTCTAGAGATTTCTGTTCAATTTCTAGTGACTCATTTGACATTGTGTCAAGAAATTATGAAATAGTTTTAGGAACTTTTTGATTTTTTTTTGCTTTAACCAAATATTCACGTAAACATAATTATAGAATTAATTCTCAATTTAGAGAAAGTGTTAGTTAGGTAAAATAAAATCCGTTATTTTCAGATTTGAAACATGATTTTGGAGTGATGACTTTGGAGTGATGGTTAATTAATAAATTTAGAATTCAAATATTTGACATAGAAGACAAAATTTACCTCATATCACAAGATTTATAATTTAATCAAAGTTTATCAAAGATATTACTTTGAACATCATATAATCAAGGAGAAAGCTTTTATTTAATCAAAGTTTAAGAAAGAAAGACTTCATGCAACCAAACTTCACATGAAGAAGTCAAAGTTCATATTCATAAAATAAAGAAAAAGACAAAAACTTCAAGTTTAACAATAATCCATAATGACTAATCATTATTAAAAATATTAAATATATATTTATTTAATACTTTTATTGTCATCAAGTAAGTATCAATGGCATTATTAAGGAGATATTATACTTTTATCAATGATTTGGTTTTATATATAATTTGGAAGACTGCCACATGTACTCACTCGACCTCTTGTAACAGTAACTTTTTAATGTGATAACTGAAAATTAAATAAATTGCAAGTTGTAATAAAAAAGCAGGTGGTCCACGTGCCCATGTCGTATTATTGCTGATCTTGTCTTGAAAACACGTGGAATTTAGTGACTTTCAATAATGTCATTTCACTTCTAAAAGGGAAAAAACAAGTTCAACTTGAAGTAAATATCTTGGAAGTTCAAAGTACTGAGCTTCAAACTGGGAATTGGGAAATGGATCAGCTTGTGTGGAGGGTATTGCCTATGTTAACACTCTTAGTTTCCTTCCTAATATTCTTCTACTTGCAGGATTCTTACAAGGCCCAATTATCTCCTTTGATAAAGGTCACTTTTCTCCGCTTTGATTCTAGTATCTTATGTTTTTCTGATTTATGATTATGTCTGCAACATCAGCAAGATCAATAAAAAAATTAAAAGCAAAAGCAGCAACCTTTTAGTACAACCGTGACTTTAAAGTTATGCAGGATACTTTGTATTTCTAATTTTTATTCTGTTTGTAGCTATTTTGGGTGGAAGAGGTCTGAAATGAAAATAGAAAAGGGTTACTGTATTGTGTTGTTATGTTAGGAGGGCTGAATGAATGATGTCATGTTGTTTGGTGACACAGTTACCAGCAAGGGATGAGTGCAGCCTTCTCCCTCATAGTCATTTCTGGATATCTAGCAAGCGCATAGTGACCCCACAAGGGATAGTTTCTGGATCAGGTTTTACTTTTTAATCCTTGATCATTATATTTTTCTTTTTACTGTTTTCATTTTGTCCCGGGATTCTTGTAAAGTAAGATTGTGGGAAAATATTCAAGATAAATATTTCCATTTTCCACAATAAAGGGTAGAATGAAAGAGGGATACACTTAAGGTGGAGTTCTGGGGACTTATGTCAGTGGAACTAACATCAATTCATCATAATGAAGAACATATTTTATTTTCTCTTGACAAATTGTTATTTCAATTGTACACCATTGACAGTGGAGATAAATGAAGGAAAGATAGTATCTATTATTGAAGGATATGGTAAGCAGCGGAATTCTGTGCAAGAAGAAGTAATTGATTATGGGGAGGCTGTTGTCATGCCTGGTTTGATCGATGTGTAAGATGTGCAAATAATCTTCTCATGGTTTATTTCTTTCACTGTTTTGTAGATGCATATTCAAAATACAACGATATTGAATATTGTGATAATAACTCTGGATAGGAAGGATGTGGAAGTGTTCCTGAAAATAGGTGAAAGCTATATGGACTAACTTTAAGAATAAGACCTTCTTTTCAGACATTTAGTTAGAAATAGACATTTGTGAGTCACAAAATTAGTGGCAGGCATAGGGGTATTAATGAGTACGAGCTATTCAAGGTCAACTAATTAAATGCTTCATGAACCACGTTTGTTTAACTCAACGAACAAGTTCAAGCTTGAACTTTGGCTAAAAGTGATAAACAGAGTTGTGGAGAGAAGCGTTGAAATCACATGATTTAATTTAAGTAGAAGTAAGACTAAGCATATGGAATGTAACACTGGTTTGGTGGTGAAAATTGAAAACCATATCATATCACAAGTCATGTAGTTTTGATATTTTAGGTTTATCATACAAAGTAACAAATAGATAGAAAGAGATGTAAATTTGAAAATTCAAGGAATGCTTTAAGTGTTATTTGTGATCGAAGTTGTCGTTTCAGTTCAAAGGAAAATTTTGCTGCACAACCGTAAGACTAGCAATGCTTTATGATACTGAATGTTGGGTGATAAAGTTCCAACAAGAGCATAAAAGAAGAAAACAGTTTCATATCCTTTCTTGTTTTGTTAATTATTTTGAAGAGAAACAAATTGTATTACAAATTAGGAATGCTAGACTAGAAGAGTTCATTACCAATACCTTCCTTGAAATTAGTGGGATTTTGGTGGTTTATTTTGTATCTTAACATGATTTCCATGTGTCATCACCCCTCTAATTACATAAATTACTTACTTTGGCAGGCATGTCCATCTTGATGAGCCAGGGAGAACTGAGTGGGAAGGATTTGATACTGGTACCAGAGCTGCTGCTGCTGGTATGTAGATGTTCTTGCTCTTTTAATGATTTACACATTTTTTTACCAGTAGTATAACTTGAAGCTTGATTGGATTTTTCAGGAGATATCTTAATGTTTTTTTCCCTATGCTTCTTAAGAACATCCAGACTTAAAGCTTAGAGCAAAGAAAAAAAAACTTTTACATGGCATGTACGATATGACGCTGTTATGACATATCAGTCCTCACTTGATGTTACTTAATGGATGAATTAAATCATTTTTCTCTCTCTTCACAATGACAGCAGCTTAGTAAACGTTCTGTCAGTGTCTATTGTTGTTAATATGCATAACTTTTCTTAGTCTGGTTACTATGCATTACATAGATCTATTTCAACACTTTGTTTCAACAGGCGGTGTAACAACAGTGGTTGACATGCCTCTAAACAATCACCCTACAACTGTGTCTGAGGAAACACTGAAACTTAAGGTATAGGTGATTGATCACTTTATATATGGTCGTAAATGTAATATCTATCCTCTTATGATGAATCCAATCATTTTAGAGAGATAGAAGGAAGAGTTCCTTCTGAAATACATTATTTAAAGTCTTCCTGGGAATTAATTTTATAATATCTGGTTAAGGTGTCTTTTGTGGTATTGAATTTGTTGGGTTACTTGCACTTAACTGTTGAATTGAATCAATTTTTCTTTTCCTGACATGAGTTTCCACTTGCTTCCAGCTTGAAGCTGCAGAGAATAAAATCTATGTTGATGTTGGTATGATCAACAAACTTTGCTCTAGCATACAATTAATTGAGTTTCTGAATTGCTTTTTGTAATCTTCTACAGGTTTTTGGGGAGGCCTAGTCCCTGAAAATGCACTTAATACCAGTATTCTTGAAGGTCTCTTAAGTGCTGGTGTTCTTGGTTTAAAGGTAACCATTCGAAAACTCATGCATTGCTATTGCATCTCTGCTTACAGGCTGAGGACATATTCAGTGGGGGTCAACTTCATAATTCAATTTTGTTTTTAAAAGTAGGTAGTTCTTACATTAGACATTTTATCAAGCACTAATCAATTTGTTTACTGTAATGTTGAGAATCTATGGATTCTTGAAATTTCTAGGATCTAGCTCGAGACTCTAGTTAGCATATATCTTTAAAATGATTTGGCACTATCTTAATGTGAATTCCCGAATTACTGTGTCCATCTATAATCTTGGAGTTTAACATGATTTCTTCAAAATATATGTTGTGACATGAGTTTTCTCTCCACAGGAAGGCTCTGTACCTCTCCTCTAGTACAGATATGAGCCAAATATTACTATAACTGTTGTTTCACAAGCCATTGTAAATCTGTATGATAATATCTGTTGCATTTTGGTCTGACTCTTGTTTTCTTTTTGGTAGTCTTTTATGTGTCCTTCAGGAATTGATGACTTTCCTATGACTACTATTGACCATATCAAGGTACATTCCTTTCAAACTATACAAAGTTATAGCTGGGAAGTTTTTCTTTTTTTTCTTTTTTCTTTTTGTCTTTTTTCCCAATCAATTCCTTGCAGTTTTTTATATTTATTTGCATGCCCAGTTCCATTTTTTCATATTAACATGGCACGGATTGTTGCTTTTCTTGATGTACTTTGGTCTGGTTAGATTACTTTTGACAAATGAAATATCTGCTAGTTGGAATATTTTTATACTGAGAAGTCGTTTTTCCTCTTGGCATTGTTTTGCTAATGTATTTGTTAGGAGGGATTGTCTGTGTTGGCAAAATATAGAAGACCTTTAGTAGTGCATGCTGAGATTCAACAAGATTCTAAAAATCATTTGGAACCTAAGGATAATGGTGATCCGCGTGCTTACTCGACCTATCTCAACTCTAGGCCACCTTCATGGTAAGACGTTACTCATGGCTTTTCTTTCTGAATAAATAAGCATGCTGTTAAACCATAATTGCATAGAAAAATGCATTCCTATGAGGCGAAAGCTGTGTCTCAAGGTGTTGAGAAGATGAAGGATATCCCTTCTCTAGAGCATTGTCATTGTATAAAAGGAAATGGTTATGAAGATATGACTCTCAGGATATGCTTATCTATGCGAAACTAATAATATGTATGAAATATCCATTATGTTTTTCCTTGATGCAATCCATTTGGAACCTTGGACGACCATAATATCTTATATCTGTAAATGGCATGATGCCCATTAAAATTTGCTGAAAACTTGCTGAAGCTCTTCTTTACTTAACCAGGGAGGAGGCAGCCATTAAAGAACTTGTAGATGTTACAAAGGACACTATAATTGGTGGTCCTCTAGAAGGAGCACATGTTCACATTGTCCACTTGTCTGATTCAAGTGCTTCCTTAGATCTGATTAAGGTATTATGCTCTTTTTATCATTTAGTATGTGTGTTCGTATGATGTTTAAACACTCTTTGTTGTTGATCAACAATCATCAATAACATTTTGCAATGCTGTCTGATAATGGTTACTGTTGTTAACTGAAGTTTGAAGTTAGAAGTAGATTTATATTAAATTGAGTTTAAAAGGGTATCAGAATGCACTTTCTTTATAATGTAAGAACCATATATTTAAGAAAAAGCATTAGATGCTGTTTTTTTTTAATAATTAGTTCTCCTTTTTTGACAAAAGAAGAATTTTTGTGTAGAGAAATGAAGGTTAAGTATTATAAGGGAGAGGGTTCTTCCTAAACAGATTAAGTAATAGAAAATAGTGGGACTTAGGGGCTAAACATGCAATGAAGCTATCCAGTGTAAGGAAGAGCAACTCCCTTAATAAATTCATATACAGAAAATCAAAATTATGCACAGACCCATACCAAGAAATAACATGTAAGGGAAAATAAACACTCCTGAAATGCTTTCAATTTCAATTAACTAAAGAGAAATCAGATAACAGCATAAACTGCACACTACCAGAGAGTTTTAGTACCTTATTTCAATCATGAATCATGATTGCTGTTTTCTTCATGGAACTCAACAAACTCCCTGCTACAAAAATTTAAATTACCCTTTTCCAGTTTTCCCCTTTTGATTCTTTTGCCCTTACTCCTTTTCTTGTTTCAAACACTTGAGCAAACTTATCCCATCATATGAGAGTGCTACTGTTATACATTTATATTCTATAGGAAGCAAAACGTCGTGGTGACAGCATAAGTGTTGAGACTTGCTCCCATTACTTAGCTTTCTCATCTGAAGAGATACCAGATGGAGATACTCGTTTTAAGTGCTCCCCACCCATTCGCGATGCATTCAACAAAGAAAAGTTGTGGGAGGCTGTATTGGTATGCTTCTGCTCCATAATACAAAGTATTGCCTCACTTCAATCATCTACAATCTCATCAGTTTGACTCATTCTATTCCTCATTTTAGGAGGGACACATTGACCTATTAAGTTCTGATCATTCACCGACTGTACCTGAACTCAAGCTTCTTGAGGAGGGTGACTTCTTGAGGGCGTGGGGTGGCATATCATCATTGCAGGTTAGTGAATTTTCATTTAGTGAAGGTTAGAACAAATTTGCACTTACTTCAATACTACAAACCTATTAGAAATCTATAAATTGATTGTTGAATGAATAAAATGCTTACCTGTGGTTATTAAAAGTATAAGTATCTGTTGAGTATATCCAATGGTTGCATATAGGAGAAGAGAATTACACTCAAAAGTCACAAACACAGTGGTCGCATATGTGTTTATTTCTGATAAAATAATTTGTTTATAAAAAAAAAAAAAGATTTTAATGGTGTTACCTAGGGACTACTGCCTATTTTAAGTAATATATATGATGGTGGATTTATGCAAGATTTTAATCAAAAAGCCATGTGCTAGTTTCCTTTTTTGGTTGAATTTGATTTCTTATAATGCAAATGCAACTGCTATTATTGATCTAAAGACTGACTGATGTTCTATTGGGAGACTTGTAGTTTGATCTTCCAGTCACGTGGTCATATGGGAAGAAACATGGATTAACTCTAGAACAATTATCGTTATTGTGGAGCCAGAAACCTGCAACATTTGCAGGGTTAGAATCAAAGGTGACATGATTGTAGCTTTTCCTTCTTCACCTCAGACTTGGTATAGTATCATTAATAACAATTTTCATTCCCTTGATTTTGTATATACTTTATAAAATATTACTGCAATCTGTTTAACTAAAAAATTGCATTATAATTACATAATTTTTATTTCTACTTGGAATAATGTTGGCACTATTCCTTGGAAGCAAGTAATTAAAAAATATTAATAAAGGAAATGGGATTTTGGTTTGGGAATGTTTAGGGGAAGGGGAAGGGGAAGGATGCCTTATTTTAAAGTTAAGGCATACCACAAGTGACACGTGACATCAAGGATTTACAATGGTACTTATAGAAGGAGCATGGATTGAACATTTGAACCCAAGGCCTTTAGTGGCACTCTTCAATCCTAATAGTCAACCCTCATTTTCACAAGATTGTATAAAAAAGAAATCTTATGGTTTTTACCTCATTGCTGCTACAGGATTTAACATCATCTAAGATTGCAACCCAAGAGAAGGTCCTTTAGGTTAGGTATCTTACTAAAAGTTATTAACATTTGCTGAAATAATGCACTGTGAATTAAAAACAGAAAACTACTATCTCTATGATTTGTTTCCATAATTTATTTTTGGAAAGGCCATATGATAAGGCACTTAACATCTACTTGTGAGATTGTCAAGTTAACTAATATGCATGTCATTATCATACATATTTTCAGTTCAATTCTGACTGAATTTCCATTTATGCTTTAGGGGGCCATTGTAGTTGGAAATCATGCAGATATTGTAGTGTGGCAACCAGAGCTGGAGTTTGACCTGAATGAAGATTATCCTGTTTTCCTTAGACATCCTGTACGTCTAAATTCTTCTCTACATTTCAAACAGCTATATGGTGGCTTCTTGCTAAACTTTCTAGTTAGACAAATTGCATAATTGCAGTTGGGAAAAGAAAGGATGTGAGAGGAATCAAGTCTTTCCTCCCACTCTAGATTCCATTTATTAATGTATTTTATTAATTCCTTTTCTCTTAGGAGAATCCATAAACAAAAGAGAAAAGTTTTTCACCATTTCGAAAAGGTCCAGTGTTTCCTGCTTTACCTTAAATTGTAGAGTATGACATGTTTTTTTCAATATATTTGGCTAATAACTTTGCTACTTTTGTGAATCCTATGTGCAAAAAAATGACCCTTTGGTATTCAGAGCCTATCTGCTTACATGGGAAGAAGGTTATCCGGAAAAGTTTTGGACACTTTTGTCAGAGGAAACCTTGTCTTTAAGGATGGGAAGCATGCTCCTGCAGCCTGTGGTGTTAAAATTCTAGCCAATTGAATTGGTTAAAATTGGTAGTCCATATAACTTTCTGAACTCATCTCAATTTCATTTTGTTTTCTAAATGCTTATCATGATCCTGATTCATGTTGTAGACAGGTTTCATTCAGATGCTATTTGCTTTGGGACATAAATAAGAGATGGAAGTAGCTGTTGGCATCTGTGATTGAGCTAGGCATTCTCCTTCTCATAGACTAGCTAATGTTGTAGCTTTGTATTATGTTGCTATGTGATGTGGATGTTCGGACACTGAAACATAATGAAATGTTATATATATTGTATTTGAATGTATATGAAGTTTCTTTCTTCATATATATACCATTGCATGAAAAGAACATAACTAGCATTGATCAACCACGCAGCCATTAGTGGGTTGCAACTTGCAAGACTTCGTTCTCACATTTTCTTAATTTATTAATCAATTCTCAAATTTCTTCCATTAATATTAAAGTAAACTTTTATTAATTAAATAATTTTTAGATTTTTTTAAATTAAAAGTTTTAGATTTTTATATTTTTAAATTATATTTTTTATTATTAGAAAAATAATTTTCTAGCCTTTTCGTAAATATCTTTTATGTTTCTTATAAGTAACCATGCAGTGCAATGGATATTTGTTAGTTGGGTTAGTTTTTATTTATTTATTTTTTTTGTAAAATCACATGCATCCTTTCTCCACAAGAGCTAAAACATCCTTATAGTAGTCTGGGTTTAATATTCTAGATTAAGTTGTAAGTAAAGAATATTTTATTATGGTTAATTTTATTCTTCTATTGATGAAATTGTTATTTGAGTTTAATGGATACACATTATCATATTCAACAATGTCTTCTTACATTATTTATTAAATTTAATCACATATGATGTACCATAGTTTTTGAACAATGGGAGAATACATCATATTTATATAAAACTTTTTTATATGGTGTATATACATTAAATCCTTGTTATTTTTTATTAACTTTTTCTTTTGATTTTTCTCCAATCATATGCCATTTATAAGGGTGGAAATAAACTGTTAATATTTAAATAATTTTATATTTTATTATATATAATTAAATAATTACAATCTCAAAATTATTTTTTTTAATCATTAGTTATAATTTTTTTGGTAACACATGCAGAAAGAAAGACAAAATAAAGAAAAAGATCAATAATTGTATTTTTTTTTACATTTTTTTATTTCTATCTATTAGCTATATAGCATATTTATATAACACTTTTTTTTTTCGATTTCTCACATAATTTCTTTTTAAATCTCTTAGCTTAAATGAATCAAATAATTTCTTATAAACTTTAAATATTGCTGGCTCTTATCAGGTAACATATAATTTCAAAGATGGCCCGGTTTGGCTGGCATAAGAATGAGAAAAGAACATTATGGAGAAGAAACTCCTAGAACACCATGAGTCACGTAAATATCGTTTTCTGAATAGTCCAAAGTTGCTTATGGATAAGCATCGTTGGATTGGTGTGATCATTGAGTCACATGAATGTTGTTTCCTGAATAGTCCAAAATTGCTTATGGATAACCAATATTGGATTGGTCTGTGCTCACATATAAGCATAAGAGGGGAGGTATTTTAATTAGGTTATATGTTATTCTCAGTTGGACTACTAATTATATATTTCTATTTTTTCTATATGATTAAAAATAATTAAAGTGAAAAATATTACTACCAATTTACATAATTATTTTAACAAATAAAAGAATTATTTGGACAGTAATTTCTCTGTTCTTAAATGCTGCGACAGAACAATACGTAGAAAACCATGACCTTTGGCACCATCTCCCTCTGCATGTAACGTACCATTACACGTATCACCCCAAAATCTGAAACTACCCTATGAGGCTGCCACATCCATGATCTCCAATGCCACTATTTGTCCATTTGTAAGATAAGATTGTGAAACTTTTGAATGGTTCCATTACTCAGCAAGTGATAACCCTCATGTTCTATGAAAGAAACCAGCTTTGAGGAGAGCACAAGTCATCAAGAACCATTGAACTAAACTAATCAGCAAAAATGTTGGCAGTGTTTGCAAAAGCCATCGGAAAACCACCCGAGGAGCTGAGGCTTCCGGCAATGGCATCCAATGATTCAAAGACCCCTGAAGAAATTGTAAACAAGTTTCAATCTTTGTGGCCAGATTCTGCAGTTTACAATCTTCCACATGGGAATTTTATGGCTTTGTCCCATGAAGCCGAAAGTCCAATACACCCCAGGTAGATCCAATGTTTATTTTAATTTCTCATGTAATTAAAACTCTGGCTATATATAAAATGGATTTCTATAAGAAAAATGCATCTAATTGTAGGAATAGTTTAAAATTCTTAGCTTTAATTGAAAGCACACTGAAAATCATGGTATTTCAGTTGAAGTTTGCTACTTTGCATGCATATAAAATTAGAGGAGTAACTACATGTATTCAAATTTTAAAATCTCATTGCCCTTGGCTGAGGATTCAATTGGTTGTCCAGTTTAGTTTTAGTTTGGTTAATTCCTAATTGTTGTGAATGTATCAGGTCAATTGTTGTTTTGGACGATATATTCTGTATTTTTGTGGGAACTCTAGCAAACATTGCTGACCTTAGACATCATTATGGCCTTCCGAGACAAGCAACAGAAGCTATGATTGTGGTTGAAGCCTATAAGACCTTAAGAGATCGAGCCCCTTACCCACCTGACCAAGTTTTTAAACATCTTGATGGAAAGTTTGCATTCATCATCTTTGATGCCAGGACAAACACTCTTTTTGTAGCCAGGGTGAGTTTAGTTATGATGGCATATGGTTGGCTAGTTTTGCCTTTTCTTTGAGTCTCTTTAAAATAATGTTGGTTCTAATCTAACATAGTTGCTGCCCATGTTAGGATCGTGAAGGAAGTATGGAATTTCAATGGGGAATGGCAAGAGATGGGTCCTTAGTCTGCTCTGATGATCCTAAAATCATCACAGAGGGCTGTGGAAAAGCTTGTGCACATTTTCCTCCGGGTTAGTGGCTTTACTAACTTTTCATTCTCTAAATTTTCTCTGCTTTGAACTTTCTCAATCCCAATTAAGAACAATGCTTTGTAATTTTCATTTACTATTTCAACTTGAATGCAGGGTGCATTTTCATGAATGGTAGTGGCTTGACAAGCTTTGATCATCCACTGCACAAGGTTCGAGCTGTTGCACATGAAGATGACAATGGAAACATCTTGAGTGTATATTTTCAGGTGGATTTGTACACAAAGATTCCCAGCATTCCTCGCACTGGAAGTGCAGATAATTGGGCAGATGCTGCCCTGGTCAAGGGAGAGTAAATGGTTGATAATTGATCATTGCTCAGAAAGTATGATCAGATTCAAACTTGGTGCAAAAATAAAATATTCCCATGTAATAAAATTTAGACATTGCATAACTTTTTACTATAATCCCTAGGTAGAAATGTATGAAAATGAACTCTTTTCCTTTCCAGAGATGTGAATGTGAAACTGTTTTTCAAGAAACCTGGGAGTGCTTATATAAATAATTAACATCACAAATAGTTGTTGAATATTATTCAGCAATTATTGGGTAATATATATTAAAATACATGCTATATATAAAGTACATAAGGATTATTTCAGCCTGCACAGCATAGAATCACTATCATGCTATGAATTTTGACATCTTAGATCAATTCAGTGATCAGATGGGGCCATAGGCATAGGCATAGGCATAGGCATAGCCATCTGTTTTTCATTTTGATCTCCTTGGCTGTTGAGTTGAGGTTCCAAGTTGATGTATGTTACACCACATAGTCCACTTGGGTTGGGACAATTGACAGGTGTACAAACTAGAGGACCCATTAGTCTTGGATCAGTCCCCCCACTTCTAGTGCCTAAACCATTGCCAGTGCCACCTCCATGCTTACTTGAATCAGGGTCTGGACTAGAACCTGAAGGTGGAGGGACCCTACTAGCTTCAGAGAAAAATATCAAACTTAGAAAGAGCAAAAAGGCCAAGTACTTTGTCCATCTTGATGTGCCCATTGTTAGCTGCCCCGTTGGTTGTGAATGTCAAGTATTTAAATACCAAAAGGCTTGCAACATGGTTTGTTTGGGGACTAGAAATGGCGTAAGAAGTTCAAATTAGTGGGAGATAGATACCGGCATTCCTGCAGTCAACTAGCTGCCATGGTGTTTGTGTGACTAAAAAGGAAAAACGTATCAGTTTCTTCTTTCTTCACAATTCAAACTATCGTATATACACTAACTAATCTATAATAATATGAATTATATCATTATGTTGCAAGGATCACTCTCTGGGACAAGCAGAATCTACATGCACTATCAGAAGATTCTGTGGACTGTAATCCTGTCAAACTCAAAGATCAAACTGCTCTGTAGTTACTGCCTTGAAAATAGTTTGTTGTTGTTACATAGGGGAGGATCACATTGCTAATGCTTCCATTCATCGTAAAGAGCTACTGTGAGAAGAACATTCCCAATTATGCATATGCATCATATTGAATTATACATAACCAAGGGAACATAGACAACCTGTTAGCAACATCAATTAATAGTTAACTTACTCATTGGGTTATATGCAGAATTAAAGATGTCAAACTTTTTTTGTGGAAGTCAGCCACATTTTATTGAAACCATACCACCTACTATCAATTACTGATTATAATGTATAGAAATTATAATTAAAAAATTAAATAGACAAATACATGATATGTGAAAAGGAGCTCCTAGTAAACAGGTTAAAAAAGTTCCTCATGCATAAGTATAGTATGGTATAAAGACCTCAACTTTTATTCGCAGTTGCTGGAAAAAAAATAAGAAGACATTATATAAAATATATTAGCTGCATTGCTTCCATATTATTGATTTAATTTTCATAGATTATCTTTCACAAATTTTAAACAGAAAGAAAAAATAAAAGCAACATTCCTTTTTTTTTTTGCCAGATAACAGCAACATTCCTAATCTACTACAGAATGACTTTTCAGCTCAAAGTAATCTCTTCGCCCCAAACAAAAGAAAAATGTTACAACATTAACAGAAAACCAGAGAAAAGGAAGAAAAACACTAAAGCAATTTAACATAGTTCAATCAGTGTGGCCTAAAGCCACAGGCATTAGAGAAAATTCAATTTTTGTATCAAAGAAAATCAAGAATACAATGAGACTTGTCTGTTTTTCAACACAAGAAGAAGCATAACTCCCAAAACCACCCTATTACAATCCATTAATAACCAAACTCTTTAAATTACAGGAAAACAAACAATTTGCAGAGCTCCACATAGTCGGGTCGTGGAAATGATTGTGCAAATATGTTGGTAATGGTAATTTTACATGGCTAACAGATATTGATTCTGAAAGACAAATGGTAAACATAGAACAACTATCATATATATGACCTGGACAATGGAAATTTTAGTGACTATCAATGGAACAACTCATAATAGCAATTGAATGACCCAATATTACTGTGGGCTCAAAGAAAATGTGAAGCAGCACATACGTTACGTGTTACGTGTGTGTTTGGTTTAGCGTTGAAATTTGTCAAACTCAAGTTTGGATTTCTCAATGCAACTATTTTTTAGCATTGGAAATGTGAGTTTACCACATTTCAACGTTAATCTAAACATGCTCGTAGGAAATTGGGTGATTCATTGCTATTATGAGTTGTTCCATTGAGTCCATCTCAAGTGATGAGTTGCTATTGATTTAGCAACCCATACAACAATAATATATCCATTAGAGAATAATTTAGATGGAAAAAATAAAAGCACTACATGCTATAAGTATAACAATGGTGGATCCCATTGTACTTTGCCTATATTAAAATGAAAGAGATAAATAATAAAATACAAAAGTGTCGGGTAGATTGTGGAATATATTTAAGAAAATTTTGAAGTTACTTAGTTGGACGAAAAAAAATTGATTGTATTTCTTAAAAGAAAAATAATATATCTACACTTGATTTTTGAGTTTAGGAGAGAGAAAAAAAATGAATGATGTGATATGAAAGGAAGAGAGAAATAAAAAATGAAGTGTGAAAAAAAATGTGAAAAAATTGAGCGTGAAAAAAATCAGGACTCTTCTTAAAATACAAAAGATAATATGATGATATGTAAAAATGTAAAAAAATATAAAATATTGCATTTTTCAACTAATGTAAATTGCTTTAATAGAGATACCCTAAGCATAATGTTTGGATGGGTGTCCTGTGAACACCCATAATAATGTTTGAAGATGTAGTGATTGTTTGGTTCTCAGTTGGAAACAGTCAGAATCAATTACGTCGAATTGATTTTAAATTACTTTCATCCAATGTGAATTTCGTGAATCGTGCATCATTCATTTATTCTATAAATTCATCAAAATTAATTCTATCCAACTATAAATCAAATTAACCCGTAAATATGGTTTGAAATTTATGCCACCATGTTTAAACCAATATAATAAAGCGTAGCTTTTAGAACCCACAAAATGTAGATTACTGCTAGATTTTATCCGTCAACCGGTTAGTGTCCTACTAACTTCATATGAAAAAAAAAAGAAAAAGAAAAAGAAAAAACATAATCACAAGAATTAGATAAATTATACATACAATAAAATCATATAATAAATCATAAAATTCAATGGTTTAATATGCTCAAACCAATATTAATTAAATATATATTTAATACTATATAACATTTTAAGTAATAATATAACACAAAATTATAAGAAATTAAGATATATAAAGTTATTAATGAACATAAATAACCTTATTAAGACATTTTAATTTATGTGTAATTTTTAAATATATATTTTTATTTATTTTAAAATATTTTAAATTAAATAATAAAATTTAAAAAAATAAAAAATTAATTTTTTTTTACAAAGACCAATTCATTCGATTTTTTAACACTGGTTCTAAGATTTACCCATTTTTTGGGTTGAATAGATGGTCACCATAGCGGTTCCTTATCGGACCGGTCTAATTTTTTTTTTTTTAATTTTAATCATAGGTATTCCTAATATTAGAGATAATTCTATTCGGGACTTAGTCACATTTAAGACTCCTCACCCTTCGCTAAGAGTGTGTTTAGTATTTTCACAATCTTAACCTATGCTGCCAAATGAGTCACAATTCTAGTCTGGTCCAGTTTTTTAAATTATGCTATCTTCTTTTATATTGAGAAAAAAAATGAAAAACTTGCTAGACAAGCTGTTTGTTTTGTATAGAAACGTGCTGAGGAAGGTTTCAATCTGTTGGTGTTTTGTTTCCTGGTAGAGTAGTGTTGTTGCAGTCTTTTTTGCTTGGGGTGGGGCTTTGCCCTCCACTCAACCAAAAAAAAATGTCTTGAGAAGTACCGGTGCCACTACCCTACAATACAACTGCCACTTTTTCTTTTTCTTTATCTCTCTCTCTCTCTCTCTTTTTCTTTGGATATTCCTCATTCAATTATTATTTTCAGTTGTATATATATTACTAGAGCAGACCAAGAACAATTGTCGTGGACCTCTCCCAATTTCACTCTCCACTCATACTCTTATTCAGGTATCCTTCTCCTCACTTCTTGGCTTTCTTTCATTTTGTAGTGAATGGATTCGTCAAAGTTCTTTGCTTTGCCACTCAATCGTTGATTCTGGCAAATTGCGTGAGGGAATTTATTCTATTGAATTGCAACCTGAGAAACATTCATAGTTGTAAGAAAACGAGAAAAACGCATCTGGGCTTCGTCCCCCCCCGCAAAGATTTCATTTTTGCTAATTTTATTTATTTCAGTGTTATCTTACCTAGGTGCATTTTGATTCCTAATTCCAACTGCTTTATTTGTGTTCTTTTGAGAAGTTTTCTTTCACGGCTTAGGATTTGCTGTCTCGATATAAAAAATTATATGAACATGAATACGATGATTCAGATACAATTTTTCTCTTAAGGTTTTCTTTGCATAGAAGGAATGGCACTAAGGGGTCAAGTTTTAAGAATCTGATTCATTGCTTAAGTTTTATACTTTGAGTACTTGAGTCATTTCCCAACGCAAGATTCTGTTAACTTAGTTTTCTCTGTCTAATTTTCTTTCCCAGTTCTTCTTGATTATCTTTACGGACAGAGATTGGAACGCTCCTCTTAGTGGTGCTGGTACTTTCTTTAGTTGTTCTGCTTTAATTTACTTTTTATCTTGAAAAATTGATCAATTCTATCTTTATTTTATCTCATTTTCTCTGACTGTGTTTCAAGCATAATTGGGATGGAAGTCTCTGGCCAAAATGTAGTCACATGTGATGAAGAAAAGGCATTAAAGTGCTTGCTTGAAGCCTTTGGCACTGTGTTCTCTCTTGAGGAAATAGCTTCTGCCTACTGCAAGGCAAGCCGGAATGCAGACTTGGCTGGAGAAATTTTGAATGAAATGCAAGGAAGCTCCTCAACCTCTGCAACCTATTCATCTAATTCAGATGCCAAGGCTGAAGAGTCTTCAGTATCATCTGATGGATATTCCCTTGAAAATTCTGGCCAAGAGAGAAAAAACTTAAGGCCCAAAGTTCCCCCAGTTTCAGTAGGTAGTGTTTCAAGCCTTATTGGTAAGGAATATGTCAAGCCCATGCCATCAGCAAATGGGTCTTATGGTGTGACTAAGCCAATTAAGTTGGACGCAAAGGAGCTGCCGATGACTGGAATCTGGCGTGAAAAAAGCAAGCCAAATATTTTAAAGGATGATCAGCTTCACCAGGACATGGAAGATTTCTTATTTAAAATGCTTGGGGATGGCTTTCAGCTTGAGAGAAATATGATACGGGAAGTTCTTGGTATAGAGCTCTTAAACATTATTGAAGCTGTTTTCTTCCCTTATTTCTTAAGATTTTTTTTAATTTTTTTACAACCTTAACAACAACCACCAATGTTTTTTCCTATTAGGTGGGGTTGGCTACAAGGATCAAATGATGTCATGATATACTATTATGAATCATGTCAAATAACATACCGTTTAAATTCAAGTCCTTCTAAATGGTTTACTTTGTATTATCAATTCTTACTGTTTGTTTTCAAGTATAGACCTGACTGTTTACTAAACAATTCAATCCGCTGACAACTAATGTGTATTACTGATTAATTTTATGACTGAGACAAGTAACTCATAGCTGAACTATATTGTTATTAGCATTGTTGCTTTAATTTGTATTAACAGCTGCCTGATTTTATTGCAAACATGCAGATACTTGCGGGCATAACATGCAGAAGGTACACAAAAACTGCCTTATGCTTCCATTGATGATGTTTCTTAATTTCTTTTCCCCTTTCTGGGGTTTCATTTAGGGCTCAAACAATATGTAAAATTGACAAGGATATCATCTTTCACTCATTTATTTTTTCTGGTTTATCCACAGCATAGGGTTTTCTATTTTTCTTAGTAAAAATGACATATACATCTTTAATCTGCATGACATCCCAATGTCAATTTTCTAATATCATTTCTAACTTGCATGACATTGTTGTGGTTCTTTGACAAATAGCACTTGTTATCTATACATAATGAATATATATTGAAATCATGCAGAGCTTGCATAAACTACTAGATCGATCAGTTTTGGATTTGGACAAAAGGACAGCTGTTGTTGGTGATTCAGCTAGGAAAGTAAGTGTGAATGCCAAGATAAGTTATACTTGAAGCTGTGCTAGGATTACGTATACAACTTTTGTGTTTAGTTGTAGATATCATAATTTGGGAATTTTAAAATTCCTTTGTAGTAGTGCAAGGATTTGGGATTAAATCCTACCATCACCATGGAGGAGACATTCTAAGTAAGGGAGTAGGTTACCTTCTGTGATGAAAGTTGTTTGCCACATGCCAACCTTTCTATTGAATGCTGTCTGGTGATATATTACAAGGAGCACATAATGTTTTGTGAACCAAATATTTGTGCTCCTTTTTTCCCTTCACGTATCTTTCATTTGTTTTGGCTGTCTACTGTCAGTTGTTTTATTTTCTTGTACTTGATTATTATCGAAGAATAAAGTAACTTTTGGCTCCCTGTTCTTCTGTGTTGGTGGTGGTTTTGTAGTCCTAGTTTTTGACTGTCAGCTTTTGTGCAGAAAATTATATCTTTATGTCCAAATTCAAACTCTGATAGTCGTCTAGATTTTCAATTGCCGTTTAAGCTAACTTTACTTTTACAGTTTACAGATACAAAACCAAAATCTGAAGCACCTTCATCTGAAAGAAAGTCTCAGGATTTAAATTATCTCAAAGGGTATATTTTTCTTTCATTTTCCTGCTTTCGTTTTTTTGTTTCTGTTAATATCTACTACTTCTGTCATCATTCTATTTACTTTTAAAGATAAGGGAGTTCTACTTTATCTTTTGTTTTAATTGGTGTTATGCTTCAATTGCATAATCAACTCATTTCCGTGCCATACTTTGGTTTGCAATTTGTATTGTTTTTGTCATACAGAAATGGAAACATTGTTTCAATTAAAGGAGTGGATTTACATCAGCAACAGAAAGACAGACACGACCTTCAGAAAGAAGTCTTGTCTACTTTGTTTAATTATCGTCAGCATTCTGAGGAGTCTCCTAGAAGAACTGTCAAGGATTTGAATTTGAATTTGAATAATAATTCACGATATGGACATGTGGTGTTTGAACCTCCCAAAGACTCGATGGAAGAATATGATATTGACATGAACTTCTCACGACGAGAAAATGTAGATGGTACTTCCTTTCTGCTGTTCCGCAAACCTGATTCTCAATCTTGGTCCTTTTGTTATTCTTGGAAACTGGATTCCCAGTTTTTTATAGTTAAAAATTCACTTATTGAGCTAAATGACTTATGTAAAAGCATATATGTGTCTATATTAGATTATTAGGCTATAGTAATTGAAATATTGATATTGATTGCAAGATACATCCAATATGTGAGCATAGATTTCTTCAATTTTAGAAAGTATATTTTGGAAGGGGAACCTTCGACCAATGGTTAGAGTTGTTATTGTGTGACTAGGAAGTCATTGGTTCATAGAATATGAATTTTATTTTCTCTCATTTTGAAGTTGAGTGCTCTGTGTGAGCTGCAGATGGGGAGGACGAGGAAGACTACCAAAGTGTACGGAGAGCTGTGAGGGAGTATCGAGCAACAATGAAAGAATATTATCAAGCAGTATGTTGCATTCATTTTTCCAGCTTATGGGGGTGGTTATATTTTTTGGTCCCACATTTGTACACTGTAAAGTACACTCATGTATCACTTGTCACTTCAGGCAGTTGATGCATTTGCTAAGGGGGATCAGACCAAAGCAGAAAAACTTTTAGATCAGGTAAGAATTTTATAGATTAGTGCCTGGGGATAGGTTGCTTTATGATATGATATCGTCGTCTTTGTTTGACTCACAAATTTCCAGTTCATTGATATAGTGGTTATGTACTGTTAGTGCTTCTTTCTTTCGTTTTTTTGCCTGGTTGAAGCTGTCATCATCTTGCATCCAGTTCATTTTTACTAATACTGTATTATAAAGGGAGATTCCTTTGAGCATCTTGATCTAGGATTAGTTGCCATTATTTCAGAAAGAACGTTTTTTAAATGAGAGAAAAGTTACTATATTTGGTTTGTGTTGAGGATATCATGAGTTCCCACTATCATATTTCTCAATGATAACAGAAGCCTTAACCAGATACGTTTTTAGTTTTAAATTATAAGTTATAATTACCCTAGTTACTCAAATTGTCATTTCACTGATGTATGCTATGGCGTCTGACAGGGGCAATTTTTTCTCAAGAAGGCTCGTGAAGCTGATGAAGAATCTAGCAGAATGATTCTTGAAACTAGGTTAATCTCTTCTGCTCTAGAACTTGCTGTGCTTCTTCATATTTTTTTCCTACTTTGTTAGGGTGGTGGGGTTGCATGGAAAATGTGTAATTTTGTATGATAGGCAATACAATTTTTCTTATTGGCAGGAGCACAGAAGCTCAAGAAATGGTGCTTGACTTGCACGACCATGGTCCTAAGGCAGCCATACGTCTATTGAAGTGTCATCTTTCTTCTCTATCTGGCATTCCATGTAAGTTTCGGCATTGAACTACTAATTAATTGATCCCTTTTCAATTTTCATCCTGTTTTATATGGTAATTTCAATATTCCCCTATCTCCATCAGCATCAGCATTTGAGTACCTCAAGGTTATCATTGATGGAAATGAACAAGATAACACTAAAAGGTCTACCAGAAGACTGGTAAGATTGACTGATATCTTGAAGTTTAACTTTTATAATTTTTTTTTTGCATGTCTGTGTTTTAAATTTGTCGATGCAATTTGTGACATACTGATCTTTGATTTTGGACAGGTATTAAAACTGTTAGAACAGGAATCTATAAAGTGGGTTGAAGGAGAAACGGCTGGTACAATATTGATCCGCTTGGACAGCATTGAGCGTAAACGTTTGAGTTTTTTCAAAACATAGCATGCCTGTGTTGCTGTTGTTATATTAGTTAACAAATGATTGGCCATCCAATGTCCACCACAACGTATGTATTGGTGGAGTTAAGGTTGTGAAAGTGTAGTTTTCATCATCAAATTTTTGTAACATTTTTTGAAATATGGAAAACTCGAATCAATAAATATCATTTTGTTCTCTTGCTAAGTACATGTCATCTTTTAAACATTGATTGCGTGCTAGTGAAATGCAAATTTTGTTCACTTGGAAACTAAAGTACAGAATATGAAGTTTTGACTGTGGGGTTTCTTTTGAGGTTTATATGAATGAATGATTATTTTCAAGATTGCCTTTACAATTCGTATAATCCATTATGAAAAACAAATGGTACTTGTTTAGTTGAGTCATGCTTAACTGTTTATGGGAGCTTCATTGTTAAAAATTAGTCAAAATTTAATATATAGTAGATGTTTTAAAGTAAATATAAATTATATGATAATTTTATAAATATATAGAAAAAATATGTATGAGTAGTATACAATATTTATAAATAAAATTATACATGTATATAAGTTTAGTTTAGTTTAGATTGAATTAAATTGTTTTGAAAAATAAATCTGAAATCTGGTTATCGATTTATTTGATTTTAGATTTTTTAGATCAAGTTTTTTTTTTTATTGGATTAAATTCACTTATGAACTTCTTTACTCACATGTTGTATTTATGACTATTTTCTTGGAGTTTTGTTTTTCGTAACCCGGCCTGATGCTTTTGCGGTCCAATCCAATTGGACCTCCTCTTTGAGAAGGGATAAAAATCCTATTTAAGAGTTAGAGGATCATTGACCAAAAAAAAAGAGTTGGAGGATCCCTCCAAGTCAAAGGTCAACCAGAGAAATACTAAATGGGCCAGGCCGAAATTGACACAAGAATTTTTAAGTTTAAAAAATACTACTATGGGACAAAATAAAATATTTCGACCAAAAAAAAAGATAAAATAAAATAAAAATGATAAATATAAGAAGTTTGACGGTGCATTACCAGAGGCTAAGATGAAATAAAAGCTGCTGAGGTTAGGAGGTGGTTGTCTAGAAACTTAACGAGAAAGAAACAAAGCAGTTATTGAAGTCTCTCTCTCACACACAACACACAGCACCTTGTTTAGAGAGTAAGGAAAAGATACGCGTTTTGTCTTCGCTTTCTCAGCGCAACCCTTCGTTCTCACCTGACCCTAAATTCGTGCCGATTCACACGACACCGTTCTATAAATACCCCAAATTCCTATTCCCATTACCAAATTCCTCCCAAACCTAAACCTAAACCTAAACCTCAAACGAATTCGCGATCATGGCCGCCGAAGCACAAGCACAAGCACAACAACCCCAACAACAAATGGTATGTTTTCTTTTATCTTTTTGTTTTCTTTCAATAATTTTTATTTAGGGTTCCTGTTTATTGAATTGAATCGAATTGAATTCATAGGGTGAGAAGAAAGAAGAGCAACAAGAACAGCAACTGAAGTACCTTGAATTCGTGCAATTCGCTACCATTCAAGCGCTGATGCGTTTCGCCATCCTCTACTCTTACGCCAAGGAACGCGCTGGTCCTCTCAAGCCCGGCGTCGACACCGTCGAGGAAGCAGTGAAGACGGTGGTAGGTCCCGTCTACGACAAATTCCACCAAGTCCCCGTCGAGTTCCTCAAGTACGTGGATCGCAAGGTCGACGAGTCCGTCACCGAGTTGGACCGCCACGTTCCCACCAACGTCAAGAAGGTCTCCTCACAGGCCCGCTCCGTTGTCTCCGAAGTCCGCCGCACCGGCGTTGTCGATGCCGCCTCGGGGTTCGCTAAGACCGTTTACTCCAAGTGCGAGCCCAAGGCGGAGCAGTGCGCCGTCTCGGCATGGCGGAGGCTTAACCAACTGCCGATCTTCCCTCAAGTGGCCAATGCCGTGTTGCCCACGGCGGCTTACTGTACGGAGAAGTATAACGAGGCAGTTGTTTCCTCCGCCGAGAAAGGTTACAGGGTTTCAGCTTATCTCCCATTGGTGCCCACTGAGAAGATAGCCAAGACGTTCACTGCTGCAAACTGATTTCGTTTAGAGCTCTTCCTCAATCAATTGTTCCGTTCCCTTTGTTTTTTTTTTTTTTTTCTGTTAAACTTGTCTTCTCTTTTTACTTTCGATACATAAAAGAGTGTTGTACTTGTTTTAGACTCCGGTGTGTATATGATGTGAAAGTCCTGTTTTATGACTGTAAATGGAGGTTTGGTATCTGTGTTTAGACTGTATGTTATGGTCACTTAACAATACCATAACATAGATTTGGTTAATCTCAGGAAAATTGAACCTCTTCTTATCTTACAAATTTAGGTTTTTTTTATCCCCTCCAAAAACAAAACGAGTTTATTCAACAATAATGAATTTAGCTACTGAATACTGTATTAGAACATGTTTATTGATTGGAGAGACTCCAAAACGAGGATGGATTTGGAGAAAGAGAATTTACATTCTAAATCTGAGGTATTTTACCACCAGAAAAGAAACTTAAATATACGACATCTTTATCTCCTATGTATACTTGCTGTGAGTTTCATTCAAACCAGCTTAATAATCTAAACTACCGGAAATAAATTCTTTCTTTATGTATTGACATAGTTAATTTATACCCCACACGTGATAATGATTCAACCGCAGGAAAATGTAATGTGAAAGTATGCTTCCAAATTTATGCCTTCTTCATGTTAATAATTTCCTTAGTTTCTGTTTTCAGTTATGTTATCTTTTTTCATGCGGTCCAAAAGCTCATCCACTTCTTTACCGTCTCGTATGTAAGTCTTGATTAGGGCATTATACATTAGTCTATTTACCGGAACAACATTTCTCAATAAGGTCACCAAACTTTCTGCATCTTCAACGCTGCCCTTATCACCAATCCAATTCAATAGGCCAGCAATCACCTTGGGGTTAGGCTTCCATCCTTTATTTTCCACATACAAAGAGATGGCTGTTTTTAAGCACCCTAATGCTTTCTCCACCTCATCCTTATGCAGGTATCCACCTGCCACCACAGTCCAACAATTTGGGGTGGTGGCTTTTCCTTTCTTCTGTAAATCTTCAAGCATGGCTTCTGCTTTCTCAGGAAAACCTTTTCCTGAGTATCCAATGATTAAGATATTTGGAACACTAAAATCATAACTATTGTCAGAGGATTCCCATTCCCTTAGTATTTTCTCAGCTTCTTCGAACTCAGCAAGCTTAACCAGAGATTCTAACATGGTCACAAAATCCCGGTTTATGCACCTCTTGCAAGCATGTTTCTCCAGATCCCATAGTCTTAGGACCTCATTCTTTTGTCCAAGACGGGCATAAAGAGAGATAAGGTGATTGTAACCCTCTCCATCTTTGTTATCTAGCCTCTCCTCAGATTTCTTTAGAGCATCAACTGCATCACTCGTAAGCCCTGCCTTTATATAGAAATTAGCCACCACAGAATAAGTATTCCAGTCCATCACAATGTGTGGTTGACTCTCCATCTCTTTCAATATTCTTTCCATTCCATCAATATCAGACCTCGCACCATAGGAATTTATACAGATTCTGTAGCTGAAGTTGTCCGGCAAAACTTTGTTTTCTTTCATCTCAGTCAGCACATCAGGAACCTTCTCATGCTGTCCAATATTTGTGTATAGACACATCATGTCATTGTATGTAAGAGGTGAGGAAGCAAACCCCAACTCCTTCATTTTCTGCAAATGAGAGAGGGACTTATCAATTTGGCGCTGTCGAACATAGCAATTCAAGAGAGCACCGTATGTCTTCTCAGTTTTATCTTGATCCTTCAAGCTATTAAAATAGCTTTCTGCAGAAAGATATCCATGAACCTTGCCAATCAGATCCAAATGCACCGCATGTTCAGTTGGAGAAAATATGCACACACCATTTTTATTCATCCACTCAGATACCTGCAACCATTGAGCAACAACATAAAGGAAAAAAACAAATAAACAATAAGTTGTTTCAAACAGCCACTTCACATCACAATTAAGTAAACAAGCAAAGTAAACTTTCCAGTCTCACATACATCTTATTTCAAATCAGTTGCACATCATGTTTGAACAATAAAGCAGTTTTGTGCATAAGTATTTAGGTAACCCTTCACAACTTTTCCATAGTAATAATTCCAATTTATTTAACAAAAACATGATTAATTCAACTAAATCAAAACGAATGCATCCATTACTTACATGAAAAACATATACTAATTCGAGTCTCAACAACGCGAAACAAGATTATTAGAATCAATAACAAAGTCAACTAAAACCATTCCATGTCCATGCATCACACCACACTTTCTAGCATTCAGTTTCCGTTTATGCAAAGCTCGAGCCTCAAATTTAGAATAAGGAAGAGATTTTGAAAACCTGAAGGGCTTGGGTGAACCTACTGCGCTTGCGAAGATCACGAACGATACGCTGAAGCTCTCCGACACGGACCTTGTTCCCCTTGTAGACCCAATCATCGAGCTCGGTAGCGACGCTTGTGCTGGGATTTCCAAGTGGGCTGATTTTCGAGTAAAGGCTCGGTTTCTTCGTCCTGCTCGTATAGTATAATCTCTTGCTGCTCCCAATCGCGCGAAGGAGCTTCCACTCCATGTCTATGGCTACGCTACGCTAGGGTTTTTCTGAGAACTGAGATTAAATCTTCTTTTTTGGACAAGATTACAGGCCATTTTTGGCCAACGATTACGGGCTTTAAGGTTTAGGATTGGGCCTCTACTTTGGGCTTGTTGGTCTACTTTCCTTGTTAAAAAACAAAGGTAAAAATTCTAGAATCGATATTTTTAGGCAACATAAGGAATCTAATCTATGAACAAAAACAAAATATCAGACTCCTTCGATTTTGTTTTGCCTGATATTTCGAACAAAAAATAGAAAGAAAGAAAAGAACAAAATCAAAGAGGATGGATGATCATTAATATTATCAGGAATATATAGCTTTAGATTTTATCTGCAAAAGTAAATTCGAGAATTTGATACCATTATTAATAATATTTTTTTTTCTGAATTTTCCTCAAGTTGATGCTTCTACATAAGAAAACTAGAAGAATATTGTCATTGATACTTATATCAACGGAGTATGTCTATTTTTAAAATAATTCTTTACTAATAAATAATACGAATATTTATTTTTACAATAAGTGATAACATCTATTTTTAAAGTAATATAAGGAAATTCTAAGGGGTTGGTCGAGTCTCGCATATGTTAGGTCAGAGGTTCGAACCATTATCCATCTCTTTAGAGTGAGATGAATGTAATTACCTTTATAAATACTTTTTAAATCCAAAAACTTTTACATTTGGGACACTATTCTTTACCCTAAATTTTTGTTAAAAAAAAGTACAACAAGGAATATAGAATATAGAACCATATAAAAGAGATTGATCAACCATATTGCCAAGAATAATAAACAGTATACGTCCTCTTAATATAGTTGTATTATGGCGTGAGAAAAAATAAAATTAATTAAATATGACAAATGAATTTAACTTATCAATAAATTGAAATTAATCTTTGTAGCTCACATTCTCTAAAAATTCTCCTATTTAACTTCTCTATAAGTAACTAATTCCAACTTATGAAGGAGTTAAATTCATTTGTCTTCTTTAATTCATTCTATTTTTTCTCACCTAGAAGTTCTTCTGAAAAAGTGCATCCAAATTTGCCCTAAATATTTATAGGGATAGTTTTATCGCCTACAAAGGTCTTGTCCAATTAAAAAAATATTGTCTTTGAGGATACACTGATCTTGAAAAAAAAAACAAAACTAGCTAGGATGGTATAGATGCCAATGCAAGTATATAAGAACTCCCACACAAACAATGTTTTACAACCATAAGCTTAAGCTCCATTAATTAAACAAACCATGTTGCCGCTGCTCCTAGGAGTAGGAGTACTAGCAATAGCAGCAGTACTGACTGCGCCTGTAGTGCATGCACCTACTGATGAGGATATTAAGAGGTGGCAATCTAATGGCAATGGAACTGACAAAGAGAAGAAGGTAACTCATTTCTTTTTAAGCCTTGTTTATACTCTCACACCAGTGACTAACTACTCTTTTTTCTTTTTAATTTCTTCATTTTTTCGTTCTATTCTAACTTATTTCTTTTTCTCCATGAAGTAACGAAAGAAAGCAACACGGCCAAATAGGTGGAGTTGTAAATGAAAGTAAGCAATAAAGATCAGTCCTTCCTATGTGGTCAAGGCCGAAAGGGATATGTACGTGTGTGCATGTAGAAGTAATTATATATAAAGCATATTCATATAAATAAGAGTCTTGGAACTACATGCATCTAGCTTGGCCATATGGCTAAATTAGGTTGAAGTAGTTCTGCCAAGAACTCGAAACAATGTAATATAATATAAATTAAGACATACATCATTGTCTAGTCAATAGTAACTACTTACTCAAATACTAACATTAATTCATTAAGCTGATTGCATATGGATTATACAACAAAAACTCTAACACAACAACATTAATTGAGTTGTAAATACGTGCCAATCATATGTCCATTGCATTTTCACTCTCTGTTAAGGAAAATAAAATAATTATTAATTAATTAATTATTTGATTGGCAATTACTAAGTTGTTTGCTCTTATATCCTTGACAAAATATATATATTTTTATTCTAATTTTTTTTCCGGTCAATAGCAATAGTCACTAAAATACTAAACTAACAGTGACTAACTTGGTGAGACACGGATTCAGCAGTAAAAACTTCAATATGACTAAGTTAAATTGAATGAAGGTGAGAGACCGAGAGCTATATACGTCTATACTTAAAATGATTGAGATGAGTGATGCACATTTTACGAAACACGTTGAATGAAAGTGATTTAAAATCAATTCTGCAAAACTATGGTTTTAATTTTTTCAATTCCAAACCAAACAGGCTCTTAGTATGTTTTACATTTTGAAAGTACCAAACTTACGTACGTCTGGCCAATGTTTTGGTTTTGGTGTTTTCTTGTTATTTTTTATTGAATAGAGGCATAAATGTCAAAATTATATAGGAACAAGTTGTGTACTTCGTCTTAAATTATTTCGAAGACATATATAAAGTAGATTATAAATGAAACACATGTGTATTGCACATGAGAATGTGAAAAATGGGAGAATATAATAAAAAATACAAGATAATGGTTATATATAGGAGGTTAAAAAGTTTTTTCAAAAATTAAAAATACAAATCCTAATAATGAAATATTGTTATGATACTAAGACCATTTAAAAAAATTAAAAGAAATTGATTAAATAATTAAAGAATGTACCAAAACCCTCTCTCACTGTAAGCTATAAGCTATGGTAGAATTTAATAGAGTCAACTATAAAACAACAGGCTTTATATATGTCGGTCAAAAACTAAATAACCACTATTTGATTGGTTGCAATTATTAATATAAATAAATGAATGAATGCAAAATTGCAAGTGACGGGGAAGGGAATGAGTGAATGCCCTATAAATAATTGTTATTTGTTAATGTCAAGATCCGAATCAACTTGCCATTTAAATTTGCAATCAAAATAAAAATGAAATTGACTTAAAAATGTTTTTTATTATTCCTTAAATTATCACAAATTTTATTGACTTTCATTTTTTTAAATGAGTTTTTCATATATTATTTTATTTACCAATTGGTCTTAATTTTCGTTAATATTGTTAAGTATATATGTGATATATAAATGGATGGGCCATTTAATAAATAAAATAATTTATAGAGGACTCATTTAAAAATTGTCAGTTTTTTAGTGAGAAAAAAAATATAATTGATGGTGCAATTATCTGGGAATTAATTAATATGTTCCTCTAAAGAAAATGCAAACCAATAAACCAGTCTCAATAACTTATTATTTTTTGCATAGAATCAAATAAAATTAATTTAAAATTTTAATATAAATTAATTGAATAAATATTTTAAATGAACATTTCTAGGATAATTTTATAAATAAGTAAATAAAAATATAAATCAATAACATATATAAATAAAATATTATTTTAAAAATAATAAACTATACATTATAAAAATATAAAACATCAAAATTAAATTAAATTTTGATATTTAATTATATAATAATGGATAGATAAAAAAATTAATTTACATAAATATTTTAAAACATTATTACAAGCGTATATATAAATGTAATTAGTTTATATTATTGTGAGAATTTAGTGATATAAAACTCCTTTTAAATTTGTCACTGGATATTAGATCTAGATTTTTATTAAATCTTGTTAATCTTTGTAAGTAGATCTGATCTTCTTTTTTTTTTAATTGAATATTGTAGGTAGTGGTCACGATCGAGTTTTATTTTAAGGATTTGTGTACCGTTTTTTCCCTTAAAAATATATATAACATAAAAATTTTATGTAAATATAATATATTTTAAATAAAAGTTTTACTTATAAAAAATTAATTTTTATTATATTATGCTTTGCATAACAAACTATATATAAAACAACATTATTTTTTAAATACAGTATTGGTGTGTTTTTAAAATTTTATTAGGCTTTATATATTATATAATTGATCTTAAACTATCAGATTTTATCCTATTTTGTGTACCACCTACCAAAGGTGAATTTGCCACAAAATTATGGGTTACTGATTGATTTTCAAATTCTCCTTACAAAAATATCACCTCTTATATATAGATGAATTTATAAGAATTTTACAAATTTTTCCTTACCTCTTTTTGTTTCATTTATATGACATGTATGTAAGACACACACAAATATGAGTGCATCCGATAGGTCATAAAGTATGACATGACATAGGAGATAAAACTACTGAGAAGCAATAATGGAGGCACATTTTTTCTCCCTAGGAATTTCCTGCTATACCAAGTAGCGTAGAAAAAGGTACAGGAAAAAGAAAGATAATTAACCAATTACCTGATTTTCACGCCAACCCCATATTCAAAGGGGGGCAGTGAACAATGGTATATAAATTTCACATCTCAGAAACAGAACCATGGACAAAGAGGCAGAAAAAGCAGGTGTAGGCCCTGCAATACCAATACCAGCTCAAAAGCAACGCTCCCTCTCTCTCTCTCTCTATCTGTTTACCTTTTTAATTAACCTTAAACATCAGCAAAAACATTCAACTGTTCTAGGACCTGTAATTTTAAAATGAAAGAGGAATTTAACATCTATTTTGAACTTACAATTTTACACAAACATATATGTCACTTAAATATATATACATTAGTAACAAAAAGACTGGACACTGGAGCATAATCAACAAACTAATATTAGTCACTGGCATTTCAACTTTCAGTTTCATTTGGTAAAGTTGACCATGTGGAGATTATGTCTCAAAAGATAAAAGCACTAACACAACACTGCTTGCATCTTAGCATCATAAAAATACAAACATTAAAATACCTCTAAACACCTAAGTTGTTCAAGCCTTGCTTTCAATTGTTTATCACTAAAAACAACTTGATAATGATCAAATCAACATTACAATTTGGGAATCAGTTCTTACTTCTTTGGTCAGCAGACCAACACAGACCTGATGACAATAGATTTTACCCCCCTTCACAGAGAGACATCAGATTTCCTTCATTTTGTTTCATTTATAGGACATGTAATACAACCAATTCCAAATATGAGTGCATCCAAGTCCAACATGTCATAAAGTAAATAAAACTACGGAGTGGTCATAATGGAGGCACATTTTTCTTTTCTTTCTAAGAAAAAGATGATTAACCAATTCCCTAATTTTCACGCCATATTCAAACACATTAATTCCCTCCCCCATTGCACAACATACGGGGGCAGTGGTATCTAAATTTCACATTTCGGAAACAGAACCAAAGACAAAGAGGCAGCAAAAAGCAGGTGTAGGCCCTGCAGTACCAGCTCAAAAGCAATGCTGATTAGAAGAGCATCCATGGTCTCTCTCTCTCTCTCCTACAACTTACATCTTTATATTAACCTTAATATTTTCATTCTTGTCTCCCTCTTGAGTCCCCATGGCTCCACCTCTTTGTCTTTTGACCAAAACCCCCCCTTTTTTTTTCCCTCTTTTTGATCTCTGAGAAATTCTCACTCAATATTGCTACTATTCATACTTCATACTTTGCCTCACTATTAGCTTGACAATGGTAGGTAGGCCTCCCGCATTAATGGTAAATTTGGATTCCACAACAAACCCATGTGTGCATGTCTCATGCACGTATATGAAGCTTGCTTCTTCTCAGGCACCTACGTCTTTAAATGTTCTTGAAACATCACTCTCTTGAGGATTTAACTCTGATCCTACTATACCTTCTTTCCATTTCACTAACTAGCTTGCATATATCCTTAAATTATTAATGTCTATGTGTACTAACTAACATTTCCAACTGTCCCCTATAGCCTACCCTCTTACTGCTAGCTAGCTAGTACTCCCTCTCTGTCTCTCTCTCAGACTCAGACATATAGAGAATTTGAAATAATTGGCTTTTTGTGCAATTGGGGTGTGGAGTCTCATATTGTTGTTCAAATGTTGAGGAAGAGCAAAAGAGTATGCTTTAGTCCTGATGTCAATGAGAAACCAACCACCTTTCTCAAGCATGGCTGCGGCAAAGTATTAGGAAACAGGAAGAGAAGGATCATTGGAACTTGGACTTTCAGATTGCCCAAAGACCATATATTGTCACCTGTGAGATTCCTACTACGGCTTGGAGCAAAGGTAGCTAGTTCCTTAAGAGTTGTTTCTATGAGAAGGAGATCCTCCAGGAAGGTTTCTTCATCCACTTTGGTCAGGTCACGTTCATTATCAGACCTCACTGATTCACATCGTGCTAAAGCTGTGGAAGATTGCATTGAGTTCTTACATTCTTCTTCCTCTAGGGAAGCACCCAGTTGAGTCTTTCTCTGCTGGGAATGTTTTTCAAGTTGCAAGAGATGTATATTAAAGAAAAAGGGGTATGCTTTCTTGATTTCAATTTACATGTTTATTAGTAGAAAATAGAGGTTGTTCACCATGCCACTTTGGCAATGGAGTAATTGAGTAGAGATACTCATAAAACGTTGGCTAAAATCATCATAGTTTGAATTGCAGACTGTGTTTGTAGTCTTCCATTGATTGCAATATGTTCTTCTTGGCCATTTTTATCAGAATTTCATTACTGCCTAACTGTTCTCTGCACCTTTTTTTGGCCCATAATGTTATTTACAAAAATAGTTATTTTAAACTTTTTTCAAAAACAAAAATGGATGAGCTTCTCCATTTGAACTTTATTCTTTAATGAACACTCAAATGCTGTAGAGTCTTCTTGAATTATGCAGCAATCAATTTCGTTTCTTAGCACAGCGGATCAAGGTGATTGTATTTTTTTATATATAGTAAATAAAAGGACAACTCCAAAACAAAAATCATCATCAAATGTCAGAAATTCAGAATTGCTCAATATCCCTGCATGGAGTACACCTAAGTTTCAAATTCAAAGACCGAGGTAAATGACAGTTAAACTTTAAATTATTGATCGTAAAACCATTTCTAAATGAAATAATTATTGATAACGTAACATGACGAACTGCAATTAATTAAGCCACCAGCAATATGAATGAGTGGTGGACCTGAGATGAATTTAACCACTCAAGATACCTACTGACAAATGACAATTCTTTTTACTCTCTACCCCACACCTCATGGACAAGAGTTTCTACTTTCTAGGCCTCTTCTGTCCTATCCCACTCCCATATTGATTGATAGATAAAGCTACCGCCAGGCATATGCTGAACATCCCAATTTATCCATTTTCAACAATCCCTTGACCAAAGCACTAGAAATTCATCTCAAAATAATATATTGCCTAAGGAATTCAACAAGTATAGTATGTATTACACAAATCATACTGCTCGAATTACAGATTACGACTAGTGGCAACATGTTCAAAATTGCCTTATCCACAGGCCAGGGTCAGATGCATGGCATCAATGGTTCCGAAGCCATATGAAAAAGAGCACAAAAATAGTAACCCAACAATTGTTTGCAAGTGACACCTTACTCATCTTGTCTTTTTGACTTGTTTTTGTTGAAAGTAACTAAAATAAAGCAACAGTCAAACCTCATCAACATCATCCAGTGGAACAGTTAAAAGCTTGGATAGTTATCTATTAAGATAGTTTGTATTCATTTAAAAAATTGGGACAACAAAAGACTCGCCAGGCAGGCAATGATGGCAAAAAGCGAAAACAAAGCGCTAAAGTTCACACGTACGCTAATAATTGTCAATCCACAAATCATGCTATAGTAAGAAAAAACAAAATTCCTCCAATGGTATTATGAGTAAACAGTGCATAGCACGATCAAGAATCCAATGAGAGGTTTTCAAGTTCTCGGAATCCTTGACTGGAGGCTTTTTTTAACTCCAGAGCTCTCTTGTAAGGGGGAGCAATAGGAGGCTGTACAGGATCCAAACTCTGATATGTCCCCCCAGCAACTTTAGGTAGTGGGTATGAGCGATCAGAATCATACCCACTGAGGTCCCCGCAAGCTAGAAATGGGATATACACCTTATTGGGGCCTTCCAACCACCCACTACAACAATCTGCAAACCCATATGCATTAATTACTTGAGATCAATGTCATGAAAATAAGTACATGACACAATGAAATTCAGCACAAAAAAGAAGAAGAAATCTCAGGGGTTAGGGTATGCAGTATGCTGTATTCAGGGACAAATTTTTGAAGCTGAATTTATTTCTATTTTATGATAGCTCATAAGACTTTGTATAAGGATCTACATATACCTGTATCTTCTACACCTGAGGGACTTCCAACCTTCTCAAGAAGGCGATGAAGATCTTTCGGATTGAATCCATCAGGAGGTGAATAGTTTTCACAAACTGCAAATGCCTCTGCAGGGGCAAAACACTAAGAATTAGCACAAATAGTATTAACCTGCCTTCCTACCATTTTAAACCACCTCCTTGGCATAGTCAGTTAGATCAAAACTAGCTTAGACACATAGTTGTGAGGTGTTTGGATGCTCAGGGGCAGCAGCTAAATTCAGCTAGAAATGTATTCATACTTCAAAGTTCATTTTTGATGAAAAATATTTCAAAGTTCATATACTTTGTTAGGTAATAGATAAGCTTCTGTCATAATGGATGGCATGACTGCCAATTCCTAAGCAATGGCAAACCTCCTAAAAAAATCACAGAGAAATTATAAAGAGCTGAAAAAGTATGCATATCATAAAACAGTAAGAAAGTAGGAAACTAAAATTCTTACCTATGCTGGAATTACGGCTGCTTTTTGGTTTTGCGAAAGTCACTACAGGGAAAAATAATTTTAGCTGCAAACAAAAAGGCAGCATAGCATATGTAATGATGATTTAAGGATTCTAGAAAAAAATTTACACAAACTAAGTAATGAAAGGCACTTTCAAAGACTGTGACACACTTTACCACTTCCCCCTTATTATGAGTATTTAGCAGAAAGTAGAACTGCACAACAATATCACAAGTACAACTAAAATTTTAGATACAGTCATGAGTATGTCCTGAGTTCCAACCAGACAAAAGCATGTTATCAGTGATGGAATCAGTTCATAAAAATTTTCTTTAACTTGCATTTCTCAAGAAAGTAACTCAATGATTTTCCTCTTTCTAAGTCAACTATTTTGTTAGAATCCAATCGGCTCATTGCTTCCTTCAGAATTTTGGTCAAACTTAAATCAGAGTTTTTTTGTCATTCCTTTTCTACGAAAAAAACTCTGGATCTTTATGATAATCTAACTTTTAAAGTGAGAAGTCTATGTGGTATTTGGACTACTTCCATTGTTTTCAAAGGTTTGCTACTTCCATTCATTCTTTTATCCCAGAGATGAACATCTTATTGTCACTTTTCTACAAACGTTGCAAAAGCTAACTAAAAAGTGGACGACAGCAAGAGACAAAAGCAAAACATACTTGTACCAATGTCAAACCATGTGTAAGTCGCCATTTCATAAAATCTCAATGATAAAGAGAAACTTCAAATACCTGGCAGTATAAAAGGCTTGTGTCCTTTCCTCTAAATATCTTAGCAATAAACTTCCCTCCTTCCTTAAGTACATGAGTAACAATTGTCAACCCCTGCAAAGAGTATTTAGTTAGCATCAATCTGCAACAAAAATCCAACATAGACAAACAATCATAAAACTCTTACCAAAGCAAGGAATAACCCATTTCAAGTAGATCGTATACTGCGCGATTATGTGCGAGTAGATTGATTGAAAATAAGAAGCAAGAAACAATACATACTTGCTTGGCAAGAGGGTGAAGAAAAATAGATGATAAAGGAAAGGTCACTGATGTTATAGCCTTCAATAATTTTTGCCATCCCCAATTTGAGGTAAGGATAATGTACTATCAAGATGGCAAACCTAAAAGATAAAAGTGCAAATAATAATAACCACAGCAACAAAAAAAGGACAGAAGTTAAGTGCTTACTGCAAGAATGAGTTGGGATTGAACAAATTCATCCATGTCATGAAGGCCGGTAACTGCAAAAAATGAAACTAGCTTTTTTAAACAACAAATAAAAATAAAAGAAAATGCTAAATATCACATAAGAGTTTTTCTACGAAACGTGATATAAACTACATGGAGCAACTAATGAGAGAAAAATTGATTCTTGTAGGTCCCATGAAAGAGGTTGAGGCTAAAACAAACAATCTCACATCACTTATATCTTTTTTGGGAAAAATAGGTTTCATGTGAAATAGATCTTCTCTAAACATAAATATTATGTATAAAGAGATTATGAAGTTAAATTACACATTTTCTTTACCATCAGGAGCACCATCACAAACAACCAGGTCAGCCTTGCAACCATCAAAATGTCTAATGACCTGAAAAGAACAAGACCAAAAAAAAAAAAGGTTCACAAACTTTAGTACAATAGTCATTCAAGAAAATTCAATGGATGGGATAAAACAATCTCCAAAAAGCAAATCCTATATGATTCTTCCAAGTTCCAACAAACCGTAGACTCCAGCAGAAAAGGTACAAATTTATTAAATCAAACACATAAATGCATACAAATGTTTCAATGGGGGACCAAATCTAAATTTCCAATAAACATTATTTTTACAATACCTTTCCTTCATCATCCACAAAAAGTTTAGAAGGAAAATTTCAAAAACGAAAAGTGACAAGAGAAGCATGACCTACTAATAAAATTTGAGGAACAAAGTTTAGATAAGCAAAAGAGTTGATGTCATTTTCTAATTCTACAGAGACATATGCAGCACACTGAGCTCATTTCCAAATAAAAGAAAAAGACATGTGTGAAAAGAGTTAAGGTACATACCACTTCAGCAGTCCGAGCATTAGTTATATCACCTTGTACCTGAATAACACCTTCAATTGGAGCCATTGGCTGCAAATCAATAGCTACAATAAGAGGAAGATTTTTATCCCTGCATATCATGATGCGGCAAGAAATTGATGATATTGATAGAGACAGAGAGATAATATATGTGATTTATTAACATGCATCCTTTTTTTTTTATAAAGACAGAAAAAATAATTGCAGAGTTTGGAGGATGAACCGATGAAGGATCTTCCTTAATGGAAAAAGACATTACAAACAACAAATAAAAAAGAAGAAATCAATGAAGCACAAGTACCCAATCCCTCAAGATATCTGTAAGGGAAAGCCTCTTAAAAAGACCATATATTTTACACTAAATAGTAGCTACATGCCTAATCTTATCCCAAATCAGCTGCTGATCCAATGAAACCTCCTTAAAGATATGAGAGTTACACTCCAATCAAGTGCACCAAAGTGTAGCATACATTGCACATTGCCACCAAACTTAGCTTCTTTATTCTGCTAAAACCATTAAGGCTAATCATAGAAAATTGGTCCATAGACAAAGGGTCCACACAACGTTCATAAAAAATTCCAAGAGAAACAAAGTTGCTCTGATGTGTGTGTCATGCTACGTGCAATCTCAGAATCAGTTCCCCATCCATTTTTACATTGTTTTGATTCTGAGATTGCACGTGGCATGACACACACATCAGAGCAACTTTGTTTCTCTTTTTATTTTTTTTGTTGTTTTTTGTGTTTCAATTTTATCTTAAGAAGAATCCCTTGTCCTTCAAACTCTCTGCAGTTTCTTCTCTCTGTACTAAAGAAATTATTCTTTTACAATAATAATTAAAAAAACTCACCAACTGTACATAACTATGACCAACAAAAATGGAGATTAGTGTTTGATAGAGCTTAATTCCAAGCCTAAGTCCCGGCATGCATTTACAGGATGTGAGGCCTCAATATCAAGGAAAATCTTAATAAGGCAGATAACTTTCAAAGAAAGTCAACTTACATTGCATCAGGTGCAAGCTTGGCTGGGAGATACAGTTTACGACTCAAAACCTGCATATAAGGATTTAGGTATTAGGCAGTTATCGAGATGGCTGCCAGATGAGATCTATGACTGCATGGTCTTGCTTTTTTTCCCTCTTGTGAATGCATGGTAATAACTAGTTATATTATATCATTATTCTAGCATTGATAACTTATCTCCGTGTCAAAGATGAACCTTGGTTCTTATTTTTAATTATGTTATTTTTTAGCAAATCAACAAGTCGTTTTTGCTGGGTCGCACATCATGTACCCAGGTTTGTAAATGCTCTTGCCAATAGATAAGCAGTTTGTATTACAACTTGGCCTTTCTGGTTGTATTCTGTATTCTGCCCCCTTTATTTGCTTGGTGTGGCAAACATTTTGTGACTGTATTTTTTAGTGAATGAAATCTGTAAGGGAAAAGAAAAGACTAAAATCCTGTACTATGACAGTGAATAATGCATTGCTCCACATCCTTCCTGGAAACAACAAGATCAAATGTATGTCGGCATTTTCCACAAGATCATATGATTATGTCTTCCAACAATGATGTTGACCTCTAGGTTTAAATTCAAATCCTTCCTTAAAAGTGAATTATTTGTTAGGATGGTTATGGTGCGGAAACAACAAATGGAAGGGAAAAACCAAATTCATGAGCTAAAACCACAACACAAGGGAATACTGTGGTTTTTTTATATATTTTTTAACATTTCAAAGGAGGGGAGGTTATTCTGTTCTAAGGCTATCACATACAAGCTGCAGTAATAGCTCATAGATGACCTATCAATGAAGGATCTCCAGAAAGAATCGAAACTAAGACCTTTGTGTCAATCATGTTTAACCATACTAGTTGACTAGTTGAGCCAACCCTCATTGCACTATGGTTTCTTATTTTAGTGCTTTTCAACAAAATTAAAAAAAAAAACTTAATTTCTGTTTGGCAAAAGTTTTTTAAGGTGGCTTTCAGGTGCTAAAGCATGAAAGAGTGGTTTTGTAAAATATAAAATATTTTGTTGAGTGCACAGGTCAGTGATATTTTCATAACAAGTACCTGACTCCAGCTACCTGGGGCAGCACATAAATCTACAGCACGTTTCACTCCTGCAAGTTAGAAAAGAAAAAATTAGTCTGGAAGCTGAGAGCAAGAATTTGAATTTGTGCACATTCTGTATTTATATATACATGCATATCTGCAAGTTGTTCTGTGTAGCCTCAAGACTGTAGTACAAAATGCTCGATAAGAACCTTCTATTATTTCCTAGACATTAAATAAACTCCAAAGCTTTGTTTTACCAAAGTGGAATGCAATAGAATGGTAGGATATTTGCTCAGCTTTTCTATTTATATATTCAGGACAGAGAGCAATACTATCTCCACTTAAAAATTCAACAAAGCCAAACAATTAAACACGGGCTTTCATGGACAAGGCATGCACCTTCAAAAATGTTGAATTCCTCATCTATCTGAAGGAGTTTAAAGGCACTTCTAGCACGCCAACCTTCTTCTTTTGCTTTCCGGTAATAGATATCCTGGAAACCAGTTTAGCTAAACATGAAGGCAACCCCTTAGAAGAAAAAAAGAAGAAGAAAGAGCAAACACGCTGAAAGATAAATCAACCACACCCTCTTATCCCTTGAAGCTTTGCCCATGGTTTATCGCTTACTTTCCCTGCCTCAAATCCTCAAAACAAAACCCCTGACACCGAGAACATGCACAACAAAATAAGATGAAGCTCGTGAAAGGGATAAAAAAAAGCAGTTATTCTGTTTTAGCTATTTCCTCAAACACCTAGTGTGCATATCAGCACAAAGCATCCTTTCTCGTTTGAATAGCTAATCATAAAGTTTTTAAAAAAAAATTTACCCAAGATTTAAATGCAATGCAACTTCCTTCACCTATAAAATTCAACCAAGCCATAGAAATTCACAGTCCCGATATTGAAAAAATAAACGATGCACCTTTTGTCCTGAATCGAACGATCCCACGACCACCGCTGCTTGCTACTACCACCTCAGCAAAAGCAAAACAAGAGAGCAAAATCGAATTGAATGACGAAGACACGGACAGGGCTCATTCACAATCAAGTACTGTGGACGAGGTGAATGGAAGAAGCTAGGTTTAGTATAATTATAGCTATAGCTACTGTAGCTTAGCTATAACTATAATAACCAACCGAATCCGGAACAGTAACCGGGTCAACCCGTCTAAACACACCCGGTTTTATAACCCATATTGGAATGTCAAATGTGTGGGTTGGAAGCAGCAAATGAAGCTGAAGAAGCCTCAGAATCTGAATTTGATAGTGAAACAAGCTCAACACTTGCTTATCACAAACCCTAATCCCCAATTGTTAAACCCATTACTAGCACTCTTAGTAAATTCCCAAGATGCTTTCTTTCTTCTCTACAACCAAATGCTCTGTCACCCTTTCTCCCACAACCACTACACCTTCACTCACGCCCTCAAGGCCTGTTCCTCCCTTCACGCGCGTTCCAAAGGCCTCGAAATCCACGCGCATCTCCTCAAGTCCGGGCACCACTCCGATCTCTTCATCCAGAACTCACTCCTCCACTTCTACCTCGCTGAAAACGACGTCGTTTCCGCCTCCCGCGTGTTCCGATCCATTCCTTCCCTCGACGTCGTTTCATGGACCTCCATGGTTTCGGGCCTCTCCAAGTGCGGCTTCGAAGCCGAAGCCATTGCCATGTTTTCTTCCATGGACGTAAAACCCAATGCAGCTACCCTCGTCAGTGCGTTGTCTGCGTGTTCGGGTCTCAGAGCTCTGAAATTTGGGAAGGCCATTCACGCTTATGGATTGAAGTCACTGGTTGATGGGAATGTTGTTTTTGATAATGCCATGTTGGATATGTATGCAAAGTGTGGATCTTTGCTGAATGCACAGCACCTGTTTGCAGATATGCCCAAGAGGGATGTGATTTCTTGGACTACTTTGGTGATGGCTTATGCACGCGGAGGGCATTGTGAAGAGGCTGTTGCTGTGTTTAAACAAATGGTGCTTCATGGGGAAGAAGCTGAGCCTAATGAGGCAACTGTTGTCACTGTTTTGTCAGCGTGTGCTTCTATAGGGTCTTTGAGTTTGGGGCGGTGGGTGCACTCTTACATTGATACAAGGTGTGACCTTGTGGTTGATGGCAATATTGGAAATGCATTGGTTAACATGTATGCTAAGTGTGGTGATATGCAAATGGGGATTAGGATTTTCAACATGCTTGTGCATAAGGATGTTATCTCGTGGGGTACTGTTATTTGTGGCCTAGCTATGAATGGACACGGCAAGCAAGCTGTGCAGCTCTTTTCAAGCATGTTGGTTCAAGGGGTTCCACCAGATGATGTAACCTTTATTGGTTTGTTGTCTGCGTGCAGCCATGAAGGTATGGTTCGTGAAGGAATGATGTTTTTCAAAGCCATGAGAGATTGTTATGGCATTGTGCCACAAATGCGACATTATGGTTGCATGATAGACATGTATGGAAGAGCTGGTCTGTTTGAGGAAGCAGAGGCCTTCCTTAGAGGCATGCCTGTTGAAGCTGAGGGGCCTATTTGGGGAGCTCTTCTTCAAGCCTGTAAAATTCATGGTAATGAAAAGATGTCCCAATGGATCAGGGGACACCTTGATAACAAAAATGTTGGTGTTGGCACTCTTGCTTTGCTATCTAATCTTTATGCTAGTTCTGAACGATGGGATGATGCTAATAAGGTTCGGAAAACAATGAGAGGCACTGGATTAAAGAAGGTAGCAGGATTTAGCTGGGTTGAGCTTGAGATGTCCACGGATGGTTTAGATTCAAATGTATGTGTTGCCTAGGGGACCTAAGGGATGGAGGATTGATGAAGTTGTCCACGGATTGGTTTGGCGCTGAGAAGTAATTAAACTCAAGTTTGAACCTCTCAACACAACTATTTGTAGCGTTGAAAACGTGAGTTTATCACAATCAAATGCTAAATCAAACATACCATGTCCATATGTAACCTCTACTAGTACAGTCTACAGGTTGAACTTGAAACTTGAAAGTGACTTGTGTTAGTGTCAACATTTCTCTGTTCATACTTTGACTCAATATTTGATTTATTCCATTCTTGTACTAGACAGTTTAGTGTTTCTTTGTATGTGGATTGGCAGTAAGCAAGGCAATCCAATAACAAAAGTATAATGTATATTCAACAAAAGTATAAAGTATAGTGTTTCATATCCTTCGCATCTTGTTAATATAAATATTTGTTTTTATATGTGTGTTGCAGTTATCCACTAAAAAACACAAGGAGTGCAAAATTTTTGTCCTCTAACAATGTAGACAGGATTTAACCCGACTATTGCCATCTTATAAATTCCATTAGGACATGAATGGATGCTTAAACACTTTTTATTTGGAAACAGTCAAAGGTCATATTACTTTTATCAAAATTGAGTATTAGGAATATTATCTTGATTATACTTCTGTCTAAATTTCACATGACAAACTTTTCTGTGATTGATTATCTAGCAATTTTGTCTAAATAGTAAGTTCCCAGGGTAATTATAGGGTGGACCCTTTAAGTTTGGGTCCATCATAGACCTTTACCATAAATAGTATAAATTTAATATTAAAAAATTTATTAATCAATATTATAAAATTAAAATTACCTTTTATAGGAAAAAAGTTAGTGGTCTGTGGTGAACCCAAACTCAAAGGGTTCACCCCATGAGCACTTTTAATACCCATGTATTAAAAGAAGAGCTTCATTTTTGTCTGGTTTAACTATTCAGAAAATTTTCTTATTTGTTATTTGTCTAAAAAGTGAAAACTCTCAGTTCCTCAAAACATGTTTTGTTTAACTTTAGCCTTTGTTTGGTTTAGCGTTTTAACAGTGTAAAACCATGATTTCGCGGAATTGATTTTAAATCACTTCCATCCAACGTGTTTCGTAAAATGTGCATCATTAATCTCAATCATTTATTTCTATAATTAATTCTAATTAACTGTAAATTAATCAAACACTAAATCTGTCTGCATTTGTTGAGTCTGTGTAACATAGACTAAACAACAAAAGTTATTTCATGCTTCCATCTTTGGTTGACTAGTCTATCTGACTGCATTGGGTATTATTTACTATTGTTCTCCATTTTGTTACCGTTTAACTCAACAAGTGTTTTATTGTCTGTCTGCATAGCATGTGTTGAATTAACAACTATCTATGTCCTGTTATTTTCCTTCTTGATGAAAATAGCCTATTTAATTATTTATCACCTTAGTGTAACACTAAAGACAGATTGTAATTTCCCCCATCCCTTGTGCTCTACTCTTTCTCATACTTTCAAAATAATTATTGTTTAAGACATTTCACAAACACTTTCACTTAATTAATATTTGAATTTGATTAATTACGTCCTTGGATTTTTGTAGAAACCTTACATTTCCCTTGCTTAGGCTTCTTAGCATGATGGCACATGGCATTCACCTGCCTCCTTCAATACGTCTTTTCAACGTCTTCTTCTGAGTTGTGACACATGACGAGGATAAGATTGCAATGCTACTGAATATGCTGTATACAGCGAAGGACACATTGACTTGAGGAGGATAAGGTCAGTACATAGTATTGCAATATTGCAACAAGGGAATGACAGGTTCCTAAGGTGCTACCGTCCAAGCAATAGCTAGAAATGTCTGAGTCTGTCTGACAAGTCGTTGGAGTCTATCCAGTATCAAATGAAAGAGAGGGTCATTCAATTAAACTAATACAATATTTTTTGGGTGTTAACCACTGGTATACCCTATTATCAGGGGCAATTCTATTCGGACTTAGTCACAGTTAAGGCTCATCACTCCTCCCGAATAGTGTGTTTAGTGGGATCAAACCCGGGATGCAATTTATGGAGAGGGATTAAAATTAAAAATTCGTTAAAATATAGAAACCAAAAATATATTTAAGTCAAAATTATTTATCGTGCACATCCACGCTTACCATGGTTTATAACTTCTATGAACATGTCATAAAAGTTCTTTTGTTAAAATTGAGATAATTTGAGAATATGATAAAAAAAAGTTAAATTATGTTTTTTTTTCTCCAAAATATCATGGTTTTTTCATTTGGTCTCCCATTTTTATTTTTTTCAAAATGATCCTCCAAAAAGGTTTTTTTTTTCAAATGGTCTCTCTGCTGTCTTTAATCATAAAGTGTTGACGTGACACAAAAAACAGATGTACCATTTGGAAAAATTGCGATATTTTGGGGGACTAATTTGAAAATCACGATATTTTATAGGGACTAATTTGAAAATCGTGATATTTTTTTAGGGACTATTTGAAAAAGAAACTGAGGGACCATTTAGGAAAAAAAAATTATTTTAGGGGGACAACATTGAAAAGAGAATAAAAATGGGAGACCAAATGAGAAAAATGTGATATTTTGGAGAACAAAAACATAATTAAACCAAAAAAAAATTACTCCTATATATACATAAATTAAGCGGTTATATGATATCCCACTAAAATTAAAGAAAAATTTAATAGTATGTATTAATACTTCTTCACCTCAGAATATTTACGATACAATGTCTTGATGCTTTAGAAAATGCAGTATGAAGTGGAAAACAACAAAGAGAGGAAATATGCAGATTTAATAATAGCATGTGAGATGGAAAATGATCTCAGCAAAAAGGAAAAGTGAAGTCCAAAAATTGCCGTTAAAATGGGCGCGACGAAATATAACAAAACATGTGGCGTAGGAGGACTTGTTTTTCTTATGTAGAAAGTACTAGACAAGATGAAGACATTGACAATACTTTATTATTTTTTTCCCTTTCATGTGCAATTAGGAAGACAAGGAAGGAAAATGTCTCTTTCATTAGGGTGTTTACAAGTTAAATCGATTGTATTTCATCGACTTGCTTTGACTCAATTTAATAAAAAAAAAATCACCAAATCTAAATTAAGGTAATTTGGTTAGTTCGAGTCATCGGATTAAGATAAGAAAAAATTACTATATTTTTTAAATTTTAATTATCACATTACTTTTTTACATAAGATTTTGGAATTTATATTACTAAAAGTTTAAAAGGATGTATTTAGTAAAAAATTAATTTTTATGTGAGAATGAGAGAAGTGATTCAAATTTTTAAAACTATATATATGAGATGTATCCAATAATAAAGTCATTTTATGTGAGAAAAAGAGGATTATACAACCACACATAAATGATATAAACTATAAGTTACACACTTTTAAAAAAAGTCACATGATCATTTAAAAATGTCATATGATTTTATATTTTAATTTTAGAGTGTGTTTGATAAAACTAGCTGAAAAATCAGTTGAAAGCTAGATGAAAGCCAATAAACTAGCTGATTTTAATTGAAAACGTTTGATAAAATTAACTGATAATTGTAAAATGAAAGATAAGGATATCATTAAAATTATAAATAATGGTGAATAAGGATTATTAAGGGATAAAATTATAAAAATCAGCTAATAATTGAAAAATGAGCTTTTTAAAAAAATCTCTCAAAAAAATTATCTTACCAAACACTGTTAAAATGATTTCAACTACTAAATAGACTCTTAATTATTCATGGTAAATTTTAATGGTCAACATTTACCCCATCTTACTTTATAGATAAAAATTCATTGGTCCACTTAGGATGGATTGTTTATTCCATATGATAGCACTAAAAAATTTATCAAATGGATCTAAGAATTTTCCTCACATCTTTATATGTCATTAAATTTATTACACAAGTTAACATAGGGATTCACATGAAACATTAGCAACGATTGCTTATAAAAGCAACTTATGCTTATTAAGAACGATACTCCAATATTGTAACAATTTAAGCAACTATTGAAAAGAAAAATAAGCTGAGAAAGGAGTAAAACTAGCAAAATGGGCTACTAGCCCGATAAAGGCCGACCCGATTCAAAAAATGGGCTATAATCGGTCAAGCAAAATAAATCCAAATTTAATTCAAACTTAAAAATGATGCCCAAAACCCGACTATGTGCAGGGGTTTTACCATTTTTATTTAGTGGGTTTTATGGAGTTCTAGAAAGGAGTTTAAGTTTTAAGCTATATCAGGTTAAGCAAAAAAAAACCCAAATTTTTATAGCTTGAATTTTAATTTTTGAGCTTGAATTAAATTCGAGCCTTTGCAACCCGAACCATTTTATTATAATGACGAATTTAACCCATAAAATCTGCTATATTTCAACATGTATATTCTTAGGTGCCAAAAAAATAATTGTAAAAATATGTTTAGTTCCTCTGGAAACAAAAAATTTTCTTACATATATATCACCTCACACGTACACAGTTCCATCATTTAAGTAAAACTTGTTCTATTTTATTATCTAAGTGCTTGTTTATTTTAAATTTTGAAGTTAAAATTTATTTTAAACCACTTCCGTCCAACGTATTTCGTAAAATGTGCATATTCATTTTTAACCATTGATTTCTAGAACCAATTTACTCAACTATAAACCAAACACACACTAAGTATATATAGTCTCATTTTGTTCCCAAATTTAACTCCTAAATAATGTGAAATATGCCTTGGAGGGCAAAACAATTGAAATTTTAACAACTATATAGAGCAAAACACCATTTTAACAATTGATTGATATTTTAAAATGGCGATTCACTATATATATTACGGGAGTATTTAATAAAAAAAAAGTCATTTTTATGTGAGAATGGAAAGATAATACAGCTATTCATAAAATGATCTAAGTTAAAAGTTACTTAATAGTCACACTATTTAAAAATGCCACATGATTTTATATTTTAATCTTAATTATTCATAATAAAATCTAATAATCAACATGTATCCCTCTCACTTACAATCTGACCTGTTATTCAATAATAATAGTAACAACTCACTTCACTCTCTAGAAAGTATACATTCCTCGCTTAGGAGCCAAACCATTTATTATTTTCTATATACTTGCAGTTGAACTCGACCACTTTTGTCTCATGTGAAGTAATGTGCACCGACAAGTTATGTACCATTATTGCAGTTTTAGCAATATGCCTCAGTGATTTTTAGTTTCAAAAAAACTGTGTAAGGTATCACTTTTTTTTTTCTCTCTTTCTCTCTATCTTTTTTTCAAACTAAAGCACTCCCCTGCATGGTATGTAGTATAACATAGACTTTCAGAAATATTGAACTCCGATGATGTGTAATAATTAGAGTAGGACATTAATTCTTTAGCCTGTGATAATTCACTCGATCTGCCAAGTTCTTAAAGCATGCATCCATGCTTCTTTACAAAGTATAATCTCAACTGCACACTCAGAAGACGATAAGACAGAGAAGAAAGCAGCAAAAGAGAAAAATTGAAATTCTGTTCAAAAATTTGTCTGTCTGCATCTCTTGCCTTCTCAATCTGGAGCTATTACTTGCCATCAGCTGATAAGAATTTGGGTAGGCATACAAATTATGTGGGCTGCCAAACACTCGAGCAAAAACCATCTCTCCAAACATCCCAACCACAGGATGGTGAGATGTTGGAGTCATGGAGGCACCAAGATTGAGCATTTGTGAAGTGCCATCCTCTTCTTGGTATAGAGGAGGACTGAAATATTGACCCTGATAAGGATTACGATATTGAAGCTGTTGACCACTTTGAGATGATGGTGCCAAAAGAGCTTGAGCACCTGTAGCAGGTGGTCTTGGTGGTATAAAAATATCACAACAAGATGCTTTCCCACCAGGTTGGGTCTGGCTCTGGCCCCGGCCATACAGCGGGACCATTGAACTATGGGATATATCAACCTTGCAAACAGGGCATTGTGGATGCTCATCAGGTGCAAGAGAATCACTTTGGACATGGAGCCACTTGTAGATGCAGGGCCAGCAGTAAAGGTGGCCACAGAGGGTGACTACTGGTTCATTTGCAGTGTCTAAGCAGATGTTGCAATCGAAACAACCATTGCAATTTTCTGTGTCTGTCACAGCATTTGGAATGGTTTTCAATTCCTGAGGAAAGTAATTCTGAAATGCCATGAATCAAGGAACCCCTTCTCACAACTTCAGTCACTAGTGCTTCTTTACTCTCTAGCCCTGGATATACAAGAGAAAAACCAGTTTAATACACAGAATTAAAAGACAAGTTTGGGGGAATTAAACCTAACCTAATAGATGCAGACAAGCAGAATTAAAACTAGCAAAAGGACATGAAAGTATCAATCAATTATGATTTCACCAAGTTGATGTCCAGCAAGAAAAATAAATTGTCAATACAGAAGAATAGTATCCAAATAAGAGAAAGCCTTGACCTTGATTGATATGTAATTCAAGGTGGTTATTAAATAAGTAGGAGATCCACTCACTCGAGCAAGGACTGAGGATCAGTGAACCAAATAAACTCTTGTTCATAAGAAATATTTCAAATTTCAATGCTTACCTTCAAGTTGCTTATATAAGTACTACTACTATAAAAAATATAAAAACTATGAATGCATACTACCTATGTTTCCAAATTCCAAGTCTTTCCCAAATAAAACATAAAAACTTTAAAGCAGCAAGACAACCAACTCAAATACATCACTCGTTCAATTTGAGCTCAAACAGATATCATGCACAATTTCCATCAAGAGTTTAACAAAGATGACCAAAGCCCCAGTCAAAGAACTTCTATGGTTCTTATGGTCCATGGCAAGCAAGCATCAAATCAAATCTGTCCAATTATGAAGCTGCTTTTCTTACATACTCATAGAAGATAGGAAAACTAAAGGAGTAGGAACATGCATATAGGCATAAAACCCAGGGTACTATTATCACTAGTCTGTTCATATTCCAGGGATTGACCAAAACACCCAGCTAAGATTCCGTTCTATAAGAAGCCATGGCCATGTGATTGTGTGCAATCGGCAACTAGTATATAACAAAGATAAACGATTACAAAAACTAAAGAAAATTGCAGGTGCCATAGAAGTTATCCTTTTAGGAGATCAAGGCAAAAAGGGTGAAAATTCCAATATGGTATCATATGGAGATGCACATACTACTATACTAGTTCAAAATCTAGAAACGAGGGTTCACTAAATATACAAAGGCTTATTGCTTGATGTCAATAACCCAGAAACATAAAGCCCATAGATAATTGGATATTGATCTTTTATAACCCCACCCCCCCACATGCTTTTCTGCATATTGCCCACCAGTACCACTTGTTTCCTGGAAAGATATCCCTAAGGTTCTAGATCATTCAGTCTACGAATCTCAAGAATGATTGATATTCAGATGAATTAAGGGTCCATTCTTACCTACACAAAAAACAAAGATCAAAGTTTAAGAGCATGCAAAACCACAAGATCCATCAATAGAACAGAACCCCATTAATTTACAAGGAAGAGCTTGCAATGCAAAAACAACAACTTGATGATGATGAAATCAAAGAGACTAAACAGGAAAAGACATACCCAGATTAAAAAAAGGGACAACTTTGGCCCTTAGAAATTTCGTGAATAGAAGCAAGCAACAATGACGAAACAGTGAGTAAAGACAGAGTAGGAGAGAAGATTGCCCTTGGCGCTGGCGACGTAGTATAAGGGTCATTAGTCATAGTATATATACCACTTAGGAGAATGTTAAGCATACTTGTTAACAAAATAAAAATGAAAAGTATTTAATAAAAGAGAAAAATATCTATTTACTGTATTAAAATTATAAAATTATAATTTATAATCAAAGATAATCGTGTGTACTACTTAGAGTACATTGTAAAATTATGAATTTAAATTTTGGAGTCACCACTTTTAAGAGGGAGGAATAGGAACTTTACCTATCACTCACTCTTATAAGGGACTCCTTATAAAAAAGATAGTAAAAAGAAATTATGAAATTATATAATTATATAATAATAAGTATTGAATACTTTTTAATTATTACTTGTAGAACACTCAATTTAACATTATTATGGGTTTGTTTGGTTTACAGTTAAGTAAAATTGATTTTAGAAATGAATGATGCGCACTTTACAAAATACATTGAACGAAAGTAATTTAAAATCAATTTTGTTGAACCGGAATTTAAAACAAACATGTTATATATCACTTTCATCAAAAGTAAATCATTTTCGATTTTTTAAGTACGTTTATGGGGAGTTTCTTTCTTATATCGAGGTAAATTATTAAATCCCTTAATAACAGAAAACTCTTAAATTTAGGCTTAAATTATATTATTATTATTATTATTATTATTATTATTATTATTATTAATTATAAGGACTTAAGGAGCCAGAGCCAGACGAGTCAATCCCAGATAACTTGTGCTTAAAGGTGAGGCCCACCCAAATTTCCTTGTCATCTAATTTTAAATATTTGTTAAACTCGTTAGTGTTTCACCCAAAAAAAAAACTCGTGAGTGAAATTAAAGTTGGAAGCTGGAATCGACTTTTTGACCAAACCTACATAAGTGTGAAAATTATTTATTAAAGTGAAATATATTTGAAATTAGGTTTGAGGTAACACTTTTACGCATCATTTGGAATATGCTAATGAAATATGTACGTGCTGTGAGTTTCATTCAAACCAGCTTAATAATCTAAACTACCGGAAATAAATTCTTTCTTTATGTATTGACATAGTTAATTTATACCCCACACGTGATAATGATTCAACCGCAGGAAAATGTAATGTGAAAGTATGCTTCCAAATTTATGCCTTCTTCATGTTAATAATTTCCTTAGTTTCTGTTTTCAGTTATGTTATCTTTTTTCATGCGGTCCAAAAGCTCATCCACTTCTTTACCGTCTCGTATGTAAGTCTTGATTAGGGCATTATACATTAGTCTATTTACCGGAACAACATTTCTCAATAAGGTCACCAAACTTTCTGCATCTTCAACGCTGCCCTTATCACCAATCCAATTCAATAGGCCAGCAATCACCTTGGGGTTAGGCTTCCATCCTTTATTTTCCACATACAAAGAGATGGCTGTTTTTAAGCACCCTAATGCTTTCTCCACCTCATCCTTATGCAGGTATCCACCTGCCACCACAGTCCAACAATTTGGGGTGGTGGCTTTTCCTTTCTTCTGTAAATCTTCAAGCATGGCTTCTGCTTTCTCAGGAAAACCTTTTCCTGAGTATCCAATGATTAAGATATTTGGAACACTAAAATCATAACTATTGTCAGAGGATTCCCATTCCCTTAGTATTTTCTCAGCTTCTTCGAACTCAGCAAGCTTAACCAGAGATTCTAACATGGTCACAAAATCCCGGTTTATGCACCTCTTGCAAGCATGTTTCTCCAGATCCCATAGTCTTAGGACCTCATTCTTTTGTCCAAGACGGGCATAAAGAGAGATAAGGTGATTGTAACCCTCTCCATCTTTGTTATCTAGCCTCTCCTCAGATTTCTTTAGAGCATCAACTGCATCACTCGTAAGCCCTGCCTTTATATAGAAATTAGCCACCACAGAATAAGTATTCCAGTCCATCACAATGTGTGGTTGACTCTCCATCTCTTTCAATATTCTTTCCATTCCATCAATATCAGACCTCGCACCATAGGAATTTATACAGATTCTGTAGCTGAAGTTGTCCGGCAAAACTTTGTTTTCTTTCATCTCAGTCAGCACATCAGGAACCTTCTCATGCTGTCCAATATTTGTGTATAGACACATCATGTCATTGTATGTAAGAGGTGAGGAAGCAAACCCCAACTCCTTCATTTTCTGCAAATGAGAGAGGGACTTATCAATTTGGCGCTGTCGAACATAGCAATTCAAGAGAGCACCGTATGTCTTCTCAGTTTTATCTTGATCCTTCAAGCTATTAAAATAGCTTTCTGCAGAAAGATATCCATGAACCTTGCCAATCAGATCCAAATGCACCGCATGTTCAGTTGGAGAAAATATGCACACACCATTTTTATTCATCCACTCAGATACCTGCAACCATTGAGCAACAACATAAAGGAAAAAAACAAATAAACAATAAGTTGTTTCAAACAGCCACTTCACATCACAATTAAGTAAACAAGCAAAGTAAACTTTCCAGTCTCACATACATCTTATTTCAAATCAGTTGCACATCATGTTTGAACAATAAAGCAGTTTTGTGCATAAGTATTTAGGTAACCCTTCACAACTTTTCCATCGTAATAATTCCAGTTTATTTAACAAAAACATGATTAATTCAACTAAATCAAAACGAATGCATCCATCACTTACATGAAAACATATATTGATTCGAGTCTCTACAACGCGAAACAAGATTATTAGAACCAATAACAAAGTCAATTAAAACCATTCCATGTCCATGCATCATATCACACTTTCTAACATTCTGTTTCCGTTTTTGCAAAGCTTGAGCCTCAAATTTAGAATAAGGAAGAAATTTTGAAAACCTGAAGGGCTTGGGTGAACCTACTGCGCTTGCGAAGATCATGAAATTTAGAGTTTCATTAATATACAAGTAAGAGCTTGCAAAGCAAAAAAAACAACTTGATGATCATGAAATCAAGGAGACTAAACAGGAAAAGAAGAAGAAAAGGACGTACCCAGATTAAAAAAGGGGACAACTTTGGCCTTCAGAAATTTCGCGAATAGAAGCAAGCAACAATGAAGAAACAGTGAGTAAAGACAGAGTAGGAGAGAAGAGTGCCCTTGGCGCTGGCGACGTAGGAAAAGGGTCATTAGATATAGAGGGCGCTACGAATTAGGAGAATGTTAAGCATACTTGTTAACAAAATAAAAATGAAAAGTATTTAATAAAATAGAAAAATATCTATTTACTATATATTAAAATTATGAAATTATAACGTTGATCACATGTGGAAGTTATTGAAATCATAAACTGACTTTATCTACAAAATGCGTAACAGTCACTTTTGGAAAAACTTTATTTAATAATCACTCTTAGAGGGATCCCGATCAAAGATAAATAAATTATATAATTATATAATAATATATGTTGAATACTTTTTAATCATTACTCGTAGAACACTCAATTTAACACCACTATATCACTTTCATCAAAAGTGAATCATTTACGGGTTTTTTAAGTACGTTTATGGGGAGTTTCTTTCTTACGTCGAGGTAAATTATTAAATCCCTTAAGAATTTAAACCTAAATTATATAATTTGTTATTGTTATTAATAATTATAAGGACTTAAGGAGCCAAAGCCATATAAGTCAATCCCAGACAACTTGTGCCTGAAGCCTGAAGGTGAGACCCACCCAGATTTCCTTGTCATCAAGTTTTAAATATTTATTAAACTCGTAAGTGTTTCACCAAAAAAAAAAAAAAAACTCGTGAGTGAAGTTAAAGCTGGAAGCTGGAATCGACCTTTTGACCAAACCTACATAAGTGTAGAAATTATTTATTAAAGTGAAATATATTTAAAATTATTTATAGGTATGAGGTAACACTTTTACGCATCGTTGGCTGCTATATATGATGATGGAAAATGAAATGATAGGAAACAATAGAAAAAAAAAATCCCTCATTTGGATTGTGTGAAAAATGAGAGCGGAGGAATCATTGTAAATAGAACGAAAAAGAGTATAAAATCACCTTGAACTTTTGTCCTTTTGTAAATAGGCGCAATGAACTTTTAATTTGTCTCAATTAACCCTTAAACTCTTATTATTATTATTATAATAGATCATTCATTAATATCAAGTAAAATAATTACTATAACCAATATCAATCTTTCGAGATGTTATGTTTCAAATATTAAAAAGATATAAAAGGGTAAAATTTACATTTTTTTATTCTTGAATTATGTCAAATTTTAAGTATATTTAAAATTTTAAAAGTAAAATATGACCATGTGTTCTTATAATTTAGAATTTTTTTTTCTATTTTATTAATTTTTGAAACTTTATTTTATATAATTTTAATATTTTAAACACAATTTTAAAGGGTTAAGATTATATTTGTTAATTTTTAACCTCATACTAATTAAATGACATTGCTGTTTAAGTATTAATTAAGACAATAAAAATTCATGGTGCCTATTTACAAAAGGGTAAAAGTTAATAGTATTTATATACTTTTTTCCCTAAATAGAATTCTAATATTTATACAACAAGCTCATCTAATATTTCATGAATATATTATTTTTCTTTATTTCTTTTTTTACATTTTACGCCTCTTTCTTTGTTGTAAATTATAATCATATGATATAAATACAATTGTTCTTATACAGACGAATCTCTCATGCATGCAAAAGACAAACAATTTTCCTACTTCCAGTTACCTGAATTAATTAACGTTATTGAACTAGAAAAAATGAAAATTATCCGCGACAATAACATGTCAGGTGAAAGAAATTGAAAGATTTTTCAAATTGAGGCTTGTTAATCAAGTAAAAGCGGCATTCATAGCATAAGAAACACTTGCTAAACCGCACTTTTGTTAGGGTGGATTATGAGAACAAATTTGGTAAAAATGAAAAAGCTGAAGCCCAGGCTTTGGTATGAAAACTAGCTGTTGCTGAACTAGAAAAAAAAGGCACTCACGTAAGGACTCCAGCATTGTAAAATAAATTCTCTCATTCCATTAAATTGTACAAGATTTAGAAGTTGAATATTACAAGTGCAAAGATGTACCTATAATGAAGCCCGTTCAGATAGGTGTTTTATACAACTTCAATAACATTCACAAACATAGAGCTACAGTTCATGGTAAATAGGAAATAACATTTAAAAACACAGTACCTATTACAAAAATTCTTTGAATTAATTGCTATTTTAAATGGACAAACCTCATTAAATATACGTAACAGAAACTTCCGATGACCCAGCTTCGGCTTAGCAAATATGAAACAGGCGCTCGGTTTCTTATGATTTAGAAACAATTCTTCCATTATCCATTATATATACAATGCTCTGTAATATAAGTTGCTAGGAGCCGAGCACCTTTTGAATAGAGAAAAAGTAATAGCAACTGTAAAAGAGGCTACCTCAAAACCCCAACGCAAGTGGAAACAACAGGAAGGAGTGTCATCCAACCTACTCTGCTTATGACTTCCCAAAGGCTCCCGATCTCAATTCATCAGTCATGAGGGAAAAAATACATCTTCCTATACCATGCGTTGTTCCATATTCCCAAGAGGTGGGAACCAGGCTGGAATAAGACTGGTGGCTTTTCTCATACATATTCCTAGGCTCCTTTCTTCTTTTGGTCTTTCACAGATTTGACCTCCTTCGTAAGCATTCTTGGAGCTATGGCCATAGCCATCAGCTCTTGAAAGAGCAGCTTACAAGCATAAGGAATGTAGACCTGCACAGACAATCAAAAGATGTGACACTAAGAATTCAGCGCAAGGAAAACCTTGGACTCGTATATTACCAGAAAAGATAAATGATTATTCACCTGAACAATGTCAGTTTTGTTCTTGCACCCCCTGCACTCAAAAGAATTCTTCTTGAGATTTGCAATAGCTATCAACCCACAGCGCTCACACACATGGACCCTATATGCATCACTTTGATCAAATAATCTTTCCTTCAGGAAGTGAGCAGCTCCATGGGCTATCATGCAATCCCGTTCCATCTCTCCAAATCGGAGTCCTCCATCACGTGAGCGTCCCTCAGCAGGTTGCCTTGTGAGGATCTGCACAGGACCACGTCCACGAGAATGGATCTTGTCATCAACCATATGCTTCAGTCTTTGGTAATATGTAGGGCCAAGGAAAATCATTGCGCTGAGACGCCTCCCCGTATGACCATTGTACATAGTCTCAAAACCACGCATTTGATACCCACATTTGTGTAGAGCTTTGCTGATATTATCCACCTGGAATACAGTAGTAAAAAATGATATAATTTTAAACATAAACTAAAAAGATATCTTGAGATTAACCCATAAAGCAAGAATTCTACCATGATATTTTCTAAGTAGAAGAATCATTGTGAGTTGTGACTGAAGCCTTTTATAAAAATACAAAAGATGGAATTTATCCACCACCACAGATACTTGCCATTTGATCTCAAGTAAATTACATGATTAGGTTCCTAGTTAAATATTGAATGGCACATTGCTTAGTTCTGGGCAGATAGTTTTTTAGGACCATAACAGCTTTCTCATAGTATGTACCACGCTAGAGCACATATTGTCAACCAGTCTTCAAATGTAACTGGATGGGTAATAACAAGATCCAATAAGAGCATCTTGAAGTAGTAGCTTTACTTATGCGAGTAGTTCCATTTTTGACAAGCATTGAGTTGCTACATGAAAGAAAATTGAATGAGAGAATGCATTACTTACAGTCACATCAGTAAAAGGAGTCGCATCTCCTTCTTTTCCCATGTGGGCTGCTACCTTCCCCATGATACACTCAATAAGCTGGCCAATTGTCATTCGAGAAGGAATAGCATGTGGATTGACAATAATATCAGGGGTGATGCCTTCCACAGTCCAGGGCATGTCTTCTTGTGTATAAGTCATACCAACTGTCCCCTTCTGACCATGTCTACTACTGAATTTGTCACCGATCTGAGGTATACGAACAGATCTCACCCTTACTTTCACAAATCTCAATCCATCAGCATTAGTTGTCAGCAGAACCTACAAAATAGTGAATATATAAATCCAGCAATGAAAAAAAAGAAAAGTAATACTAAGAATTCAGGATTTTGGTACATTAATACGCTCTTTAGTTGAGTGTAGACAATTTGCTTTTGTCAAAATTAAATAACACATGCTCAAACTCAACTTTTAACAAATGAAATTAAAAAAACATAGTAACTTACTTGATCAACAATTCCAGTTTCACTATGGCGTAAGCTTATGCTGTGATCACGTCTTGTATAACGTAAAGCTTGTCCCTGTGACTCCTCCTGAGATATAGGGGTGGTCTTTCCAATAATAACATCCTCACCAGACACCCTTGTGCCCTATTTCATAGTAATAAATGCAGTTAATATAAAATTTCATTTTGAGACAGGTTGGTCAGGATGTTGCCAAAATTTATGCTTACTGGTGGTGCAAGACCATCATCATCCAGCTTATCATAAGAACCATGCCTCATACCCTGCAAAATGCAACATGGTTATAAACCACAAATAGCAAACAAATATGTACAAAGCAGAGCCAAAATTCTCACCATGGTGTTAGCTCTATCTGGCCGACCAAAATCTTCTTTGACAAGGGTTCCCATCTTCTTCTCTTCATCTCTGTAAAAGTTAATGATGTAATATATCATAAAAGTCACAAGGACTGAAATAAAAAGAGTGTACATTTAATTAATCTGGGCAGAAAACACACCTATATGAGCGGAAAAACAGAGACCGAAAGAATCCACGGTCTATTGACGATTGATTCATGATGACAGAATCTTCTTGATTATAACCAGAATAACAGGCAATGGCCACAATGGCATTCTAAGACATGAGAGATAAACATATTAGAACATTTAATTATCAACATAATGACAAAATGATATAAAATTGGAAGCAAGAATTTACAATTCCAGCAGGCAGTTGACGGAAATGAAGATGCTCCATGGCTCTTGTAGTGACCAGAGGCTTTTGAGGATAATATAATACATAGGCCAAGGTATCCTACATAATGGAGCAAAACCATTAAGTAAATCCAGTATCAAATATCAAGCATCAAATACAAAATGGAAGAATAGGCACACATTAATCATATGAACAAGTGAACAATACCATTCGAAACTGGTAGTTGGTAACATATATTCCCATTGCTTGTTTTCCCATTGCAGACTGATACGTATTACGTGGGGACTGATTGCAGCAAAAGGTAAGTGAGACGAATGACGTGCATTAATTAGCATGAGTACACAGAAAAATACTATATTTACCTGATTGTGATCAGGAAATGGTATGATGGAAGCACATACTCCCAAAATCAATGATGGGTGGATTTCACAGTGAGTGTAAGTATCAGAATATGCATCTTCTGGATTGAGCTTTGCTTGTACAAGATCCTGTTACATAATTCAATAATGCTTTTATTTATTTATTGTTTTACAGCCTCTCTTAATTTGCATAGATGAATTAATGTATGAAGAGTTCTTTCAAAATCTGGAATTAGAGTACTGACATTTATTGTCATGGAAATCATTGTAGTCTCTTCTTCTTCTGTGTCAATATATTCTATAAAGCCCTTGGACACCAGATCATGCCATCCACCATCTTCAGGGGATTCCTGGAGAAATTGAATAAGTTAAGCAATTGCTGAAACAACATCAGATCCTAGGATACCCTCCAGTTACTACTCACCCTCTGTTGCAAAGCATGAATATCCTTTTTCTTTATTAGAAGCCTTTGCTTATCCACAATGAATAAAGGTCGACTGCAGCGACCATAATCTGTATATATGCGCAATTCTTTAAGACGGATATCTCTGACAACCCCAACTTCAGTATTAACGTCGACCTACAACACATGAAGAGCGATCAGCACCAAACAACAATTAAAACGTCATTGTGCAAAATCTAAACAATTTTAATCAATCAAACCACAAAAGATAATGAATAAATAATGGCTACTTGGATGGCTCAATGAAGAGGTTATCAATAAAGCAACTATATGAAAAATTGACCCATACTATGGCCTCCTTTAAGAAAACAAATATAACGAATATTCTTTTAAACATATGTGCAACTGAAAAATTTTAAAATAAGCAATCATATATGGCCTTTCTGGGATTAAATTGTTGGAACCAGAAGAAAAAACAAGGATAATAATGCTCCTGACTTATAGCTCAAAGATCTTCATATTAGCTCTAATAATTTATCTTATCTGTGATAATAGTTCATCTATGCAAAGCATTATCTCCAAATATCTCACCCAAAAAATTGTACTGATAAATACCACATGCTATTCCTCTTAGAAGCTTCTTTTCTTTCTTTTGGGCATTGGGGGGGGGGGGGGGGGGTGCTACTTGCTAACAATTTCCTTCAAACAAAAATTTTTAGGCTGTCAAAAAAAATCAGAAAGTGAAATTGATAGTTACCCGGCGCCTCAGCTTTCTCAATGTTCTCACCAACATATCAGGGTCACGATGGATTCCCACCCAACAACCATTTACAAAAATTTTTGTAGCTTGGGGAATCACTGCAGGAGAAATTTCCTACATGGAGGAGAAATAAACAATTTAAACACGGAAATCATAGAGAGAGTGAGAGATACAAATTAACTTTATGCAGGAAGCCATAAGCACCTCAAAATTCTCTGTGCCCCATTCTTCTAAAAACTCCAGAATAGGATATGCTGCTGAACCAACTGTTATATAAACCATCAAAGCCAGATTCTTCACCAGTCCACAAGCCTATATAATAGCCCAATCACACCAATAAAAACCACAGAAAAATGAGTTCCTCGTATGGAATATTAAACTAATAATATAGGAAACTTGAAAAGAAAAAGACTTACTTGTCCTTCAGGTGTTTCTGCTGGACACATCATCCCCCATTGTGAATTGTGCAACTGTCTTGGCTTGGCCAACTTACCTGAAACAAAAGGAGAAGAAAAAAACTGTAAAAATTACAACTTAGACAAAAAAAATATTCATAAAAAGGCGATGCCTAACCTGTGAATCTAAATTTTTACAGAAATAATGGTATTAATTTATGCAATCAGTGCACAAGGGAGAAGGGGAAGATTGAAGGCTGGATCATGCATGGATAGTCAAGTAATTTTACCTTCACGCCCGATGGGAGAATTCAGTCTTCGCAAGTGAGATAAAGTGGATGCATAAGTTAAACGATTCAGCACCTGGAGCAGAAGATCAAAAAGATGAGTGTTAATGTATTATATCCCCTACTGAAGACAAAAAGAGCAATACTGTCAAATCATGAAAATAATGTCCTAATTTATATTCAAACCTGTGACACTCCAGCTCTAGTACCCGCAGCATTTGCTTGCCCCCAATTACCAGTAGCAAGTGAATATTTAAGTCCACTTGTGATGGTTTTTGCTTTGATAGCAAATTGCAAGTTAACATCTTTCCCATTATCAACACACTGCGCCATTAATGAGGTAGAAGGTTATATAGGCAACACAAAATGAATATAGCAACAGATGTACTTTAAAGCTAGAACAAACCTTCTGTACATAACCCCTGACATCTCTAGTTAGCTTTCTGAACAGCTGCATCACAAGTTACAGTAACCAGGAATTGAGGAACAGAAAATTACAACATAACAAGACAAATTAAGCTTAACAACATCAATTACTAGAGAAACAAACCATTCTAAAGAGACCGCCAAGTAAGGGACCTGCCAGGTCCAGCCTCTTGTTGCCATAATGATCCCTATCATCTTCAGCCCTCCGTCCAAGTGCACATAGAAGTAGCCGATGAATGATATATCTGTGGGGAAATTATGAGTATGATAAATACTTACTAAGTCATCAAAATGAAAACACAAGACCAGACAAGGAACAAACTTACCCAAAATAGTAAGCTTTCTTTGTCTCACAATATTCTCCAACACCAACATGAGGAAGCATCTCCTTTTGAAGGATCTCCTTAGCATACCTGCAGATTATGATACAAGTTAACCCTTGCTCAATAAAGAGTAAACACAAATCGTCCTCGGGATTTATAGAAATACAACTCGACTCACTTAATTCTCTTTTCCTTGGTTACACCTACAGTTGCTCCTCTTTTCCCAATGTAGTCAAGTGCTACCTGGAGCGGAAAAAAAATATATTAGAAAGTAAAACAAAATTGCCTAATACCAAAAAATAGTGTATCAGATAATAAAATATTTCATTAATAATAAAGTTTTCAATCATCTGAACATAAAAAAGAGATAAAACTTCAACTGCAAAATCAGATGACACCATATGGAAGGGGACTGCAGTGAGATAGAGAAATTATATTGTAATATAAAAAAGGAAAAAAAAATAAATTAGAACATGCAGACAGAAGATTTCATTAAGCTGGGCTACAAAGACTATGCAAAAAAGGCAAAGCAACTATTCCAGTTTCAGAGCAAGGGAATAGGTCAGAGACTGAAATGGGCTGGGATAGCACACTCTAGATAAGCAATCATCACATTGGTTACGAGCAAATAATAATAATATGTAACAATAGAAGAACCCACCTGTTGATTTTGAATTACAAATGCTTCTTCCAGGGAAGGTCGAAGCAACTCCATCATTTGAGTATCCGAAAAGTCATAGCATATATGTTCTAGTATATCTTTGTCGGCGACAAACCCCAGTGCTCGAAACACAATAATGATGGGAATTTCAGTTCGAATGTACGGAAGAGTAGCACGTACATATTGTCCAGATGAACCCTGAAGGAGTTTAATAAGCACAAACTTAGACACTGCCTAAGACATCAAGCCATGTGCAAACTGTGATCTACTGTCACATTAATACTAGCACAACTTGTGGAGAAAGGCTACAATAATTTGTATTAGTATTACCCCTTTAGAACTAGTTCGAGAGAGCATGCGCACAAACATAGTACTTGGCGGTCTGTTCTGGGACTCTGCCATGGACCGAACTTCAGCCACATAAGCATACTTGTTAGGCTGCCTCTTCTTGAAAACGTAGACATGATTGGTGCTCATCTTCTCCTGAGCAATGAGAACCTTTTCACTCCCATTAATAATGAAGTATCCACCTTGATCATAAGGACACTCTCCAAGCTCAGTCAAATCCTTCTCAGAATTCTGGTACAACGTACAATAACTAGACCGAAGCATTATAGGAACCTAACAACGAATAAAAAAAGAAAAGAACAATCAGTTGAATACTTAAGTTGAGCAGTCAATACCACAATTAAATTTATCATCTAGGATTGAGAAAGAGAGGGACCTTGCCAATGAAAACTTTGGTGAAATCCTGAGTCTCAGTGACCTCTTCACCATCGTGACCTTTCTTGATGACCCTCTTGGTGACATCAACGTACAAAGGAGCTGAATAGGTAAGATTCCTTAACCTAGCTGCCTTGGGAAACAAGGTAGCAGTTTCTCCGTCGGACTCTGTCATCATAGGCTTACTCAAGTAAATCTGACCGAAGCTAATCTTGTAAATAGTCTGCGAAAAACCCCCCAAATTATCGTTAAGCTCAGAGTAATGCAGTGCAAGGTAGGGCAGTGCATGACAAAGAAGAAGAAGAAGAAGAAGAAGGTAAAGTTGAAGTGATACCTCAGCGAAATCGGATTGGTGACCAGGATTATGCTGTGACTCGGGTCTAATTTCAATGTCAGCAGACTCGTCGACGATTTCCTGCATGGTGTTCTGGATAAACTCGTCGAAGGAATCAAGCTGCTGACGAACAAGGCCCTTCTCTTCAAAATACGCAGAAATCACGGCCCACGCATCTTCTTGGGTGATCTCATCTTCGTCGTCTTCCTCCTCCATCATTTGTTGATCGTACTCCTGTTCCTCTTCCAAATCCATGCTTCTCCTTTTGTATTCTCAATTTAAGTTAGGTTCCAATTAAGCTTTGTCCTCCCAATTTCTGTTTTCCTTTGGTTCGTAGAAAGAAACGAGATGCAGAGAGTGAAACCCTAGCAGAGCGAAGCACCCAAGTATGCGTTGGGGGTTCAAAGAAAAGTATTGTTTGATGGAGTGCGCTTTTATAAGCGGGGAGGGCGGCGACTTTCTCATTACCCATTAGTAGGAGAACCGGATAAATTCGGTTGGTTTGTGATTAAAAAAAAAACTTTTTTAAATTGTTTAAAAAATTTAATTTAATTTTAGAGATTTTTATATAATTAGAAATAAATTTTTGTTTGATTTTAATTATTAAAAAAATATTTTATTTGTCATGATAAATATTTTTATATTGTTAAATAAATGTTTTCACATTATTAAAAAAATTCTCTCTTCTATTTTAACTATTGTTTTAAGAAATAATTTTGAGTTGCTTCTTAAAAAAGCAGAAAACTGAATATTTTCTGATTCTGCTTCTTAAAAAAGGTTTAGACAAATATCTTAAAAATTCTTATAAGTGATTTTTTAAAAATAATATGATTCTTTTAAGAAATAATTTTAAACAAACGGGCTCTAATTCTTGTTAGTCGAACAGGCCACTAGACCGTAAATATATATATATATATATATATATTAAGATTTGGTTCAAAGTATTTCAACCATTGATTAAAAATTAATATAAAAAAGTTATGGCTTAATTGACAACTCAGACTGAGGTTGTGAGAATAAATATAGAGTTCAATCCTCACTAAACACACTTTTAGGGAGGGGTGAGGAATATTAAGCCCCAAATAGAATTACGCTAGTAATATGGAATACCTATCATGAAAACAAAAACTGATAAAATAAATCAATTAATATTATCATATCATATTAAAATATAATTCTTTAATTTTTTATCCATAGGTGATATATTTTACTTTTTCTTTTAAAGTGTATTATTTATTATTTACTATTATATTACTCTATCTGCTCCTAATTATAAAAACTTTTTAACCACTTCACAATGATGAAGAAGATTGGTTAATTTAGTTAATCATAATAAATTTGTCTTGAATGTGTATCATGTTTCCATAATTACCCTTGAATTTATTTAGACTCGTTATTTTTCTCTTTCTATTTAATTAGTCCACTGTTATGTTCTCTCTCTACTAATTAATTATTCACTTATCTCCACCAATAGAGTATTTTTGTCAATACATAATTAATGCATGAGATAATTTAAAAATATTCTTATAAACAGAACCAATATCCACTATTTAAACGACGCTTACCGTTAGGATCGGTGGAAGTATAATTTTGAGTCATTTCTTTAGAGAGTAGAATGCTTTATGATATTTATCCTCTCTCTTAATTCTCTTAATGAGTCACGTCACATAAAGTCTAAATTCTCCTTTTAAATAAACAACATTTGTATTTATTTCCAACCTTCTCTCACCCAAAATCATATCTTGCTCTTTTATCATGTCTTCTATCTATTTGGCAAACGATGCATATTTTATCTTGTTTCTTTTCAAACTCCTAAAAGTTTGAACGATTCTTGCAATCCCTCTCCTCATGTTCTAGCATTTTGAATCAAGGTGTTTACCTCAAAGTTCTTGTTAACTGTTTCCCTATCCGCACTGCATTGTCAACAAGATCTTTTCTCAATCTCCTATCCCCGTAAGTTTCTCAACTTGGAGTCCTTTGTTATTACTGTTAATGATTGTGAGTTTGTGACCAAACATAAGCTCTTATTTTCTACTGAGGATATTAGGCCCTATATACTTCTGACCAATGTCGTTTCCCTAAGGTCTATTTTTGTTTTCTTTTTCACGTCATTAATAAATATTCAATTTTGAACCTTTTTCTGAATTCTCTCATTTTTCTTGTTTTTATCTAGGTGTTTGGTTCCTATAAGACATATTTATGAGATTAATTGACTTAGCTATGAAAGAACATGGTATCTTGCAAGATTTGAAGATTTGCATAATTTTGGTGTATGTTGTTTGCATTGATTTATAAATCACTTATTTCAAATTTATTGTAGTGTTAGAAGATAAAGGAAGGAGGGAAAACTATGTAACATATGGGGAAATCGATAAGTGCAGCCAATATGATAAATGGTGATCACTTGTCCTTGATGATAGAGTCATCAAAGGTTGCAAAAATTGCTCTCGGTCATGTTGGAAATGGAAAGTTGATTGATAGGGAAAAAATCCGATGACTCCCAATCTCTAGCCCATAATATTGTCATTAGGACTTCCCAAGTGTGGATTAATATAATCACAAGCAGCTTTATCAGGGGAGGCATGTAAATATTGTGATGGAGCAAATATTTTATTCCTCAACATTTTCTAGTTGTTAAATATGCACCATGGCCACTGGGGAAAACAAAAAAAAGAGAAATAAAGAAGAGTAATTAGAAAGGATTGATACATTGAAGAGAAAGGTTGAAGCTTTATAAAGTTAAAGAATGAGTGGGAAAATAAAGCCTTTATTATTGGACATCCTTCTTGAAAGTACAGCATCGCTGGAAAATAGTGAGGTATAGGCAAGAAACAAAGGTTGAAGGTAAGAAAGGTAGTTGTTAAGAGAAAGATAATTACCAAAGAAAAATAAATTAAATGAAACTAATGGCTCGTTCGGTGGACATGATACGATGAGTTAGGAAAGTATAATAGAGTTGGATAAGAAAATGATAGAATAGGAGTATGATAGAAGATGATTGTGAGAGAAGAGAGTTTAGATGTTACAGCAAAAGGGGAAAGAAAAATGTCTATCTTATCGCGTCAATCTCTAACTCATACCCCCCACGATAAAAAAACTACATTAGAGAATAGGATTGAATGTCCTAACACAATAACTTTTTATTCTATCCTATTACTATAACAAACACTAAAATTTGGATATGATCCTGCCCTTCATCCTGGTCATTATACAAGCCCTAATAGAGGATTTGAAAAGTAGGTAAGGCGGGAAAGGTAGAATAATGAAGAATGTGATGGAATCCCCTACTCATAGACAAGTAACTTTATGGCAAAATTTCTTATCTTTGATCCTTGTTATCACACATCCTAATGATATTAAGAACAAGAAAAGCCAATATTGGATGTCTTAATGATGCATGAAATACAAAATATGCTCACCACTTAAAACACGTCATATGCTCCACTCGTGCTATAATGGAATCGTCAAATGAGAGGGATACATATATCGATCGAATTCAATTTAACCTTTACTAAATCTCATAAATAACATTGGATTTGTAGCCAATTTAGCCTAATTAGTGAATATGGATGTCATTTTGGTGCAATTAGGTGAAGGAAGCACACTCGCCTTGATACACCTTAACATCCTTTCCATGTTGACATACTGAGTTGGGAACAATTGTTCCAGGGTAGTCCAATAAAGGGTAATCTTACATGCACCCCAATATATTGATAAATTAGACCAAGACACCCACTATGCCCGAGGTGTTCCATTAGGTCGAGCACCCCCTCAAATGACGTCATTGGCCAGGTTGGGTTGTATTGAGTCAATTGGATCCAACATTTTAAAATGTTCATGTTTGTAAAAAAAAATAAAAAATGAAAAATACTTAAATAAAAAGTATAAGTTGTCATTATAAGTATAACAAAAATAAAAACTTATAATTTGATAATAAGGAAATCAATTTATACAATATTAAATATTAAAATATATAACTTATTAATATAAAAAATTATAAAATTTATTTGTTTATTAATGGTTGGGTTAAGTTCGGTTGATCAGGTTTAAAGTATAAAAACCCGATACCCAACCCAATTTGATTGGGCTTGTTTGTATAGAACCCAATCCAACCCGACTACCCAATCCAACCCATTTTTTTATTTGGGTTGATTTGAGTTAATGAGATTCATCGGATCTACCAAATTCACGATCATCCTAAATATCAAACAACCCATAAATTATTTGTATTCCCATGTAATTTCTCTCTCGCATATTTATTTCGGAAATGGATCCTCTCTATAATACTGGAAATTTCCATTACCGGAGAGAGCTTGAACCCATTTATTTCATCCCGAACAAAGTGTTAAAGGTGAATTTCACTACGAGGGCATGAAAGATATTGAACTAGTATTGACCTTTGATATTTCGTGGATATGATCGCACCACTCATGGGCTTAGTCCAAACAAAGAGCACCGTATCTTTGTAGGATGAAGGCATATCCCATCATGATATTGTGGACCATAGTCGATGAATTTGGCATAATCAGATCAGGTAACGAATGCAAACACTTCTCCGTTTGCAACTACAGCCACAATACACTGTAAAGGCAAAATGGTGAGCACAGGGGTCGTCTTTTTTACCAATCCTTTGTGCTTACCTTCTGTTTCTTCTTCTTCTTCTTCTAGGCGACCTCCTTCATATGCTTCCTTCCGCATTCATTGCTCAACTTCTACTTCACAGGCTACCTCAGGTGAATGAAATTGCTTTCCTCACTTCATACTGAAAAGCAAACAAACAAGTCGATGCATCGTATTGGTTATCGGTGATTCATCGGCAGGTTTTATTCTTCTAATTCTAAATGAAAACTTCAGATTGGATTAGTAGAATTTCCCCTCTTCTTCATGTAGTTGGGTCAAACGGGTGTTGCATGCACTTTCTTCCCTTTTATGACAATGATCGTTAAGGGTTGCTGTAGAGTCTTGATTGTAACATATTGGATTGACGTTGGAGGTATCTCGCGGGATAGATCATAGTGTCCGTCAAATGTATGTTCCATTTAGTTAATTCCTTTTTGCCCGGGACTTACTTGGATTGGTTGTTTTGCTTGCAAACATTAAGATCAGTTGTTAAATTCGTCACCTTTACATGTATTCCCGGAAAAAGCAATGCTTGGGTGTGAGTCACATATTTTGGAAGTTTTGAAATTAGGCAGATGTTTTTTTTTTCCACAAATTTTTTAATCTATGTGTAATTAAGAGGAAAAAGGGGTATTTACTTTATCATTATTCTACCTGCATTTCTTCAACTTGTAATTGTTATATAAGTATAACTGAATGCCTCATGCTAACTTCAGAAGTCTATTAGTGTGTGGAGGACCATTTCTAAAGAATTATGTAGAATGGTTAATTCTTTCTGTTGGGATATCAAGTGTTTATGGTGTGATCAAGTGATCGGCTCGGATGAGGAATTGGTGGTGGATCTATGCGGTGATCCTTGTGTCGAAAGTCTTCCTAGTGATATGTGGAGGTTAGGCGACATGTTCTATTGATGATGTGAGCCAACGGTGGTGCAAGTGTAAAGAGGGCATTGACGGTAACGGCCGAGCTCTAATGCCACCATGGATACTCGTGATGAAAAAACTTTCGCTTGAGGGGGAGCATTAGATGAATGGACTCACACTTGAGGGGGAGATTGTTGGGATATCAAGTGTTAGTCCCCACATTGGATAAAAATGAGTAAGGAGAGCAATATATAAGTGACAAGACCCATAAACCTAACACCTTAAGATTTCGGGTTGGATGTCGTGTGGTGTTTAGCTCACTTATGTGGTTTGCTCATTAGCCTAATGTTGGAGGTCTCTCCGATGATTTAGGCTCCCCTTGCTACCTAACACTTTTTTTTAATATCTAAAATATGATTTTATGTCATAGAGGTTGCTGGAGTGGTTGGAGGTTTAAGGCCATTATTCAAAAGTGCTTCAGGCGGAAATTTCAGAAGAACTCTATTTTTCTTTGCTGGATGGATTCTACCTTTCTTGTGCCATTGTATATTGTTTATGATCTACCCGTAGATTGTCAATTGAAAATATTAACTTTGGTAGATCTGACTCAAGAAGTGGTTTTTCACATTAAAAGTTTGATCTCTTTGATTTGTCTTTGCTTCAAGAATTAACCATAAAAAAGTCTATCATATCAAGCTGTCTCTAAATATCCGCAGAAAATACTGTAGACATTTACTCCAACTTGGGTTAAAGTTGGTTTTTTGGCGCCTTCATGCAGAGAAACTTCCAACCAGTACTGATTTTTCTGTAACTGGTGGTGCGTATGATTTCACCAAAGCAACAGCATCACTAACAGATGAGTTAATCTCTTCAAAGAAAGTGACTCTTTTAAGGCATGGTCTTAGCACTTGGAATGCAGAAAGTAGGATTCAGGTTTGCTTTCTACTTTTAAGTTATTAGCTCTATTATGGGGTTGGGGGATAATGGTGGGTTTGGTTTGCAAATATGTGGATAATATTTTCTCTCCTTTTTGGGTGTGTTTGACAAAAGTAGCTTATGTTTTAGTTGAAAACTGAAAGCTGAAAGCTCACAAGTTAGCTAGTTGAATTGAAAGTGTTCGGTTAAACTAGTATTTGAACCAACTGATAACTATAAATGATAGATAAAAACATGATTAATTATTGAATAGAAATGGTAAACGAGGGATTATGAAAAAAATTTATGGATAAAAATGTAAATAATAATTTGAGCTAGGAGTTGAAATTTTGGAACGCTACTTTACCAAATAGAGCTAAAATGCCGTTAAAAAGCTTTTCAGCTACTAATTTAAACTTCCAACTAATTGAAATATCATCCAAACATACTTTTTGTGTTTATAATGAAATGCTTTGTTCATCATTTAAATTGTACCTAGAGTAGTTCAAAATTCGAGTAGCTGTGTCTTCTAGGACTGGAGTTATTGTTTGTTGTTTAGATGTTTCACATTAGACATCTGTTTATTGCCTGATTGCATCTGTCATCCATTCTCATTAAATTGATCATGTGTGTTCAGGGAAGCTCAGATTTGTCTATACTAACTGAAGCAGGGGTGGAGCAGGCAGAGAGATGCAAGAAATCCTTGGAAAATATATACTTTGACCAATGTTTTGCCAGTCCAATATCTCGTGCCAAGGTTAGGGACCCAAAACATTAAATTTTCAAGCATGCTAATACTATTAATCAATTTGTTAAATTGGATGGGGGTGTTTGATGTAGCAAACTGCTGAAATTATATGGCAAGGGAGGGGAAAGCCATTGGTTTATCTTGATTCACTCAGAGAGTTATCTCTCTACCACCTTGAAGGCATGAAAAATGGTGAGACTGCTTCTGCTCAACATGAAAATTCTGAGCTTATCTTTTAATATGTTTATGAATTTTCATAAATAAATACAGTTTTTCTAACCTGTGCAATATTGCAAAGGATAATAAAGTAAAAGTGGAAAGGTTTTATTGTAAATTAAAACTATTAATATTACCAATGCATTGAGTGTTGTGATGGTTGTAATTTCCAATAAAATCTTTCCACTTTTGCTTTATTATCATGTGCAATATTTCATGTGCAATATTGCACAGGTTAGAAAAATCAATATAAATATAGCAATAGGTGAAGTTAATGCTACTGAATGTTGATTTTATATTTTCATTTTATATCACTGTTCAATGTGTATTGTTCCCATCATTCTTTATGATTAAATTAAATCAGTATGTTCCTAATTTGGAGGCAGTGGATGCTAAGCAAATATATTCCAAGGAGTACACAACATGGAGAGAAGATCCTGCCAATTTTTTCATGAATGGTAGATATCCTGTTCAAGATCTCTGGATAGCTGCAAGAGATTGTTGGAAGGAAATTTTGTTGTCACCTGTAAGATTTCTTTGTCATTGATACTTAGTTTTGCAGGCATTGATTTGAAAATGATATGCCAGATTTATCTTCTTCAGGGAGAAAGCTTTCTCGTCGTGACTCACAAATCCATATTGAGGGCATTAACTTGCACTGCTTTAGGCCTGGGTCCAGAGAGGTGAGAAATGGTTATGTAATTAAATATTTAAAACTAATCTTGGGCCCACTTACTGAAAAATGTGCTCCTGATTTTAGTTTTACTGGATATTCTTCTAGTTAAAAGAAATGCTAAGTTTTAGGCTTTTAGCTTTGGTAGATACTTCCATATCCTTTTTAGGCTGGATAACTTCAATAGTACTGTCAGTTTTATTATAATACTAGGGTAATGAGTGTTGTAAGTCAAAAGACATTCTTATCAGGTGCTGTTTCAACAGCCCTCTTTCCAATTTTGTTAAATGTTGCCTCAGTTAGTGGTCTGGGTTATACAAATAAATGATTGATTGAATGATTGAAACTTATCACTTCTTTTTGAGTGATTTAAATTTGAACAGCTTGCTTGAAATGTCAAAACCTCTTGCATGGCTGAAACATCCTTTTATGCTCTTTCCATTCTAGCAGCCGACATTTAGACACTGATCATGATGTTCAGGTTTCGTTCCCTTGATATCAACAACGGTGGGATATGTGTATTCAACTTCAACACCAGAGGAGAAGCAATGCTTGAGGCTTTAAATATGACTGCTCACATGTACAGTGATCATGTCTATCCTGGCTGAAATTGAAATTTCTTGGCTGGTGCAAACTAACGCTAGGAAGACAACAACTGTCATTTCTATGGTAGATTGAAATATTCCATGGAACAACCTCACTGAGGATTTGATGTGAGATTTTCCATTTTAATTATGTGAACTTCCAAATCCATGGCAGGTGGATCCAGCCATCCAGCCATGAAGGTGGATTGACAGAGCTGATTGATAAAACAAGTGAAATAGCAACCCCCTCACCCTTTGATATAAATAGATAAGAGATGTGGAGGAATTGAAGTATAATTTGTGGTTTGTGTAAATTGGTTGTGTGAATTCCAACTCTAAGTGTACTGAATTTATTCAATCTCGTCATTTTTTTTTTCCTGATAAATATAGTTTGATGTTGCGCAAAATCTCCAAAGACATGCAGGAATACATACAAGACCGTCATTACTCATTTGAATGTTAGATTTCAAACCACAGCCATCTGCCATTAGCCCATGGGGGTTACTTCTATAACTGTTAAAATTTTCCCCCCATCGGTAACATCATCTAATTTGGGCTATATCTAAAATCATGGCAAAGGTTAAAATCGATGGATAGGTAATATACGTTTATGGAACTTCTGGTTGTACCAAGACGTCTCTTTAGCTAAGCGCACAGAACAAAACTTCCCACTTGGAGAATTCCTGAGTAGGCGAATTGATCTGTCTCGCTGACTCATGTACTTTCGAGTGTTGATTCTTTCTCTTGAATTCACTATGGAAAGAAGGGTGTAATATTAGCAGAACACAGGAACAGCAGTTTTTGATTCGATTCAATTAATGAATTAATGAGGAGAGTGCTAGATGTTTCGTAGAGAAGAGAACTATGATATTTCGTATGAAATTCATGGTTACGGGTATTCAAGCAATGCCACTTTTTCATTAGATTAGAGCATGTGGGCCAGCTCAAAATAATGTTTGTTTTTGTCTTATCTCTTCATGTGCTCATACAGTGCTAGTTGTTGAAGTGCGCCAGGTATTTGCCAGCATGAGACAAGAGTAAGGGGTATGGTCTCCTCTCGAAGAATGGAACACCATGCTCTATGTTTGGGCGGGCTGGGTATAGTCAGAGAACGATGTCCGGAGGAGGTTGTTCACTTGTTCTGCTTGGGGCTTGCAAGATGCATTAGAATTTTGATTTCATTTAATACATAATTACATATACATATATACACACACAACCAACCAAAGTCTACATGAAGAATCACATATATCAATATGCATGTAAACTCAAGTTTACTCTTTTTTAATGACACGCAATCCTTCAAAAAGAAAAAATGACACGCAAGTATACTATTAACTTATGAGGAGATCCTATTTAATTAATTTTTCTGACTAAGTAAGTACAACACGTGGGTTGCGGTAGGCCCTCAAATTCAATTATAGAAAAAAAGTCCTATAAGAAACAAAGCTCTTCATCAGAAAAAAGATATTGTTATGCTTTTACTGTTACCAGGTAAATCTCCCCTTAAAGGAAAATTACCACTTTCAAGTTAAAAGGAAACTGCTTAAGGTAAGTTTGAATATTTAACAGAAAATAAAATGAAATGAAATAATCTAAAAATATAGTAAAATGAATTAATAAAGTTATTATTTTATTATTTGAATATTTGTATAATTAAAAATTAGTTATATCACGAACCTTCGAATTAATAGAAAAAAGAATATTAGACGAAATAAACAAATACATTTCATTATATTATACTATTATATTTTAAATAATAAAATTCAATATCCACTCAAACATAATTTTGGCTATACCAAACTAGTAATGATTATTATAAGGTAGTTGAAGGGGTAACATAACATAACAATTAACATAAATAAATTATTATAAGCTAGTTGAAGGGGGTAACATAACATAACAATTAACATAAATAAATGAGGAGGTAAACTTTTCTACGGACACGAGCTATTTGAAGCAAAACAAGGGTGCTGATGCAGTCCACGTGTTGCACGTGCCCACCAGCGTACAACAAACTAGTTAAAATACACTTTTACCCATAAACTTACTACTAATGACATATTCCGGGCAGAGATTCTTTCAGCCCCTGTCTCCTGTGGATTCAATTCAACATCGACATCAGTTCCCCACGCATCCTAACGTCTCTTTTCTAACGCCTCATCAGAGCCGTCCCTTATTCATCATCACAAACGGACCCAAACCCATTGAGGGTCCCTCAAAAGCCCACGCGGCGTCGTTTCACCGATGATTAACTGATTATTATTGCCATATAATGCAATTTTTTCCCCAAAGCGAACCGTTTCAAAAACTTTATGATGGAATTGGCGGGTCCCACGCTTAAATCCTCCACTTTAAACCGCCACCATTGGAGCGTGCGTCGCACTGCGTTCCCCCAGCGCGTGGTGTCAAAGCTGCACACTGCACAGTGAAATTAAAAAGTTCAGTTCTTTTTCGTGCACGTCTGCATCTCCTTCCTCACTTACCCCTGACTTCGCTGTATTTTCTTCTTCCGCCATAGCTAAGAGCGAGAAACTCAAAACCCAAAAGAACGAGAAATTGGAGAGAAAATGAAAAACACAACTAACTCAGGTAATGGAATGCCTTCCAAAACGGTTTAGTTAGTAACGAACTCTCAACTCCCTTGTTTCAGTTACTATAACTATGCATTTGAGACAGCGCCCCGTCGCCGCGCGCGGCGGCACCGTGAACCAGGCGCGGCGGTCACCGGTGAACTCCGTCTACAACATTATACCGGTGCACGACCTCCTCACGGACCACCCTTCCCTCCGGTACCCGGAGGTACGGGCCGCTGCCGCCGCCCTACGCGCCGTCGGGGACCTGCCGAAGCACCGGTTTATGGCGTGGGAACCGGACATGGACTTGCTGGACTGGCTGCGGTTGTTGTTCGGGTTCCAGAACGACAACGCGCGGAACCAGAGGGAGCATCTGGTTCTCCATCTTGCCAACTCGCAGATGCGCCTCGAGCCCCCTCCGGCCGTCGTCGACGCCCTCGACGCCGGCGTCCTGCGGCGGTTCCGGCGGAAGCTCCTCCACAACTACACCGCGTGGTGCTCGTTTCTGGGCTTGAAATCGAACGTGTTGCTCCAACACCGCCGAGACCCTACCGATCTTCGCCGCGAGTTGCTGTACGTATCACTTTTCCTTTTGGTTTGGGGCGAGTCAGGTAACCTTCGTTTTGTGCCGGAGTGTATTTGCTATATTTATCATTTCATGGCGAAGGAGCTTAATAATGTTCTTGATGAGCGCATAGACCCTGATACCGGTCTTCCCTTTTTGCCTACTGTTTCGGGTGATTATGGATTTTTGAAGTCTGTAGTTATGCCTATTTATAATACGATTAAGGTTGAGGTTGATAGTAGCAGAAATGGAAAGGCTCCACACTCTGCGTGGAGGAATTATGATGACATAAATGAGTACTTTTGGAGTAGGAGGTGTTTGAAGAGAATGAATTGGCCTTTGAATTTTGAGTGTAGTTTCTTCGGGACTACTCCCAAGGACAAGCGAGTAGGGAAGACGGGGTTTGTGGAGCAGAGGACATTTTGGAATGTTTATAAGAGCTTCGATAGGCTCTGGGTCATGCTGATTTTGTTCTTGCAAGCTGCAATTATTGTTTCTTGGGAGGGTACCACATATCCCTGGGAAGCATTGGAGAGAAGGGATGTCCAGGTCAAAATGTTGACTCTCTTTATCACTTGGAGTGGTCTAAGGATACTTCAATCGGTGCTTGATGCCGGGACTCAATATAGCTTGGTTACTAGAGAGACTGCATGGCTTGGAGTGAGGATGGTGCTCAAGAGCATGGTTGCTATAACTTGGACTGTTTTGTTTGGGGTCTATTATGGAATAATTTGGATTGAGAAGGGTTCTAATCCAACTTGGTCTAATGAGGCCAATCAGAAGATTATTACATTTCTTAAGATTGTCTTTTGCTTTCTTATCCCAGAATTGTTGGCATTGGTCCTATTCATAGTGCCATGGTTACGAAACTTCATTGAGGAATCGGACTGGCGTATAGTATACTTGTTGACATGGTGGTTTCATACCCGGATTTTTGTAGGTCGTGGTGTGAGACAAGCACTTGTAGACAATATAAAGTATACTGTTTTCTGGATAGCAGTATTAGCTTCAAAGTTTTCGTTCAGTTATTTTGTTCAGATCAAGCCCCTTGTTGCTCCAACGAAGGCTCTTTTGAATCTTAAGGGCATTCATTATAAATGGCATGAGTTTTTCAGCAACACCAACAGAATGGCAGTTGTCTTGTTATGGTTACCTGTTGTGCTGATATACTTCATGGATTTGCAAATATGGTATTCAATTTTCTCTGCCTTTTCTGGTGCAATAATTGGTCTTTTCTCGCATTTGGGTGAAATTCGGAATATCTCACAGCTCAGGCTCAGATTTCAGTTCTTTGCCAGTTCAATGCAGTTCAATCTGATGCCAGAGGAGAAGCTGCTAAGTACACAAGCAACTCTGCTAAAGAAGCTTCGTGATGCCATCCACAGGTTAAAATTGCGATATGGACTTGGTCAGCCCTACAAAAAAATTGAATCAAGCCAAGTGGATGCTACCAGGTTTGCCTTAATATGGAATGAGATTATCATAACTTTCAGGGAGGAAGATATCATCAGTGATCGAGAACTTGAGCTCTTGGAACTGCCGCCAAATTGCTGGAATATTAGGGTCATTCGATGGCCGTGCTCCCTTCTCTGCAATGAGCTACTGCTTGCTCTCAGTCAGGCAAAAGAGCTGGAAAATGAGCCTGACATGTCACTTTGGTTGAAGATATGCAAGAATGAGTATCGCCGGTGTGCTGTTATTGAAGCTTATGATAGCATTAAATACTTATTTCTTATAATTCTTAAAGTTGGGACCGAAGAGCACTCCATTGTGACTAATATATTCAGGGACATAGACACTAACATTCAGATGAGGAAGTTAACAGAAGTGTACAAGATGTCTCTGCTACCAGGGCTACATGCTAAGGCGAGTGAACTTGTTAAACTTTTGATACAACCAAAGAGAGATATGGATAAGGCTGTAAACTTGTTGCAAGCCTTGTATGAACTGTGTGTTCGACAATTCCCAAAGGTAAAGAAGACCATCCCCAAGCTGAGGGAGGAAGGTCTGGCACTACAAAATCCAACAACTGATGGGGGACTGCTCTTTGAGAATGCTATTGAGTTTCCTGATGCTGAAGATGCAGTCTTTACTAGGCAGCTCAGAAGGTTGCATACAATTCTTACTTCGAGGGACTCAATGCACAATGTTCCATTGAATCTTGAGGCGCGACGACGGATTGCTTTCTTTAGCAATTCTTTGTTTATGAACATTCCTCGTGCTCCCTATGTTGAAAAAATGATGGCTTTCAGTGTTTTGACTCCATATTATGATGAGGAAGTTTTGTATAGCAAGGAGGCTCTTCGAAAGATGAATGAGGATGGCATTACTACTTTGTTTTATTTGCAAAAGATTTATGAAGATGAATGGGAAAATTTTATGGAAAGGATGCAAAGAGAGGGCTTGAAAGATGAGGAAGATATCTGGAACACAAAAGCCTGCCGCCTTTGGGCATCTTATAGAGGTCAAACATTATCTCGCACTGTAAGGGGGATGATGTATTATTATAGGGCCCTTAAGATGCTTGCTTTTCTTGACTCAGCATCTGAGATGGACATAAGACAGGGGTCTGAACATATCGTTTCACTTGGTTCAACAAACCGAGACAGAAATTTGAATGGTCAACCCTCAGATGGGCTGCCATCTCTAAGGAAAATCAGAAGGGCAGATAGCAGCGTCTCGCTGTTATTCAAGGGACATGAATATGGGAGTGCACTGATGAAGTTCTCGTATGTGGTGGCATGCCAGATGTATGGACGCCATAAGGCAGACAAAAATCCCCGTGCAGATGATATATTGTATTTGATGAAAAACAATGAGGCCCTCCGAGTAGCATATGTTGACGAGGTTTCTTTTGGGAGGGAGGGGGAGACTGAATATTATTCTGTTCTTGTGAAATTTGATCAGCAGTTGCAGCGTGAGGTTGAGATTTATCGGATCAGGTTGCCTGGTCCTTTAAAACTAGGAGAAGGGAAACCAGAAAATCAGAATCATGCCATAATCTTTACACGGGGTGATGCAGTTCAGACCATTGATATGAATCAAGACAATTATTTTGAGGAGGCTCTCAAAATGCGGAATCTGTTGGAGGAGTTTAATACCCGTTATGGTATTAAGAGGCCAACCATTTTGGGGGTCCGAGAGAATATCTTCACAGGTTCTGTGTCCTCACTTGCTTGGTTCATGTCAGCTCAAGAGACAAGTTTTGTGACACTAGGTCAGCGTGTATTGGCAAACCCTTTGAAAGTACGAATGCACTATGGTCATCCGGATGTTTTTGACAGATTCTGGTTCTTGTGTCGGGGTGGAGTCAGCAAGGCCTCTAGAGTGATCAATATCAGTGAAGATATTTTTGCTGGTTTCAATTGTACACTGCGAGGTGGCAATGTGACACATCATGAATATATACAGGTGGGGAAAGGAAGAGATGTTGGCTTGAATCAAATATCCATGTTTGAGGCCAAGATCGCAAGTGGCAATGGTGAGCAGGTCCTGAGCAGAGATGTGTACCGGCTAGGTCATAGATTAGATTTCTTTCGCATGCTTTCAGTGTTCTACACGACCATAGGATTTTACTTTAACTCTATGGTTGTTGTACTGACAGTCTATGCCTTCCTTTGGGGCCGCCTTTATATGGCTCTCAGTGGCATTGAAAGGGAAGCCCAGAATAATGCTACCAACAATAAAGCTCTTGGTGCAGTCCTAAATCAGCAGTTTATAATCCAGATTGGTCTTTTCACTGCACTCCCAATGATTGTTGAAAACTCTCTTGAGCATGGATTCCTTCCAGCAATATGGGACTTCTTGACAATGCAGTTGCAGCTTGCATCACTATTCTACACATTCTCTTTGGGAACTCGTACCCATTTCTTTGGTCGGACTATACTTCATGGTGGTGCTAAATACCGAGCCACTGGTCGTGGTTTTGTGGTGGGGCACAAGAGTTTTGCTGAGAACTATCGACTATATGCTCGAAGCCATTTTGTGAAGGCTATTGAACTTGGAGTTATTTTAGTTGTGTATGCTTCTCATAGTCCCTTGGCTAAGGATACTTTCGTGTACATAGCTATGACAATCTCAAGTTGGTTCCTTGTAGTTTCATGGATAATGTCTCCTTTTGTCTTCAATCCCTCTGGATTTGATTGGTTGAAGACTGTGTATGACTTCGAAGATTTTCTGAATTGGATATGGTATCCAGGTGGCCCATTCAGAAAGGCAGAATATAGCTGGGAAACATGGTGGTATGAGGAGCAAGACCATTTAAGAACAACCGGTATATGGGGAAAGCTGTTGGAAATCATTTTAGACCTTCGTTTTTTCTTCTTTCAGTATGGCATTGTTTATCAGCTGGGTATTGCAGGTGGGAATACCAGTATAGCTGTTTACTTGCTGTCTTGGATATACATGGTTGTGGTTGTTGGGATTTATATCATCATAGCATATGCACGAGATAAATATGCTACAACGGAGCACATATATTATCGACTAGTTCAGCTTCTTGTGATTATGGTCACAGTTCTTGTAGTTTTCCTCTTACTGGAGTTCACTCATTTCAAATTTATTGATCTTATAACAAGCACAATGGCTTTCATTCCCACAGGCTGGGGAATGATTTTAATAGCCCAGGTGCTTAGGCCTTTTCTGCAGTCAACTATCGTGTGGGATACTGTAGTTTCCTTGGCTCGGCTATATGATTTGCTGTTTGGGATTATTGTTATGGCTCCCGTGGCAGTGCTCTCATGGTTACCTGGATTTCAATCAATGCAAACTAGGATTCTCTTTAATGAAGCTTTCAGCAGGGGTCTCCAGATATCTCGAATACTTACTGGCAAGAAGTCCATTTAAGATGTCATTGGAGGTAATTTTTGTGTCATGTTCTTAGCAATATTGTATAGTCCTTCATTAATTGAATATGAAGACATCATGATATTTGTTCCTGCTAAGTAATTACATTGAAGCTGAATTTTACCAAGTAAACTACAATGAACCATGGTGCATATATTGGGAAGTTGCTTCTTGAAGCATTTTGTTATTGAGTAGTCAGCTTTGACCATGCCATTCTGGATAGTTGGTCCAACTTAAAGTTGCTGTTTAAATTGTAAATTATGCTGTGCTTATTTACAATTACATTCACATGATAATTTGGATATGCAGGTCTCTCCTAAAACAAAAGGTGTAGTATGCATTGCCACGCTTCTGTACTTTCCCAGGTAGGAGTATTAACTTAACAACTTGACAGGGGACCAGTACAAGATACTAGTTTTGCAGAAGGTTGAGGGCCACTAGTGGCAAGTCAGGGCTCATTGTATTGCCATGATGAATGGATGCCTGCAGATAAATCCATGTACGTACATATCGGAATCAAAATATTGTTTTCGTAACTACATTTCCATACAATTTTTGTTAAGCAGCCCATGTAACTTATCTTGAGATGCTGATGAGTCATTGTATTGCCATGATGAGTGGATGCCTACTTACAGATAAATCCATGTATGTACATATCAGAATCAAAATATTGTTTCCTTAACTACATTTCCAAACAATTTTTGTTAAGCAGCCCATGTAACTTCTCTTGAAATGCTGATGAATCATGTGTTGTTTTAACAAGGTTAAGGTTCATGCATAATAAAAAAGGTCAAGGTTTTATCTGTTTTGGGGCCATCCAAATTCTCACTTTGCTATATGCTTTAAGCATAAAATACAGCAGTCCTTAGCAGGATAAGCATGTCAAGAAAAATCAATATAAAGCCTGGCACTATACCTTATAACCGATTGTGGCAACTACTGAACTAAATATTATTCTGTCATTTGAAATTATTAGACCTGATTTCTATACTGCAACAAATAAAATGAGCTGGAATATGTTGATAACTCAGGTGGACTATGCTGATAACATTTACATAATCAATAGTGTTGTGAATCTCTGTACCTAAATACCGTGCTGTTTTCTGACAATGCATGTGTCCTTTTTCTAGCAAATATTTATATAATAATTTGTTAATATAATCTTTTAACTCTAATTCAAATTTTGGTATTTATTTTCAGGTTAGGCACTGTTGAAGGTTTAGTTTAGCCTTCTTTCGTGATAGTGGCGGCATGTGTTTAGTAACCTAACATTCTCGTTGACACTATATTGAGGAAGAAGGCTGATTGCGATTTTCTTCTAAGTCAGTATTTCTATCAGATGATTTGCGCATGTCAGTCATTGACAATCGACTTGCTGTATATATATCTTTTGCAACCCACTCTATCTATCTAACCAAATACTCCATTGCACCTTAATCAACGATATGCTAGGCCTAACATTGCTCGTCAGCATTTTGCTCTTTTATTCAACAGCTGCCTGCCAAAAACATGAAAATATTCACGTAAAAAAATAAAATTAACTTGAGAATTTGTAAGCACAAAAAAAAAAAAACTGTGAAACTATATATGTTCTAATAAGGAAAAAAAGTCGGAAATTATCTCCCCTAATAATGAATTTTTCAGATTTAATTATATACTAATACACAGTCACGTGCACACAAACACACTGGATTATGAAATATAAATTAAAAAAAAGCTTAAATATGTTTTTAGTCTAAATTATTTTTTTGGTGTTTCATCCCTACAAAATTTTCTATAGCCTCTTTGGTCTTGCTGTTAACTTTAGGCTGATGTGACTAATAGAGTGTCACATCAATTTGTCACATGTGTTGTTTTTTGCCCAGTTTAAATTTGTATTTAGTCCCTATAAATATGGTCATTTTGTTTTTTAGTCCTTATATATATATATATTTTCTATTTTTCCATCTCTATAATTTTTTTTATATTTTTTTACCTCTATCTCATCCTCATCTAACATCAGTGTCCTTTTGGTTATACTGCATTGTTACACTTGAAAATCTTGAACTCCTCCTGGGTTTATGTATTCAATTATTTGAAATTTCAATGCACTTGGATTCATTATATAAAAGGGAACCTGTAACGACCTTTTTTTCTCTACTGATTCTTTTTTCTGTCTATTGACTAACAAAATTTTCATTTGATTTTATGTTTGTTAACTTGTAACTTAATGAGATTTGTGTTAACTAACAAAAGACTTGTAATTGTAAATCAAATGAAAATTTTGTCAGTCAATAAATAGGAAAAAAAGAATTGCAAAGAAATAAAGGTCATTACAGGTTTTTCCCTATATACAGTGAATCCAAGTGTTATAAATTTCAAATAATTGAATACATAAAAAAATTATTTTTTTAAACCCACGAAAAGTTTCAAAATTTCAAGTGTAACAACGCATTGGAAGCAAAAAGACACTGTGATGTTGGATGAGGATGAAATTGAGGTGAAAAATAAAAAAAAAATTATAGGGACTAAAACCAAAAAGATCATATTTATAGGGATTAAAAATAAATTTAAGTTGGGCAGAAATAACATACGTGGCATACTGATGTGGCACTCCTTTTGCCACATAAGCTAAAAGTTAACGGCAGAGACCAAAAAGGCTAACGGAAAGTTTTGTAAGAATGAAAAATCAAAAAAAAATTTTACAGGGACTAAAAATAAAATGACCTATATTTATAGGGACTAAAAACATATTTAAGCCTTAAAAAATTAACAGCATATTGACTTTTTTGATACACTGGCGGAGCACATGGATTTAATTAATATACGATTATTTTACTAATAACAGTTCAATTAAAATGTAAAAATAAATCCGTTTGAAAATTTCAATTTTAGGAAATTTCCATGACTTAAAGAGAAATCAAGATTCTTGCTATTTGAACTAATTGGTGTTTAATTAATGATAAAAAAAATTGAACATTTTTTTGTTTAATCATGGCTATCCTCCACGGGAGACAATCGAGCCGAGAAAAAAAAATTGAGCATTGATTATGGAAATTTATAAAAAGAACTCCTTTAAATGAATAAATAATTAAAAAGAAAATTATAATGGCTATATGCTCCCCCGATAGGGGGGAAAAACAACAGTTATCTCTGTTGATTTTTCAGTTAACAATTATATTCTGTATATTCTGTACTTTATCCTTTAATTAAAATATATAGGTTTTTTCAAGTCAAGCTCTAAAATATTCAGTTAAAAATATGCATTTAGCTTGGTGTGTGGATAGCTTCACATTTTACCATTCAGTTATCGGTACTATCAGTGTCAATTAAATAAAAAGCTTTGGACCCTTTTTCTTCTTTTTTTCAGTAGTGGTAGAGCTAACCTTCCTTTGGGATTAACCAAACTATGAACAAATTTTAATTCTCATAAAATGTCAGATTTGGAGATTAAAAAAAAAAAAAAAGTATACAGAGTCATCCAGTAGGATGTGTAGTGCCATTTCCAGCATAATTATGCTATAATTTGGAGAATATTGTGCTCAGATTTTCAATGCATGTATGGGTGAAGTGAAGGAGAGGAAAGCGGTAAATCCTACATTAACCTTAAGCACTATCCTTGCATCCTCTGAAGAATAATTTGTAAAATACTCTGAATGTGCATCTTGAAGGTCCGATAATCTGGAGAAGTCTAAATAAAAAGTGAAGAGTTTATCGCAAAAGAGATAATTCTTTTTTCCCATTATACAAATCTTTAATTAGATTATTGTAACATTTTAAATGTAAGATAATAAATAATGGTTCAGAATCAATGAGATTCCCCATTAAATATTTATACCTCACATGAAAAATGTAATCTTGTGATAGAAAATTTTAGAATTCCTAAAATTGTGATAAAGAATTATGAGTAAATTGTTAGTATAAGAATAATTATAAATGATCATCTAAAGAGTTAATCAAAATAGAGAAATTGAAATTCTCTCATAATACATGTCATTTGAAATTGCTCCTATTTATCATAAAAATCTCTCTTATTTATCATTTGAATTTTTTTCTTTTACTATTTTAATACATGAAATCTAATCATTTTAAGTTACTCTATCCAAACACAATGATTAATTAAAATGAAGTTAAATGTCATAAAAAAAAATTTAGATGTAGTGGCTATATGCTCTCCCGAAAGGGGGAAAAACAGAGAACTTTTGAGCAAAAGTTGTGTTTCCTAAACAGAACTAAGAAGTCCCCAGCATGTGTTTTTCTCTCTTAAAAAATAATCCGAAGGAAAAAGAATATCCACAGATGCTCTGAAATGGCAGCGCCACATGGTTTCTTGATATGGGTAAAAATCCTCTACTGCTACTATACCGTGATCTGTATATCTGTCATTGCAATTTGTGCCTTCCCTTTAGCTCAATAAAAAAGTCAGACGCTAAAAATCATTTTACAAAATGCAATCAATATTAGGCTATCACAAATCGTCATTACCAATAGGAGGTACTTTCTCATAGGCAGAAATTTCTCTGAACCTCTTTGGAAGAATGCAGCGGCTGCCAAATCTTTGCTTAAAGTATATGAGGATAGCAAATAAAAGTCCTCCACAAGGGATTATGATGTCCCAGGCCGGGGAATAAAAATCCATTCTATGGTTTGCGTATATATATGATAAATCAAGGTACCATGCAGAACTGTGTGCTCTATAAAGATCATATGCATGGGGCAGTATACGAACAATGGTTGTCCCAACATAAAAGGAAGATGCCAGAGCCTTTCCTTCTGCGTTAGTGAATATGTTAAACAGTATTTGAGGGAGCAGAAAACCATCAAGGAGCAAACCAGCATAAGATTTGAAGTCTTCCCAGAGGGAAGGAGGTTGGTAAGAATGTTTACGGGGAATCTTAAACCTGTGGCGTGAAAGTCGGAATGGTCTAAATCTTTTCTGGTGAGAATTCTTCCATATGTGCACGAACCAAGCAGTCAATCCACCACCTATATACAATGGCAGAGTCATATAGAGAACCCTTTTTTCAGAAACCCACAAGACTGGCTGGCTTTCCTCGCCCTGTCTTGAAGACCAGGTCAGCTGTACAAGACGCAACTCTAGAAGAAAGGCTATCATTGTCACCATCCTCACAACTACTTCATTCACTTCAAGCCAGCCTCCACTCCCAAGAAAAGCATTCTGCACACTATGGTTCGGCCTGAATAAGGCTTCAAAGTTCAGCATCAGGGGAATCATGTGACCTAGAGTAATAACAACAAGCATCACAATGGAAATGTGAGGAAGCACATCTGGGTTCTTTTTTACATGGAGGAGTTGCAACCCAACAAACACACAAGCAAGTGTGTTTGATATCAATACCATGATTATCTCAAAATCCATTCTCCAAATGGATGCATCTGCTTGGCTTGTGTAAATAGAATATGAAGACAACTGAAGGGGATCAAAATAATAAGGGTCTGACTTATGTCGTGTGCTTTCTATAGTTCCTTTAACAGATTCACCTCCTTTTGCATTCAATGGAGGAAACTGGATGTTAATCATGATTTCACAGTCCAGAGACTCATTCTTTATCAGTATTTTGTCAGGCGATCTCAAATGCCGACATCCTAACATACACAGAAGTCCAGTATTCCTATTGTACAATCCTTCAGCACCAATTTTAACTTCCTTTGAAGAGTCCTCACCACCAAAATTGAAATCAGGAGGAGGATTAAAACTCATCATATAGCTGACATTCAATGCATTGCCGTATTGAATATTGTGTGCTTTCAGTTTTCCGATTGTCGAGATAACCGGAACACCATAAGACTGTCCATCATAACTTTGATCACCGACAAATAGTGGTGATGAGTAACCTTGAGCTACTTGTCCTTTGCTGTTTGTCACAAACATGCTAAATGCTGCATCGGAAGAATGTCCATCTGGATACATCTTTCCCTTCCCTCTAGCAGTCATCTTTTCTGCACAAGACTTTCTGACTCTTTCAATCTCAGTATACTTGTATTGTAAACCATGGAGGCCTCTTGATACCTTCCACGAACCCTGAAATCCAATTTTACTGAAGTAACCAGATTCTCCAACCACTTTGTCACTCCAAATATGGCCCAAAACAGTGCTCCTGTTTCTTAAAGATAAAACTGCAGGAAATCTTAATGTGAGTTTAATCGAGCAATCTCCAACATAAGGATTAACCCAAGATTCAGTGAAGTTCAAGATCCGGCACGCGACTGCACAAAGCTGGTTCTCCTTCTCATCCCATATCCCTTCAGATAACAAGGTCACATTTGGATAAAATGGAAACAGAAAACCACTGTAACTGGAGTCAGGAAAACCCAACAGCAACTGAACCTTCTGCCTCTCCATGCATCGAGTGCCATAAAAATGCATGAAACCAGGCAACTTCCCAACATCATTCCCGAGAGGATTGCAACTAACATTATGACAGTGACTCCCATATTCCAGTTGAAATCTATCCATGTGTCCAAAAAACACAGTGCAGGCACCTTGGCTTAAGTTTCTAAAAGACAAACTCTCCCCATCTGATCCAGCCACACAACCACTATTCTCATTGCCATTCCCAACCTTTGTAAACTTGTAATTTGAGCTCTGAGACAAAGCCAATATAGAAATAGGTTCAAAGTAGTGCAGGTTATTCATGTCATCAAAGCTTTCTAGAGTCCCACTAATCAAACTATCCAAAATTGTCATATCACGAGGGTAACGAAGCTTAAGAACAACATTAGCATTTCGCAAATTATTACCATAAGATCCAGTTCCAAACATACAAAGCTTACCAGAAGACTGTGACCAAAACCCGCTCAGAGAAATTCGCATCCACTGCGATACTCTCCAGTGTGAAACCCTTCGTCCCGGATAATAAACCCTACCGAGCAACCTTCCCCGAATCGGGTCCACTCCTCCTCGTTGTCGAAGAAGCATTTGCCCTCGCAATTCATACACGTCCTTGCTCGCGCTTCTCTGAACGGAGGTCGCGCGAAACGACACGTGCTTCGAGAAGTTCAGGGCGGTGGATCTGTTGAAAAGTCGATCACCGCCGTCGAAGTAACCGGATTGAAACCGGAGCGAGTCCGCGACGCCGAGGGCGGGTCCGGCATCTGGCTGAACCGGAGATGCGGGGACCACATGGTTGCAGAGACGAACGTAGGTAGTTTCGAAAGCCGAATCTAAAGGCTTGAAGGCTACAGAGGACCAGTTGCAGAAGAAGAAGAAGAGAGAGATGACGAAGAGAGGATTCCGAGAAGAAGACGAATCCATTGCTGAAGCCGCGTCACATTTGGATGGCGATTTGAATTTCTAGGGTTTTGCAAATTGGGATCGAGTGCGTGTGAGCTTGGATTGCAGAAATGGAGATAGAGTGTCTGTGAGAGCCTCGCAAGGCATGTTTCAGTATTTCATATCTATTAAGATTTTTTTGATACATACAACTATTTTTTTTGGGTGACGAAACACCAGTACAAGGCAAATGCTTTTACGCTCAAAGAGCACTTACAAAGATATTTATATTTACTTCACTCTAAGGGTGTGTTTGTGAGTTTAGAGAGGAGGGAAAGGAAAGGAAAGGAAAGGAAATGATTGGAGGGAGGGGAAGAAGAGAAGGAAAAAAACTTTGTAAAATACTTAAACTCACAAATACAATGGGGAAGGACTTCCACTAAACCCTTCCCTTCCTTCTCTTCCTCTCCAAAATTCAACTCACAAACATACCCTAGAAGAACAAGTGGAGGTTCGAACCGGTGACTTGTCAAGATGCGAAATCCTATCTTGCAGATAAATACATCTGTTAAGATTTAAGATCTTTTTATTATTTTTCTAAATTTAATTTTTTAAATTATTTCTTAGAAAATGGACTTGAGCGAGAAGCATGGGAGATGAGATACCCATTGGAGTGAATGCAAAGTGAACAAGTGTGTGTTTGGTAAATGACTCAAGCATAAGATGGACTACTATACTATTGCCTTGCTTTACAAGTTATCAGCTTCAACCACTCATTTGATCATCTGTGTTTCTTAATATGATTTTGTATGATATATAATATATTCCTCGTCCTATATAACATCATTCTTGGTGGAGATGATATATTAATTTGATTATGAATAATGGATGCTTTGTTTATTGTAAAAATGGTTGCTATTAGATAGAAATGCTGAAAATTTACACACTGATGCTATTTGCTTCCCGAACCAAATATGCCAATCTTTTAAATTCTTCCTAACCGTTTACTCCTTTCATTTCTTTTTTCTGTATTTGTTCCCATATAATCTGTTTTCAACCTTTTCATTCTCAACACAAAATATTGATGCATCGAGACCAAGTTTAAACATTTCAATGCTACCCAATATATTGCTATTGACATCTTGGTTAGTACTGAACAGTATTATTCAGATAAATAAAGTATTCATTGCAAACTAGAAAGGAACATTTTCGATTCCTATGAATGCCACAGTAATAGCTGCTATCTAGTGATTACTGATACCTTCACCGTTCTCCCCAACCCCTTCTTTAGCACTTCACAACACATATTATAAACAGATGAAGGGAAACATTAAGCAAATCACTCCAATCGTTTTGATTCTTATTTCATATTTTCACATCTGCAAACCGTTATATATATGATACATACACATACCACAAGGTCTCTGTTCTTAGTACATCTTCAATACTCCTTTTTATTTTGGGAAGAAGGGGTCATGAAGACATTGGTGTTTTTATAAGCATACATTTAATATTATACAGATACATTAAAACAAATTAATATTACACATAAGGTTGGGGTGTCCTTGTCAGGAAGCTTGACGGTTTACTCAAAACTTCGTAGAACAGTTACTTTTGCATCTCAACAAACTGGCAGCAATCAATTCCCTTATCAGAAAATGCCTCTACAAGCTTGGGGAAGAGCTTAGCAAGCATAATTTTAAATCCAGTAGAAGTTCCCTTCCTGTTTTCAAGCTCAGGTTTTCCATCACCAAAAGCACATCCAATGGGAGCTCCTTCAAGATATGCCTTACAAGCAAGAAGTATATGTTTGGAGCGCTGTCTGAAATGCTCTTCCACCAATGCCTCAAAATGCTGCAATCAGAATCATTGTTAGTAACAATTCCATCCATCCATATAACTACTCCCCCTGTTTCAAAATAATTCTTGTTTAAGGTTTTGCATAAGGATTAAGAAAGTCAATAAATATTCTCAATTTCAGGAAATATAAGTTTATTTGACAATATTACTTCTGACTCCATTAATGCTCACTCATTCCACTTGGTGGATATACCAAAAGACAAGGATAAAGTTGGAAAGAAGTAATTGATGCCTTCTTGGTTTGATGGAGTGAAATAATTTGAAACAAACTAAAATCTCATAAGTTACAGTTATTTTGAAACGGATGGAGTAAATTCAAATATTCAGATGGCACCATTTTCTTTATAATAATCAAGAACAGGACCACATACAGGCAGACATCAAAACTCTGAAAGCCTCAGTGTAATCAATTACCAGAATAAATTGGACAGAAAAAATTGAAAACTCCAATAAAACGTAAGGTCATGCTAGAAGTATGAAAATTGAAAATCAAGGATCACACACACATCTCAAGGATAGCCTCTCCATCATTTCTAACTACGGAATAATAACCCCTCTTTATTAAATAAAGATGTACAGCTCAAGACAGGGCACTGAGTTATTGTCTATGCTTCCTAGGAAATCACTGAGACCAATGTAATGTGGTGGCAAACTAAAATATAGAAGTAGTCATTTTACCTTGGGCGGCTTTCTTAATAGATACATCATGGATTTGCAGGTGACAAGGAAAGCATTCTCATTGTAACTCACTGAGTTTCTCTCTCCTTCAGCTCTGCCAATTTGTTGATCATACCCAGCCTCATTGAAATAAGGCTTCTCATTAAGGACAAGGGCCTGCAGAGAGAGAAGGACTTGAAGAATTGTGGAAGCTCCAGGGTTCCACACTTCAGTGGCTGTGCCAGTCCATGTATTTAGGAGACTGAGACAGACTTTCCCTGACTCATACAAATTAGGATTCAATCGTAGCCCACCAGAATTATAGTGCACCATCTGCAATGAGATTTTAAAGGCCGCAGTGACAGGATGAGAGCTTGTTCAGAAAAAAAATATGCAGTTTTTCTCTGAAAGGATGCTGAATGCTAAGTGGAGGAGTTCCTATGCATGAATCATAAATGAAAAATATTCATAAAGCACAGAAAAACTACATTCAAAAGCTTACAGGTGGTTCACTGGGATACTCTGGAGGGAAACGTATATCGAAGAAAAACAGCCCATCATGATAAGGTGTCCCAGACGCACCAACAATGGCTGCTCGCATTAGATCCATTCTTTCTTCAAAAACACGGACATAAATAGTTTCTGTTCGAGAAAATAAAGGTTATATGTGAATTTGCAGAAACTAATGGATATTTACAGCATACTCCTAGAGATTTCCGTTTCTGGTAAGTAAATCAACTCAAATCTATTTAATCAACGAGGTACTTATATTCAGGTCTTTTTAGATTAAATCTTAATGGCCAATAAAGTTTGCATAGTTGGATATTACTTTCAATAAAACTTATGGATTCCAACTTCTGTAAGATGAAATTCTAACAATTTATTTATTATCATTACAGCTACTACCAATTTAATTCCAATTTTGCGGTAATGTACTCAAGCTAAGGCTTGTGGTGTTCCTAAAATTGAATCTTGTCTCTAATATAATTATAATCCTGTGTTTTCCTTCCAGATTAAAATGGCTAAAGTATTTAAAAGCACTATAATCCCAGTCCATATAATTATAGGGACCTGTGACTGCTGTAATCCAAATATAACTTTGTAGTCTGAATTTAAGCATTGGATAACAGCAAAGGCTGCACAGCATATAAAATAATAAGGATCAAAACAAATAAGATGAAGTGCGCACCAGGAAGATTTTGCTCCAGGATGCTCCATTCTTGCTGTACCTTTTTCACCCAATTTTTTTTAACCTACAAAGGAACAAAAGGAGAGGGGAAAAAAAAAAGAAATCAGCCCTAATGCTTTCAATGTATTATATGTCACTGTAAGTTATGATGTATGTAACCTGAGATAATGACAATCCTTTTCCCTCATTAAAAAAGTGGTGGTCTGAGCAATTATCAATTACATCAAACTTCTTCAACTGATCTGAATTGTTGCTGTCTACAGAAACGGGAAAATCATTCCTCTCATGACTCCTAATAACTTCACAATATGGAGTTGTCTCTTCAGTAGACTGCAACTTGCTCACCGGATGTGATTCAGTTTTGGGGTCACAAGTTTCTAAATTTCCCTCTACAAATGTAGGGACTGTAGAAACTGCTCCATATTGTGATGTTACACCAAGTTTTTGGAATACGCTGGCTTTAATACTTGAGAACAGTTCAAAGGCAGCTTGAGGAAGGGAAAATGAACTACTCTCTCCTGTATGCCTTTTACAATTATCTCCATCACCATTACAATCTAACAAGTCCTGATCATCAAAGTGATATTCAGCTTATGATTAGACAATCACTCAGGTAAGCTCCACAATTATTTTAGGATGATAATCAATCCATAATTTAGAAGAGCATCAAAGTTCCTTTTAATTTTCTCTTGATATTAACTACCTGACTCTTCACAATAATCTCTAAGATGAGACCTCTGTATCTCAATGTACCAATTAAACAATTCATGTAAAAATTATATTTCTATACAAGCATAAACATAATACACATATAGATGCACATAGATACAGGACCTATAGAGAAGTTATTGCCCTCACCTTTCCGTTCTTGTCAGATGGCAGACTTCCATGTTCAATCATCTCTTCAGCCAACTCCTCATCATTTTCTTCATAAGAAACGGGGGTTGCAGTTGAATCTTCATGTTTATCAATCCGAAATATTTCATAAGGTGCCACCTGTTGGAGCACAAATAAATTTATAATGACTTCCTTAAGATATAGGGCTATGAGTAATGTAAAATTACTATAGAATATAAGAAAGATTGTTCTTAAGTGACTAATACTAGTGAAGTCTAAGTTCAGTAGGATCATCAAATAAATATGATGTAGCCCAAGTTTGGTGATTGCAACTTGTAAACTATTTTCCAATTATCATTAGATCTAGATTTTGACAAAGAATAGAGGCATTTTCTACTATCAGAAAAGAGGGAAAGGATCATCCTAAACCAATCATAACTACCCAAACACAAAATAGCTGCTACAAACCAGCCCGGGCTTCAGCTTAGAAAGATCTTATACCTCACAGTCACAGAAAGTTTACAAATAATTTAGGGAGAGGAGGGAATCACTAAACTCATAAGATCAATCATAATCTATTTAACTGTTCATCTAGATAATGCAGATGCAGGAAGTGTAAACGTCATGAGTTCTACATCACCATATATGGTCAGTAGCGTCATTAACTACAATATATTTACAGAAGTTGATGTCATACCTTGGTTATTAATCCGGTAGCCCATTTCACCTCCACATCCCCATCTCTGAAACCAGTAACATTGCCAATACAGGACAGGTAACAACTATCATGGGACTTATTCTGATAACTGATTTGGTCCTGGTTTCTCAGAGGAGCTTCCACATTCAAGTCAGTCACTGAACTTGCATTATCATTGTCAGCTTGGTAACCAAGATGTTTTTGAGCTGCCTTGAACACAATATCACCAAAACAACAGGAATAATCTGGGTGCTCAACAAGTTCATAGGCACTCACGGTTTCCACCATTGTTTCTCCAGCCAAATTATCTGGCTCAGATATGGGCAAAGTTCGCCATTGTACACTTACAGTATGCTCTTTTGCATCCACAGATAGAACAACACCCCATCTTTGATTGCTAGGCTTAAGAAGATCATCAGAAGTACCTTTTTCCAGCACAAACTGCTGAGGCCAAAATTCATGAGTGTTTATGACACTCACTGGGATTAAGTTATGTGGATCTAACCCCAAAGTATGTTCACCATTTTGCCAAACAATATCAACTTTGGTCTTTATCTTCCCAATTATAAATAATTCCCCCATGTTAGAGTTAAGGTTTCTTCTCTTATATCCTCTAGCCATACTAAGCTCATTAGGAAGATTGCTAGTAGATGCATCTTGAATCATCTGCTCCTTTTGGTCTGCAACTGGGAGCATGCACCAGTCACCAAGTTGCCAGTTTGCATGTGAAAAACATGACAACAATGTCAAGTTTTTGGAATCTTGCCAGCGTGGAGGAGCGTCCACATTCAAATTGGAACCAAAAAGAACAGAGGCAAGCCAATTGACATACACAAACCTGCTTCCACCGCACAAACTGTTCCTCCATCATGATTGTCTTTCCATGTGCCACATAGCCATCTAGCTGATTTAGAAGCAGTGGAGGACTTAACCTTTACTCTCTGCCCTGGATAATATGGATACTGTGAATCTTCGAGAAAATTATGAGTCAGTGGTAAAAGCTTATCTTTTTCCAAGGTAATGACCTCACATTTAGTTCCATCATCAAACAATACAGTCACTCTGTCCACCACCCTTTGAACCTGACCAAGCCATGGCCCCTTAATTACATAATCACCTTCAGAAATGGAACGAATCTTCAATAGTTTCTTGGAGTCAACATTTTTTAATATGTTTCCATGAACACTTTCCAAATCCACTAACATATTGACACTTACGACCCTCCCCATCTGTCCAGATGGGTCTGATAAGGAGCAAACCACATCCCCATGAACAAATGATCTCTCAAATGAGAGAAAATCATCAATCCTCCCAATGCTTTCCTCTAAACTTGATAATATGCTCCGAGCTTGCCCATCATATAGAAAATCAATATCCTCTTGATCCTCACTGCTGCTGCTCTCACTGGAAGTCTCCCAGTCTGAATCAGCAATGTGAGCATCCATCAACTATATGCCTGTCATAATGTATTTAATAATAACATCAATGCAATAATTACAAGAAAATAACTTCAAAACACAATAATAGGTAAGAATGGAGTTGATCAGATTTATTCTGCAACTGATAATATCTTGAGAAGAAAACACAAAACCTAGTATTTAAGATGAACATTTTGAACTCAATTTTTTTTTTCTCTGAATGAGCTATGCATGAAAAAATTATTATTAGTGCTAATCTCATTTCCATAATAAGGAAATCCTAGAGCAGCTAAATGATCTGTTTAGACAAAAAAATCTTAACATATTCGCAAAGGAAAATTAACAATAAATAGGGATTCAAGAAGATCCTTACCTTCTCAAGCAAATATAAGCATTAAACTTCAGCGTCAATATGTATTGTGCTCCACAACAGGTGCGCCGATACTGACTTCAGAGGATAATTGTGTACAATACAAAATGTGTTTGATTGATACTGATGTTTGTTACAGATAGTGAACCAGTTTCCTAAAAAGATTACCTTCACAACTGAAACTGGAAATTTGATGCCAAAGGAGATTTGCCCAGATAGGATAACCAGACCGGAGTCTATGAAGGACTCCAAAATGCCAAAGGAGATTTGCCCAATTTGGACTAGAATTTCCACAGAAAGAAACTCAAGATAGGTTTGTAAAACTAGTATCAAGCAGCTACAACTATCAGATGATTATTTTTTATTTTCTGGAAGAAAAAACTATAGTAGTTGGAGAAAGCTGACCAAGATAATCAAAAGATGCCAAAGGAGATTTGCCCTAGTGAAAGTGTGGAATTCCAGTTACAGAAGATGAAAAAAACTATTTTCATATATAATTTTACTGCCAGGAATCCAGCCAAAGAAAATTAAGTGATTTTTGCCAAAGGAGATTTGCCCAATACAGCTGCAACTTCAAACATAACATAAGTAAATTCCAGGTAGTTAATAAATTTGCCTCTTCCAAGATTGGAACTTGGAAGCTATATTGCCAAAGAAGAGTTGCCCCAGGATGAGCCAAACACTTATCAGATCTATCTGGTACTATGGGAGAATGATTAATATCTAGAATCAACAGAATTTCAGAGTTGAAATCAAGAATTTCATCAGAAAAAACCAATCAAACATATACTTTCTTCTCCTTGATTCACAACCTGTCTGACAGAACTAAGTCCAATTCCAAACACAATTGCCATTGCCAAAAGTCAAAGAGCCTTTAATACCAGATCATTCTTTTTTTGAACCTGCAACAAGAAGATTAGTGAATACTTTTTCTAATCATTTTCAATATGAAAAGAAAATGAAAACAACAAAATAATGAGATAAAGATTATAATAGTTAAGCTGACAATATTTTGAGATATAGCATCCTGACTCACGAGGCAAGAGAAAAACTGTGACTTAAGATTAAATTAATGAGCTGCTTTCCATGAATTCATATCCTTAATTGCACATAAAAGAAACGGAATTTAAAGGGATCAACGTGGTTTGGTTAAATTAAACAAATACAAAACTGTACAAGTATTTTAAAAAATTGATAACTACTCAATTTCTCAAGATTTCTTCAATACATATAAAGATGCGTGAAAGTTAATACTGCTGCTTCTAGCACCCAACATAAAATTCACTTGGTAAGGCAGCCACTGCACACAGTTCATATGTTAACAAATTTTATTTGTTATTTCTTTTTAAAAAGGGTTCAAATCCCACAGTTTCTAGCTGGTTTTTGGAAGAGGCATACAGAGAAATAGGGGAAGGGTGGGGGGATCAAACTTATCCACACAAAAGAATGATATTTATTATCCATCAAACAACTTATAATTTCTTGTTATCAAATAAACCACAACTTTTAACGCTTTTATCTGTTGGAAGAACAAAACAAAACATTCCTGTAGATTATATTGAACATTTAGAATTCCTATGTCATGTTCCATGGAAAACAACAGTATTGAATTGAACTCAACACAATCAAATACCAAAAATCTAGCATTAGAATGAGTCAACACAGAAACCAATGATTCATTAACCCCAGTAAACAAGTAAATCCAACCCAAGACTGAAAAGAAAAAAAAAGGTGAGTTTGCAGAGCAAGGGACTGTACCATTTGCACCACTGAGAAGGTTGGACCCATATCAGCCTATCACAGTTATAGACCCAGGACCAAGAAACCCCATGACTCTAATGAACACCAAACGAAGGAACTCCACACATAACATAACAAGTGGAAAAAAAGGTTGCTTCCAAAATTTGCTTTCAGTTTGAAAAGGTGGGTGCTATTCAGATAGGCCTAGTTCCGCGCCCAGTTCCACCATCGTCCACAACACCGCTGAATTTTGGAACCATTTCAGGGAGAGACACACACACAAACACACTTTCTCTTCTCTGTGAAATTCTAAGGCTATAGTGAATGTGAGAACTGGTTTAGACTTAGTTGGTACTTGATGGCTTTTTGTTTTGACAAATATAGAGAGAGGGAGCTTATTGAACCAATGGGAAAAGAATATACCAAACAGTGCCAGACACAGATACTGTTGCTGTACATCAAGACAGTTGATTGGAGTTAAATTTAGGAATGGCCATAGCAATAAAAAAGGACTTGTTTGGTTACGGGATTCCAATAGGAGTTAGAATGGCAAATGGCAATGCTTTTCCCATTCTGTCCCCATATCCACTTTACAGGGACATTCAAGATATTTACGGCTATTTATAAATTTAAATAAAATTCTTATATTTTCTACCTTCTTTTATGATGTGTTCTTCTTTTTTTCCTGTTATATGATGAGCTTTTATTCTGTAATAGCTCTTATATTATTTTTGTTATGATAAGTTGATTTTTTTTTATGGATTCCACTAAATGTTTTTTCTATAAGACACTTCTTTTTTTTACAGAGTACTGGCAAAATAGAAAGAATATAAGTTTGTGTGGTTTTTTTTACTAGTATAAGGCACTTTACAATTTTAAGGTAACATTTATTATCATTTTTCTCATCTATCTTTATTAACTTTAATATCTTTTCAACTGGGAAATGGTAGTGAAGTTAGTTAATAATATTAAATATAGGTAGAATTAGAAAGTTAAACTATTTCTTAAAACTCCAATAAAATTAACTAACTTTAATCATTTTTATTATCGTGTATAATTCATTTAAGTGTGTCTTATAAAAAGTATCATGGAGTAATTTATAAGCGTGAGAGAGAGAGGATTGAAAGTTTTAGAGATATTTTGAAAAAAAAGGATGGGAGAAAAAAGAGTGTGTAAAATGAAATTAACATAATTGAATTAAGCTGACAAATTATTAGCCAACAATTATTTTGATCCAATTCAATCAAGTTTGAAAAATTATCAATTTACAAAGTGTTTGGTTGGGAAATGGGAATTGATAATCATGTTAGAATGGGTGTTCCATAAAAACTCATGAAAACATAAGGTTGAGACCATTATTTTAGAATTTTGAATAACTCTAAAACTTTTAGTCAAATTCGATAAAATTTATTATTCACAAAAGCCCGTAAAAATCACAAAAAACTTATGCTACATGTAAAAATATATGCAAAAATGTATGATTCAATCTTTATTTTAAAGTCTAAATAATTCTTGGACTTTTAATCTGATTCGCAAAAATTCGTTACCCCCATCATGTCAAGCCTGGTAGCCCGATAATTAACAGCTCTACGACCAACTAATCTTTAAATAATTTTGGGTTAAATATTTTTTTGAGCTCAAACATATTTGTTTGAATTATAAAAACAAAAATTCAAAATAGTACAAAGAAAATTTGCACAAAAGAAGGGCTTATTGAGATTATGTGTTTAATTGAAGGGCTTATTCAGTGGCTCAAAAGAAGTTCATAATAGGATATCAATTGATTTTCCTTGACTTAAATTAATCAATGTGTGGGGCGTCCGGATCCTCTGTAGTGTTACAGGAGCCTGCAACAGATTAGCTACGGAATAGTTAGGGAATAACTACTGATTTTAACTATGGAATGTTTCCGTAGCTGTTCCCTAGCTATTCGGTAGCTAATCCTGCTGCAGACTCCTACAGCGCTGCAGAGGATCCGTATATATGTGTGGGTGGTAGGGGTGTTCAAATTCAATCCAATCCAATTGGAACCGCAATAAGCGATCCAAAAAACCGCAAACCGAAATAACCGCAAACCGCAAAAATCGCAAACCGAAAAAAAAACCGAAAATTTTAATTGGATTGGATTGGATTTCAGATCTGCCTATGGGAACCAATCCATCCAAACCAATCCAAAGTTTTATGAACATATTGATATATTATCATTATTGATATTATTTTTCTATGATGATATAAAAAATTTATTATTGTGTAACTATATTTAACAAATAACATTCAATAATAGGATTGGAAGCTATTAAGTAATTTATATGTTATAGAATAAGATTAGATAATTGCATGTTTTTATCATAATTTTGTTTTCATAACTTCATTTTTTAGTTTATTTGAGAAACCGAAATCCAATCCAATCCAAACCGATTAAAATTGGATTGGATTGGATTGGATTTGAAAAAAATCAAAACCGATTGAATGATTAAATAAGAAAACCGAAATTATTGGATTGGATAAAATTCCCCTCAAAACCAATCCAATCCGATCCGCGAACACCCCTAGTGGGTGGGTCGTCTTTCAAATTATTGGCTAGACCTTCGAATAATAATCGACTAATTGATTAGATATTATTTGAAGAAATTTATCCAACTAAATTTTAACTAGGGGTAGATATGTCATTACAGTATTACTAAAACCAAAGAAAATTTTCCCTAGAAAGCAATTCAACCATATTCACTTTTGTTCCTTTTGTCCATCCTCCTCTTTTTCTTTAATGATATTTCATGCGGAAATCCATATGCCTAAATTGGGAAAGGTAGGATTTAGCGTCACTACGTCGCAACTATATGTATTATTTGGGCTTAAATGCGCAGATTTCATTTCACTCAGCATATGCTAAAATCATATGCTTTTTTGTTAGGTAAATTTATGGTGAGAGGATAGTACTCCAGATTAAGGTAGGGAAAACTTTCGGACTCAAAGAACACTTATAGAGTACTTACATTTACCTCGTCCAAAGGAGACGAGTGGGGATTCAGATCAGGACCCTGTCTTACTCCATTCGACCAACCTTTTAGAGTTAAAAAAATTATATTATAATTTTCTAAACATTTTTCCTCGAGGAAATTAATTTATCATATTTTGATTTGTTTTGTTTCATTTTAATATAAAGAATGGTGTGTTTGTGAGTTTAGAGAGAAGGGAAAAGAAAGGGTTAGGGGGAGAAGAGGAGGGAAGAATTTTGTAAAATACTCAAACTCACAAACACAAAAGGGGAAAGACTTCCAATAAACCCTTCATTTTGTTTCATTCCCCTCCAAAATTCAACTCACAAACATACCCTTAATTTTAAGAATAATTTTTTCATTTATAATTCAATTTCAATTAACTTTAATTTGATCATTTTATTATCAACTTTAAAAAATCAGCGTGATTTGTTGGTGTATTCAGTTAACACGTTTGCAATAATTTAAGGAGATAACTCGAGTACAAAGCTTAACTTTTAGACACGTTAATCTTTTCTTCTTTTTTTCCCAGTGTTTGATACACGTTGGTTTAGGTAACAATTTGACCAAAAAAAAATTCTACTAATTCAATTGTTACATTTTTAGCTAGGGAATAGCTACGGATTTCCGTAGCTAATATTCATAACTAGATAACAACTAAATCATTATTTTAATCGTCTAGTTACAAAGTAGTTGTACATTAATTATGAAAATTCAGTTTTATTTTCTATAGCTAATTTCTAGTGAACTCAACAATTTTATAGCTTAATTATAGGGATGGCAAAACGGGTCTGGCCCAACGGGCCAGCTCATCCCTACCCGTCAAATTTATAGGGCTGGGTTGAGACTTTCAACCCACTGGCCCTTTTAACCCAGCCCGTTCTGGCCCTTTAAAAAACGGACTGGAGGAGTATTTGGGCCAGGTCAGGGCTGATTTTTTTTTTTAAAAAAAAAGGATAGTGGTTTCTGTATATACTGCTACCACTTACCTGAGATTCTCTGTGTGTGTGTGTGTGTATATATATATATATATCCCTCCTTCATCAAGTAGTTTCTGAGCACAACTACCTCCTCCATAACAACTTTATATTTTCTTTGGCTTTTTGTACTTTGTGTTTGTGGACTAGAAGTTTCATTGGTGTTTGTTAAATTAACTTTGAATTGTGTTTTGTTAATTTTCTAGACTTGTTATGGATGGATGATGTTATTTATGTTCTTAATATTTATGGATGGATGGACTAGCAGCTTCAATTTACTTTGTTTTTGTCACGTTTACTATTTTATTCTAATTTTTATAATTTTTTTCGTGGGCTAACCCGTTTATCTCATCCCAATTCGACCCAAAAAAAAAATTCACTTCATTAGTTCGTTATAAGGGCTGACCCTTTGGCCCTGTTAGCCCTCTCAAATATGGGTCGGGCTGACATTTTTCGTCCATTTTTCATTTAGGGCCAGCCCAACTCGTCCCATTTTTTGAAGGGCTGATCGAGGGTCGAGCCGGGTCGAACCGGGCTAGCCCGTTTTGCCATCCTTACTTAATTATGCACCATACATCAAACGTGTAATTGACGTGCCCTAGAGAAATTTAAATACCCATTTATTTAATATTTGATTGTATATAGATTTGTGCAATGTTTTAGTTAACATGTTAAGTATTATGTGTTAGGAGTATGTGGGTAAGAATGAAACTCTAAAGGATAAGGCACACATGAGTGATGAAGCACGTGGTTTAATTTGATACAAAGTGAAAAACTTTATTGAGTCTTAATATGTCACGAGTTCTTTTAAAAAGGAGAAATATCTTCGGGACACAGATGAAAGTAGTGCATGATTATCGTTAGCTAGTATTGTAAGGTGTTATATTAGGTCTCACAACAACAACCACAACTCTCATGTTTAATTGCCAACATTGAGTTTGTAATCCTAAGCAAACTACTAATGATAAGTTAGAGCAAGCTGGCAAATTTTAATTTCATCCCTATAGAATAATTAGAATATAACTATGACAACTATCAGTAATTTTTTAGGATCAAATAAATAAAAAGAATAATAAGATTTGAAATTTAGATTTTGATATATATTATATTTACATAATGTAGAAAATCATTAAAAAAATTATCCGGATACGGTGAAAATAAAGGAAAGTTTATTTAAAGTATTTGCTATTTGGAATCAAATTGCTATTATTATAAAAAAGCATATGTAATGTTATAATACTGCTATTGATCTTTTTCGAAAGTAATACAATACTTCCCCTGATCTCTTCATGCATAAGCTAGTGATAAAGACACTCAATCTTTAGGGCTTTAATTAACAATTTTGTATCAAGCAAAGTTATCTCAAGTTTATTCTCTTGGATATCCTAGAAAACATATCTTGCTTTTCTATGGCCAAAACAAAGAATATTCTTGTTGCTTCATAACTGAGTGGGATGGTTTTACATAGCGTGATCTAAAGACAGACGGAAAATTCTTTATAGGAATGTTTGTAGAAACAAAAGTCTTTGTACCTTTTTTATTTTCCTATTAATAGACTGCACACGCTAGATCGACAATTTCTTTAAATATAAGAAAAGGGGAGGAGATTAGGAGCGAATCAATTGTATTGTATAGTATATGAAGTGAAGTTGAAGTACTGAACCAAAAGATTAGAAGCATTTCCTTTTCTAATTGCAAATGTTGACTGGGCCAAACAGCACTATCTAAATGGAAAGGTAAAACAAAACAGACCGACCACTAACTGAAAATGACCGATTCCTAACAACTTTCTCACTTCCTTCATAATTCCTATGACCATTTGGGAGTTTTAAACCTTTTCTTTTCTCTTTTGGTTATTGACAGACAGTTCATTTTGAACTTTGTTGTGTATGTGCCCAACATTTAATTCCAAATTCCAATCACCCCTTTGATGATTGTTTGGGGCATTAACAGTTCCTTTTTCAACAACCAAGCATTTAAAAACTACCGCTGGTGAAAATGTTTTGGACTTGTATTTTCCTAGTAACCCATACCGTTTGAGTTGCAACTTGCAAAGGTCACAGATCAAAGTTTTATCTTCTTGATTCAATCGAAGCCAGCTGAAGCTATCATCCTCACAAGAAGGCAAGAATGTTACTGCTACGTAATTAAACCACAGGTTATAAGTTTCTTCCAAACGCCTGAACTTCATTAGGAAAGAGTAGCAATGCTTGTGTGTTAGAGTTTTTTTACTTGGAATACCCACTGGTATGACGGTAGGTTTAACCCTCGGATCAGAGTTGGTAGTTAGGTAAAGTCTTCTCAGAAGTGTCAACTTCAGATCTAACTTTGCAGGTAAAGTTGGTGGAGGTTTTTTTAGTATATGCTAGAAGTTTATGAATTTTATTTTGTTTAAATGGTATTACTTGTAGTAAGCTCACAAATTAGACCCAAGTCTTTATGTAACTAGCTACGATGGGGAATTAGGCATCTCTCAATTTGTTGGGCATGCAGGAGATTTAACAGCTCAGCAACTTTAATCTGCACCACAAAACTTTAAGTATAATTGCTCATACTGATCTTAAGTGTATGACTGCACTTTATTTTTTTAACTGTGTTATTGGCATTAAATTATTTGCATAGTGGATTCCCTGCATTTAAAGAAGTAGCTCAGCCAATCTGCACCAGTTGATAGTACAGTAAAACTTATATTAATAGAGATTTTTTTTAATGCAGGTATAGGTTTTTTTCTTTTTTGTGGTATGAAATGTAGTTTGTAGAATATGATGCCAATTTTCAAGGAATGTGAAGGCTCCACATTGGTAGACTTTACAGCTGGGATTGAGTCACCTGTGCACCATTATAATTAAATATTTGTGAAATGGGTGTATACGTGTCGGTTTTGTCTGTGTGTGTTTGTGCGGGTTTGTCATAGCAAACACACAAGAGATATTAACCGATGAAGGTGGATATGGAACTATTCTAGTTCCAATATTGAACCACTAAAATTGCATATCACTGATGGGATTTTTTACATTAGTGATGTCATACTACAGTTTTTGAAATCACATCATTAATGCTTGTGGGGGAACAATAACCCAAAAGTGTCTATCAAAATCATGCATTCATGCTCATCCTGAACCTGTTCAAGACAACAGGCCCCACCTTTTGTTTTTGGAAGTCTCTGTTCTAAAACATCAAAACTGCATAATCACATATAGGATGACATATAGTGCACTAGACCCAGAGGAAAACAGAGTAAATCCCATTTTTATGCCAACTTTCTGATGTAGAAATCTAAAGCATGATTCAAACTCATATAGCATGAATAATTTATTGTTTCAATCATGGAAATATTTATAGAAAACACTATGTTTAGAACATTAATAGTAGAGATAAGATTTTCTGTTTTTGTTTTTTCCCCCTAATTTGATGAGATAAATGGTTGTTTTACATTACCAAAACACATTTCCCAAGATATATATTCAAACAGAAAGAGATGAGAGAACTTACCCTTTCATAAACACTCTCAATGGTTCCACCATAATAGATGCATACAATTAGGTTAACTAATCACACTTTCTATATGATTTTTCAATGCCTATTAATTTGCAAAATGTATTACAAGACATGTCAAGGTAAATATTCTAACATCGGTGAAAGTCCACTTTAGAAAACAAATCTTCTGACATCTGCTCTTGATGCTCAAAACCATAACTAGAGTGAAATCAGACTTAGATTTTGGAACTTTTCCAACACATAAAGGTGGGTCAGTGGCCAACAAAGCATGTTCATATCTAGCACGGTAAATAAAAGGTTGTGAACAAAGCCACTGTCAAGATCAACTGCTGCAAAAGCGCCAAGTTTGGCAGTTAGTTGTCTATAATCAAAAGGGGAAATTCTTGTTAAGGAGATACTTTGAGCACTGTAGAAGATCTATAATAAAATTTTATTGAGAGCTGTATGTTGACATTCCAAAGACAGGAATAGGATACCAAGTTGTGGTGTCCAAATTTTGATACATAAAAAGCCAAATAGGAAATCACATGCATGTCACAATTCTTTTCCTTTTCCCCAAAAAATTACCATTATTTTGAAGCTTTCCAAAATCTATTTATTGGAATGAGCTTCTCTATATTTGATAAGTGCAATTTAAAAGATAAAGTAAGATTCATATATATCTATGATGAACATTTACTCTATTTGTTTAACCTGTTAGATAGCATAAAAGTTTAGAATTTCATTAAGTGGTTTATTGTTTGAAGCAAATGTGATTTAGGTGTAACAACACCTTTTGGGCAACCTTTGCAGCACCGAAGGGCAAAAGGCAATTAGAATTGGGGGGTAACCTTTGCATTTAAAGAGGGGTAAAGGAAACTCAGTTTAATAATCAAAGGACTTGTTCTCTAGCTATTTACTTGTTCAGCCTGTGCCAATTTATTTTTTCATTCTCAAATCAAACCTATATGAGTTAGTGCATCCACTCTGACTTGCAATTCAGAAAAGGACAGATATTGAAAGATGGCAGCAGGGGAATAATCCACTGCTCAGCAAAATCTTTTGTTTATTGCAGAATAAAGGCAGGCTTATAATTGGTCCTCCACTATTAATAAAATAATCATTCCAATTGAATTATAGAACCACTAGCTTTGATAGTGCTTAAACGCATAAAATAGGTTCATAGGCAACGTGGACTTTAACACATGCAATTGTTAAAAGAGAACCACTTTTTATTTTTTATTCAATTTGAACTTTTCGTCCCTACTCCATAGCATTTGGGGAAAAAATGAAAAACAGGAAAATAAATGGTATAAGTTGCCCATAATTTAGTTTTTTTTTTAATAAATTTAGTTTTTTATACTAAAAAATCTATTTTGGATCTTCGAAGTCGATTAGCTGAAAAGCTAAATTCTCGTAATTTCAATAATAAACTCAAAAGCTTACACCCATGAATTAATTTAACCAACAAGACAAATAGTATATATCATATACGATTATTGTTGACAAATGAAAATTAACATGTAGGTATAAAGATTTTGAAAAAAAAATCACAATATGCAATTTTTGGCGTGAATATAAAATTTTACAAAAACTTATAAATGTTTTGAGAAAAACTATCATGTTTATGGTTATAAAATTACTTTTATATAAAATGTATTAACAAAACATGAATTCATTACTTATTATAAGTCTCTTTTAAATCAAGCACATCCCGTCCCTTATTATAAGACCCTCTCAACCGTTTCACACAGTTTAAGAAAAGTTGGTTAATGCATTGGTCTTTTAAAAAAATTACAGCAATCCAAATATACCCCCATTTAAAAGTCACCATATTTTAGGGACATTAATTGTCACATGGTGAAAAACTCCAAAAGTCAATTTCTAATGGTGCAGTTGAACATGTGGGTAAAATTCCATTAACTATTCACACTAATCAATATATGGGGAATTAAAAAAAGTTAAACATTAATGAAGGGCAAATATGGAAAAAAATGATTAGTTTATCTAAAAAACTGCAAAAGGTCTTGTATCAAGGGACACTCAATTCTTCTAGAAGGGGTCTTATAAATGGGGACGGAGGAAATATCTTAATGTATTGTTTTTAAAAATTATTATAACATTTCAAATTTATCCTCATTTAAAATTAATTAAGCTTAATTAGCACCCTTGAATACTTCAAAGATTTGATTTGATACATATGGAAGAATGTATTATTTCTCCATATTAATCAAAACCTAGGAATTAGAAAGGTTTAATAGTTATTAAGGACGAAGATAGAAAAAAATAATAAATATTTTTAAAATTTTGTAAAAAGTGATTTTTTTTAAAAGGAATTCCAGTGTTTATAAGACATGTTTTCCAACTTATCAACATTGGAAGAATTCATTCAAACATCAATAATAGTCTTTTAGTTGAAGGTGATTTGATATTATTTGTAAGGACAATTCAATAGTCTAAAAATAGGGTATGTAAAAAACATGAACTATCTAGAATAAAATCAACTTTCAAAATGATTATACATGGAGTGGGATTTAGGTGTTTGAATCAAACACATTTTAGAGTTTGAACTACTTGGTTGTACAAGGAATGAGAGACCTAGTCTGACGTAAAGGTTTTTTTCCCTTCTTTTCTCTCCTAAAACCCTCATCGGTCTATATCTTTAGGTTAAGATTGGGTCCTTCATCCTTTGGATCAACTTTACCATTCAAACTCTATATAACATTCAAGTCAAAGCCCAATAATATACACGGGACATGTTAAAACCCTAAGGGTGTGTTAATTTGAGTTTAGAGAAGAGAGAAGAGAAGAGTTAGAGGGGGAAAAGGAGAGATGAGGACTTCGTAACACACACTTCAAATAATCGAATCCCCAAATAAAAAAGGGGAAGAGCTTCCAATAAGTCTTTCCCTTCCCTTCCTTTCATTTCCCTTCAAAAGTAAACTCGCAAACATACCATAAAGGTTTGGCCATTTATGCTTGTCCACTCCCTGAGGGGGCTTCTTCCGTCATCAATAAAGGTTTTCCTCTCTCTAAAGTGAGAGTTTTCCATCCTATTTATAAGGTTTCTAGTATTTTTTTTCTCTTCACTTCCTTTTCTTTTTTTTCTCTATCTCATCATCCAAAATTCTAAAACCACATATCCACTCGCTCCTTTTCCAAACTAACACTCACCCTTAGCCCTGGACTCTTCTACACAACCAATGACATTAACTGCTTTAATTCAGAATTGAGATTGACACATTTTGGTTATTTAAGGGCGTTAGATTCATAACGCATTTCATTGAACATCTTTCTCGCACTCTCAACCATGCAGAAACCCCTAATCATAATGGTGTAAATAAAAACATTGGGTTTCACCATAACTTCTGCGCACCATAACCTGATTGTAGACAACTTTGGCTAGATTGACCTAGTTTTCTATCACCAACACACCCGATATAGCGTTATAGGAGAATGAGGAATGATCTTTGTTTTGGCTGATGAAAATAAAATAAAAAAAAAGATGAATGATATAAGTCTAATCAAAGCACACACCATGTTCCACCACAAAGCACGTGGATAACTGACACGAGATTGATTCAGCATAATCAATGGTTTTGAGTTCGAACCCTGATTACAATTGTGTTATATTTTCGGAGGGAGAGTTTTGTTGCCCATAATAGTTTCAAGTAAGATTGTCTCATATGGAGGATACCTATGTTGTTAAAGAAAAGCACACCATATGTGTTCCATCATTTAATCAGAAAATAATAGCCACATCTCAACGGATAATAGTATATATCATAACTTCAAACATAATATATTTTTTCAAGTGCTATCTTTTTTATATACACTACAAAAAATTTCACTTTTGGTGACAGACAAAATCCGTCACTAGATGTCAATTATCCATAGGTAAATGTCACATATACATTGACCTACGAACATATGCTCCGTCAATTATGTAAGACGAATAACAATGGAATTTTGCCTGTCACTAGAACCTTTACCTACAGTTTACATACTTCTACCTACAGTTAGGTGTGGTTGTAGGTGAAAGCTATTTTGTGTTTCTAGCTATGGCTTATGATGACTGTGGGTAAAAGCTTTATCTTATAGCCATGGTTTACGATGATTGTGGGTAAAATCTTTATTTTATAGCCACCACTAATAATTATAGGTAATGGGTAGTAGTAATTTTTTAACTTCTACCCACAATCACCATTACAAGATGTTATTAGAAATTAAATTTCCATTAATTTTATTATTTTGAGATTTAGTTAATATAAATTATTAATGATATATTGTTAGAACTTAAAATGGTATTTTAACACTAAATTTATTATCTTAATAAAAATTTGATATTCATTGAAAAAATATTAATAGTAATGGAAATACTAAAAAATAATTTTAAATTTAAATAAAGAAAGAATTAATTTAAGTATTTAGTGACCTCCCAAATATTTTTAAATACTAACTTATTTAGAAATAGTTAACAATTAAGCTTGATGCAATTTCCACAAGAAATTATACAATTCATATTCATATACTAGAAATATTTTTGTCCATGTACAAGTTCCCACTTTCTATATTCTTAATATCCACAAGTAAAAAATGTAAAGACAACCACATTTGTAAAGTGTTCAGATTCAGCCTAAAATGCATTTACAATTGAAAATTGCTAAATTTATTAGTATCTCTAATCTAATCAAACGTGTATCATAAAGAAATCGACCAACACTCCAAGACATGATGTTGATGATGTTGTGATTGGCTCCAAAACCAAAAAGCTAAGAACTGAAACACAAAATTAATACTTTATCAGAATTTAAAAGCTAGACACCAATATAGTCAGGAAGGAATAATGGTAAATAAATAGAAATCTACATATCAATTTAGACCCTCAACTAGCAACAAAAACGAATATCAATTAACTCTAATTACTCTCAGAATTAACTTTAATTTCATCAATCACTTCCAAACCTCTAATTGAACCAATATTTGGGAGAGTTCTCTTCTCGCCAATGATCTTCACTTAAATGTCTATTAGTAGCCTACCAGCTGCATAGATCACAAATTTAACAAGCATGTAAGTCAGAGTTTTCCTATATCCAGAGTTTTCACTCTAGCATACCAGGTGTCTCACCAAAACACAATGAGGAAAATGAGAAAATAGTGGCCATTAAAGTAGCAAATCCAGAATCTAGATAAGGTCTCAGTGAATTCCATAACGAGATAGATTTTTCAGAAATCAAAATGCATACAAAATATCATATAACTCGAAATTAATAGAAGAATAGAAACTCACATTCAATGTACACAAATGCTTTAGATCTATCGAAGAGAGTGAACCGGAGACTATCGAAGAGAGTGAACTGGAGTTGAATCAAACAAGCAAAAGCTTCATCATCAAAAGGTTCAGATCTGTGAATGAAACAAGACCTAGATGAATTTGCCACTGTTTCAGAACTTCAAAAGCTTCATATCTACCAATCAAAATCTTACCTAGAGAACGATGAACAAGAATGAGAATGAGAATCCGTGATGGAGAATGAGAGAAAATGAGAATGAGTGAAGTGAAGAGAGAATGAATCAAACAAGAACAATGGACGATGAGAGAGAATCCGCAATGGAGAATGAGAGAGAATCGGTGATTGGGAATTAGGTGAGTAAAGTTAGAAATGCAAGTGAAAGTGAAGCAATTTTTTAGCTGTGGGAGACAATTTTTTAGTTGTGGGTAAAGGTATTAATTAAACAAACAGTGACAAAAAAATAAAAAGTGTAGGAAAAATTTTAAAGTTTCACCGATTAATACTTAATTGGTGGGTAAAAATATGTTTTAATGATGAAAAGTGAGTAGTCAGTAAAGGAGACCGTAGGCATATGGCTTTTTTTTTTGTAGTGATATTATGTGATGGCAAGAAGAAAAGAAGTTGAGTAGCTGTTGCTACAAAAAATTCGTTATCATAATCATAATAATTTAAACAAAGTGGGAATTTCAGAAGTGCTTTACGGTATGCCTTGTTGTATATAGTTGGCAGGGCCGGATATTCAATAAGGCAAGTAAGGTCATTGCCTAGAGCCCCAAATTTATAAGGCCCCCAATTTTTTTAATAGTAGTATTATTGATATAAATTATTTTTTAAAAAATTAATAATGTTTGAGATAGGGTCTAATATATTATAAGGCTCATATCTTACATTTTTTATATCTTTTTTTTCTTATCATTTAAACTACTTAAAAGTCCACAACTCATTTATTAGTTTTTGCAAATGAAAAGTCACTCAACACTGAACAATGAGTTTCCTTGTATCAGTAATATTGCTCAGTCTATGATCTATTGGCTACTTGCACGGTTATCATATTAATGCAATTTACTTTTATTTGACAAAAAAAAGTCATCACTTACTTTTGTCTTTTACGGATCTTCAACCTCTTTGCTTCCTCTCTAGTCTTTCTCATTCTCATTCTCTCTATTCTCAATTCTCCACTACTATATTCAAGCAATTATTTGACTTTTCAGTGTTAATATAATCATATTCTAATTTGTGAATTGGTATACCCCCACACTAAGTGACCAACTCCAAGTGACATCAAGTGGACACTCACACATGCATGTTGCTAGCATCTCAACAGGTTTGATCATTTCACTCATTTGCTTTGCTTTTTATAAAGTAATTGATTGAATTGAAATTGAATGAACATTTACAAATAACAATTTTTAGATCGCATTGATTATTTTTTGTATATATTAGATCAGTCTATTTCTTCTACTAAGAGTTGATTTGAATAATTTTTAGAATACGAAAACATGTTTGGTTTTTTATTTGATTCAAATAAATTTAAAACTTTAGGAGAATATGAATTAAAAAAAAACATTGTATCAATATTGAAAAGATTGAGTTTTGAGGACCATTCTGATATTGATGGTCTTGATTTGTTTTCAGAATTAAAGTTATTGAAAAAAATTCTAACAAATGAAATTAACACACCATTAAAATTATTGAACTATATAAAAAGATTAGGTTCTTTTCCAAATACATACATTATTGCTTATAGAATAATGTATTAACATTACTTGTAACTGTCACGGTCGCTGAAAGAAGCTTTTCAAAATTACAATTGATTAAATCATATTTAAGATGAACTATGCCACAAGATAGATTGAATGGGTTAGTTATATTCTCTATTGAGAGTGAGATGTTAGAATTACTTGATTATAAAACTTAAATAAATAATTTTGTAGCTCAAAAAGTCAGAAAAATAACATAAAAATTATTAGTCTATATTAACATGGCCCCGATTTTAATTTTTGCCTAAGGCCCCAAAATTTCTAAATACGGCCCTGAGTTGGAGAATATTGACATGGGTGAGTACACATGGAGCCACTTTGTTCCATGAAAGGATATTCTTCCATTCCTCGATCTTGTTGACTCTTTCAAAGATCCACACAATACACAGAAACGTTACTGTGTGTTGGAACATGAGAAAATTTTAATAAATTAATTACAATCACATTATTAAGGATATCGATGTGTTTGGCACCCTTATTAGGATAAATTTACACACACACACACACACACACATATATATATATATATATATATATATATATTATAATTTTGTCACTTACTTGGTGTGAGTATTACATTATATAAGTTTATCTATCAAATCTTATTTATATATTATTACATCATGGCTAATTAAATCTTGGGTATATATAATAGAATATGAATAATGTTTTTTTTAATCATAGGTATCCCCTATTATAACGGGTGATTCTATTCGGGACTTAGTCACAGTTAAGGTTATTCAACCCCTCCATAAGAGTGTGTTTAGTGGGAATTGAGTCCGCCGGGAGCTCTTCCCACAATCTCAGTTTACGTTGTCAACTGAGTCACAACTCTATAGTAATTTTAGTAAAGTTTTGATATGTAATTAATTTCATGTAAACTTCTCCATCACAACAAAAAAAATATTAATCTAAATTAAATAGTAATTAATTTACATGTTAAATATAAATTAATTTAAAAGTTGGTACAGTTTAATTAAATAAAATATTTAAACTAATTTTTTTAACTATAATTTTATAAATAATTATAGTAATCAAAGAAAATACATGTCAATGAACTAATCTGAAAATATCCTACATAAAAATAATGTTTTTTTAAATAATTAACTACGTACATATAACGATATAGTGTTAGATTAAATTTTAATACTTTTTTAAAGCAAATTTTAATACTTAATTATATATTAAAGTAATGCATATAAAACGAATTAGTTTATATGAATATTAAAAATATTATCGCACACACATGTATATAAGTTTAACCCATCATGAGAATTTAATGACTACAAGACCCTCTTGATCAATCTCTCACTGATTTGAATTTCACTTTTTATTAGAACATTATTATTGTAATAGGCACACAGTGATCTCTTTGGTTGTTTTTCCTTTCCAGCAATGTTAGATGTGAAATAGCTAGGAATTAACTACCTACTTTAGTTACGGAATTATTTCACGGCTAATACCTAACTATTTGTGGGTAATTTTTTTTAGAGAATGTTAAATTATCAGAGAGGATCTAAATCCTATGTAAATATTTCTCTCTGTTTTAAGGATTCAAGAACTAACCCCAAGGGGCTTCTACTTTTCTAAAAATATGTATAAATTACAAATTTATGTAGACGTAGGTATATATTTTAAATAAAAGGTTGATGTATCAACGAATATAAGATAATATATGTGAATACCCAATTTTATCCGGTTAAGTTTTATTTTAATTTCGATTTTTGTTAAATTTAATTTGTAAATAAAATCTCAAAATAAAAAAAATTTCAAAATAAAAAATTCAAAAATAATAGTTTTGAAAATAGTTTTAAAACTCAAAAAATAAAATAAAGATTCTAGAAATTCAAAAATAAATTTGATATTTAGAAAATTAAATCTAAAATTGCTTTAGTTAAAATAAAAAATCAGAGTTTATAATCAGAAAAATAAAAATAAAAAATCAATTAAAAATAATTAAAAAAAAAGAAAATTAAATAAAAAAGTAGTTGTTGTTTCAGAGATGGTTGTTAGAGAAAATAGTGGATGAGTAGAGTTGAGGAAGATTAGTTGGGATCATGGAGAGATAATAGGAAATTGTTTTGATTAGTGGTAGAAAGTAGTTACACTAGTGAAAAGAATAAAAAGGAGAAATATGATCTGAGAGGGAGGGGGGACTCATTCTGAAAAATACACGGCAGAGTAAAAAGAGAGAGTGGATTACAGAGCAAAAAAAAAACAGAGGAGAAAGTGAGCAGCCAAGGGGAAAAAGACAGAGTTCTGAAACTCAAAAAAAATAGAAGAACAGAGTAAAGGAGAAAGGCGTAGCTAAAGAAAATTGGAATTCCACAAGAAGATAAATATCATAGCCAGTAAAAGAATATTGGAGTCTCCAGGTACGCATTGTCCTTCTTTTAATAGATGATTATGCTCATTGCTTAGGTGTGTGAATTTCTTTGATTACACAGTAAAATCTAGCACATCTCAATTCAATTCTATTCCTATTAATACTGTGAACTAAGCAAGCATGGAAGAATTAAGGAAAAATAAAACAGGGGCTTAACTTCAATCAAAGTCTAATTTACAGTCCATTTACAACCAAGAACACAGCCTTAGAAAAAAATCAGTCCAATTTACAGTCCAATAAGAAAGGTAGGCTGCCACAATCATTCTCCATCTTCCCCCTATGAATTCTGAAATTTAACATGAATTTTGATTCTGAAAATAGACAAGGGAATAGGGTATGAATTTTGATTCTGAAAATAGACAAGGGAATAGGGTGAGAAATTTTAGAATTTGGAAGGTGTGATTAATGAAAAGAGAGATTAAGGAGAGGTAAATCATAGAGCTCACCATGGCTGCGGAACATTTCCTTCTTCACTTTCCAAACCGCCGCACACAGACGCGTCCGTCCGCCGGAGCTCTGCCGCACATCGCCACCGCCAGCCTCTGTTCAGTCAGCCGCGCCGCTCCCCACCGCGAGACGCCCTCTGTTCGCCCTGCGCAGCCATACCAAAGACAACAGCTTCTTCCTCCTCCGCGCGTGGCGGCCGCGGCCAGTCCTCGTCCGGTAGCCGCGACGGCCATGGCTGCAAAGGAGTCTCCTTCTTCTTCTTCCCCTTCTTTCCTCTCCCTTTCGCTTCCTTCTCCACTTTCCAAACCGCCGTACACAGACGCGTCCGTCCGCCGGAGCTCCGCCGCGCATCGCCACCGCTAGCCTCTGTTTAGCCAGCCGCGCCGCTCCCCACCGCGAGACACCCTCTGTCCGCCCTGCGCAGCCATACCAAAGACAACAGCTTCTTCCTCCTCCGCGCGCGGCGGCCGCGTCCAGTCCTCGTCCGGTAGCCGCGGCGGCCATGGCTGCAAAGGAGCCTCCTCCTTCTTCTTCCCTTTCGCTTCCTCTCCCACTACGGCCTCCCTCTCTCCTCTTCCCTTTCTTTCTCCACTCCCCTTTTGCCTTCTTCTCTTCCTCTCTTTCTTTCTCCCATGACCGCCTCTCTCCCTCCCTCTCTTTTCTCTTCTTAGGGTTTTCTAAATGAAATAAAAAAACAATGTGTGTGTGTGTGTGTGTGTGTGAAAAGGGGACGTGAAGAGTCTCTGACTCAGATCCCCTTTCTTTCTCTTTCTTTTTTTTATTTTAATTTACTTTATTTCTAAAATGCTTAGTAAATATTTGTGATTATTTCATGTGAACGGGTATGCTTGTTTCTGATTAAAAGATGAGATTTCATAGGTTTAATTTTTAAAATCTAAAATTAAAATTGGGAATTTTAAAATAAAAATGCAATAATTTGGTGATATTATCGAATAGCATTTCTATCGTTAGTATTATCCAAATTATATAGGACTATGGAGTATAGCCATTTTCTAACAAGACAGTCCTAGCATATTGTAAATTATTTCTAAAAAATAAAAAAAAGTAATTTTAATAAAAATAAAATGTTAACGAGTAGCATTTCTACCGTTAACAGGACTATGGGTATAACCATTTGTTAACAAAATAGTCCACATACTTATAAATAGTAAAAAATATATTTTTCAAAATAAACAAACTAGTATTTCTAGCAATAACGTTATATCTAAAAAATAAAAAGAATTTAAAATAAAAACTCAATTGATAATAAATTTTGCTTCAAAAATAAAAAATCATTCAATGATCAAGTGATGTTAAATGAATAGCAATTCTATCATTTAATATTATTTGAATCAGGAGGGTTCATTGTATAGCCATTTGCTAACAGAAACCCTTCAAGAGTGCATTCTTTTTAAAAAATCAATTCTTTCAAAAATAAAACAAATATAAAATTCTTTTAAAAATTCTTTTCAAAATCCAAACTCTCAATCAACCAAACAAATCAATCTTTCAGAACTACGTGGCTTTGATTTCCCCATTGCAGCTGGGGATAGTAGGAGCGGGAACCGGCCCCGTCAAGCCCAAATAAATATTTTTCTAAATTTTCCCATAAAAAATAATAATATAAATAAATTTGTAAATAAAAACAAAAAGATTTTTTTTTAAGGGGTAAAATAAATATTTTTCAAAAGTTAACAAATTTGCACAATTAATTAGAGGTAACTGTCTTAGGACGGATGTCGTAGGGTGCTAATACCTTCCCTACACATAACCGGCTCCCGAATCCAAATCTGGTTTCAAAGACCATTTTTTTTTAAAAAAGGGTTTTTCCGATATTTTCCCTCAAAAATAAATATTGGTGGCGACTCCATTGAAAACGATTTTTCAATACTTATTTTTCGCCGTCCCATCGTGACCCCGGTTTCGACAGATGGAGACTCCACTGGGGACATTTGAGAGTCAAACCTGTCATAATTAATTGTGCAAAGTTGTTGACTTTTATATTTATTTTTCCCTTTTTGTTTTGTTTTTTTTTTTGCTTTGTATATATTGTTGTAAATATTTCTCTCCATATCTTTGTAAATATTTTTACTTATACATTATCTGATGTATGCCCCTGATATTGTAAATATATTATGCTTCAACCCTAGGATAGAAGACTTTTTTTTTCTGTATATATTTGTGCTGCTTGGTTTGTTTTGCAGATGGGGTAGTCTTTTAGGACTATAGATTGGTATGCTCCCTACACACACTTCACAGTCACTTACCTCACACACTTATTGGGCTCTATACCTGAGCCTGTGCGAACCGAGGAGTAGGAGATGTCTCAATAATTGTTAATTGAGGGGCTTTATGCTCACTTGACAATAGTTGATTCATCACTCAGATTGTTACCGGTTTCATCGGTTAGTCATAATTGAGATGGATTTCTCCATACTTATGTCTAACTTATGAATCGGGTCCTTTGCTATGTGACAAGGGCAATCTGGGAGCCTTTATCTATAGAGGTCTATACCCGTCCTTGAGAACCATGCACATTCAATGAGCTTAGTGACTACCAAAGTTAGAGTCATAACCTTAAGGATACCTTTCCATAGGGTTTTACCTAATTTAGGACACATGGGGAGCATTTTCCTTCGTTTTCTTCCATTATTCATTGTACATATTTACTATCGCGTTTATCAGTAGGACCTTACTTTGTATTCACACAAAACATTTTTTTTTCAAAAAAAAATGAAAATAAATGGATAGTGATTTTTTTTCCCCCTTAAAAAAATTTTAAAAAAAATAAAATAAAGAAGAGACATTTTCCTCTCCACCATGCCTTCATGTATATCATGATCATCCTTAGTTAACATATCATCATTTTTTTAAAAGGAAAAATCATGCAAAGGAAGTTTATTTCTTTCGTTTTCTTTCACCCTTCATTGTCCATGTTCAGGGTGACATTTAACAATAAGGCACATCCATGCATGAAAGTCCTTATTTTTTTTCTCTAAACCCAAAAAAAGCATCTCTTTATTAGCATTATCATGTATCTCATACATTTTTCATGTATAGCGCAACATTCATAAAACATGCATCTTAACATGTCATGATCCATAATTTTGTCAGAAAAAAAAATAACATTCATTCATTCATTAACATAATATTTCCTTTTTAAAAGAAAATAAACTAATGGTGAAAATATTTCTTTTACAAAAAAAAATAAAAAAAAATCTCCATTAACATTAGCATGCATCTCATACATTTTCATCCATATCATAATTATCTTTACCCATATCATCATTTTTCCCTTATATCGCAAAAAAAAAAACAAATAAATATTTCTCCATTAACATTGTCATGTACATCATGCATCTTTTGGGCACATCATGCTCATCCTTGGTTGGCTTTGTCTTCATGTCTAAAGAAAAATGAAAAATAAAAAAAAACAAAGAAAGAAAAATTCATGCATGTTCATATGATCATGGTTACATTTGTCCATAATTTTACCAAAAATAAAAGTCAAATTTCATTTTATAGAAAACAAATAAATTGAAGTGAAAATATTTCTTTTTAAAAAAAAATAAAAGAAAAAAAAAGGTTCTCCACTAGCATCTCATACATCTTATTATGTTATCTCATATTCTCCTTTAATAATGTCATGCACTCCATGCATCTTTCAACATCCTTAGTTTATCATGGTATCATTTAGATCTATCATATCTCATAAAAAAAAAAAGAAAACAAAGTTCATGCATTTTCACTTACACTGTCCATAATAATCATGTAAAAAAAAAAAAGAGTGTTGCATCTGCATAAATTTTAAAGGCATAGTAGGTTGCATTTCCCTTGCATGATAACATTTCTATCCTAATATTTTGTTTTGTTTGTATAAAAAAAATAATAAAGAATAAAATAAAATAAGAGAAAGAAAGAAATCCATCAAGTGATTGTTTCCTCATCACACTTACAAGACTTGTGCCAAGCAAGGATCATGGATGAACTTGAACACAATCAGGAGAAATTAAGAGGCGACTTCAACAAGAGGGGCAGATGACAAGCTTTTGGGGATTATTGCAAAAGGGAGAGAGAATCTCTCAGGGGTAAACAGACAATCATACATGCTCTTCCACCAAGCTCTAAGTGCACATACAGTTTCATAGATTGAACCCTCAAGGGACTTTGGTTCCATTGGCAATGCATCCATCCAACCCAACCTAACCATCCATCACCAGTCCTCAAGGAACCCAACATCCACCATATGACCTTCCACTCAGCTATACATCACCTCAGTCCACAAGTCCACAAGATGACAAATCCACAAGATGATAGCCCACCAGTTTTAACTTCCAAACCTGAAGCCCAACCCAGCCCAACCACCAGAGTCTGACCCAAACCCATGAAGAAGCCTCACATACCATCATCTCCTATCTTCCTACCATGTCAATTCCACACAACCATGCACCTGTTCTTAACACCAACCCCCCAAGAGATTGATACATCAGTGGTGACTCTAACGTCCAAGCTCAAAATACCTCTCAGCCACACCACTGCCCACCTACATGACCATGGGGGAGCCCTAATCCTCACAAACATGGATGACAAAGATCTCCAGTATCCCATGAATTCTGACAAAATACTATGTTCAAAAAAAAAAGAAAAAAAGAAAAGAAGAAAAAAGAAAGAAAAGCTCGCTAGGTTGAAAATCCGAAAGGATGACCTAGGCAAAAGTTAGAGCGACCCGCTGAGTTGAAAACTCGCAAGAGCAGCTCAGGCAAAAGTCAGGGTCAAGCAAAAAAGGTGTTCAAATCATGTGTGGAGATCGTGCACGGGGGCAAAAGATTTGACAAGATTATCAGGAGAGGTGGTGTGCCAAAATCACAAACTGGGGCAATTGCAAACCACTGTTATATGCTTGTGGAGCATAGTCATGTTCTTTGTTGCAAAGAAAGCTCAGAGCTCAGTAGAAGTAGTCATTACAAGGAAGTCCTTTTTGGAAACGGGGCAAAAGGGAGGCTAAGGCCTTAACATTTGATCATGAGCAATCCACTCAAACGGTACCACATCATATCCCTCATCACACCCTCAAATGATGCTTGGTTGCCCTCCACTTCCCACCCAATCACAACCATCCATATCCACACCACCACAACCCTATCAACCATGAAGCCGGGAGCCAAACCCTAGCCCAAACCAAAGAAGGCCAAACAGCCACAAAAAAAAGGCTTGTCTGACCCATGACTCACATCAAGTCAGTATCCCACCTTACCCGCAACTCATTGATTGTCCTTCACCCATTACCTCTAGTTGGGTTGCTGCATTCAAAAGGTTGTGCTCCAAATGTCAAATATGGCTATCCTATTGGCACCAGGGATGTTATGTTGTGGAGCTTTAAGGAACAAAATCCCAATCCTTCGCCAAATCAAGAAAGTCTCACGGTTAATGCTATCAAAGCTCAATAATTGAGAGTTCTCCAAATTTCCTATGGTTTTTAGGATTTGTCAAAATAATTTTGTAATACTGATCATATTGCTCTGCCCAAGGCTTTAGGATGACTTTTGTATACAGGGCGCACATTTTTCTTTCAGCATATGTTTTCAAAGATGCATGTTGAATTTTCCAGCTCCTTGCTTCCAGCCTTAATCTCATTCACTCCATTTCTTCCTTGTGCCATTGTAAATAATGTAAATCTACATGTGTTCCTCTCATGAAAGTGCTAATATCTCATAGTCCATCAATCATGCCAATAAGGATGATGAGAAAATTCATTGAATTGTTGCCTAGGTTTGACAACCACAAGGAAAAGGGGCCACTTTGAATTTTGAGGGATAAAGACCAAGTTGTTAAGTGTGATATCATGTGTATCAATTTTTTGTATCCTTGAGATGATTTCTCTCTTAGTTCGTAGAAGATGAATTTGACGTTTTGGTCTCAAAGTTAAAGTCTGAAAATGAGCAATCATGATTTGAAACGATGATGGCCATCTTTCTCTACCCCAAAAAAAAAATCAAATCATTATCCCTAGTTGTCCCCTTTGAGCCTAATTTTTCCTTTCAAATAACCCTGGACAAGGATCGCCCCACATTGGGATTGGTACAAAGTGAAGTCAACTTTTGTCGATGATATGCTAAGTCAAAAGAGTAAAAAAAAGGGGGAAAATGGAAAAAGGAAAAAGCAAAAGCATAAAGAAAATAATGAGCAAAAGTGAAAGGACCATTGACTTCCAGAATCTCAGTTAAACACTTACCTTCTTGAAAAAAAAAGAGGTTATTGATCCTTGATCCCTTGAACCCTTAAACACTTGTTTAGGCCTACTATATCTTTTCTTTCATAACCATTAGCCCTGACCACATTGCAAGCCTTGTAAAGTCCATTCTGATCAATGAAATGATTGCTTTCATTTTCATGCCTGTAATTTTAAGATCAAGATGTTAAAGATTGGTGGTTGATGGCAAAAAGAAAGAAAAAAAAAAACAAAAGAAGAAAAAGTGAAAAAAAATCAAGAAGATATAAGGGCCCATTAGGTTGAAAACCCACAAGGGCAACCTAAGCAGAATTTAGGGCAAGAAGAGAGTGCAATGGTGACAAAACTGGGGCAAGTAGGTTATTTGAAATATACAAAACTGGGGCAAACAAACGGCCGAAACCCAAAAGATTGAAGTCATCTTGGAATACACTGGGGCAAATGCAATGTTTAAAGCATATGAGACTGGGACAACTTGGAATACACTGGGGCAAATGCAATGTTTGAAGCATATGAAATTGGGGCAACTTGGAGTACACTAGGGCAAATGCAATATTGAAGCATGTGAGGCTGGGGTAAGCCCATATTTGGCATTTGGTTGATGGATTTTCAAAATTCAAACATGAGGGACTAACACTTTTCATCAGAAAACATCACTCAAAAAAAAGAGAGAGCCTTTACCTCTGTCACCACCTTTTGTAAATCCTCTCACTTTGTAAATATTACCCCTTTTGTAAATATGACAATCTCATTTTTTGCTTTCACCCTTTTGGTTAATTCAATTTGCATTTTATGGTGAACATGTACTGAAAGGAGATTTGTGTTTACACTTGAAAAAGTATTACATTTGTTTTGACAATTCTAAAAGTCATGAGAAAATTTGATGAACTCTTAAAATCCGCAGTGGAAAATATTAACCAGATCCCTAAATCAATGATAAAAGGCCTAGAGCAGCTCACTTCAGAAGGTGTCTAGTCAGAGGCTAAGGCGTGAATTGAACCAAAGGCCCATAACAGATCAGAAGAAAAGTCCTTGATCATCCATGAATCTTGGGGCACTTGCCACTGTAAGGGTTAAGGATTCAAACATTCAATCAAGTTCCAATCAAGTGAAAATAATGAACAAGGATGAGATGTTCATCATGCATTTTGCATCAATAACATGACATCAATTGTCATCAACCATTCATCTATATACATACTTGTATTGTCATCATGTCATTACTTTCACCATGCATCTCGCATCATGTAATTTCTTTGTGCATCTTGCATTATCTTGCATCATCATCATCATTCTTATCATGCATTGTCCTTGCTTGAGTTTTACTCTCTGCATCTCACATTCTTTGCATCATGCATATCATTGCAAAATTTTAACCAGCATTCCTTGGGTCCCAGTACCCATGGCAATCCTTTGGGTTTACATACTCATTGCATCTTCATGGTCCCCGTACCCATCAATTTCATTTTCTTGGGTTTCGTACCCGTCACGTCCCCATTGCTTCTTAGGGTCCGAGTACCCGTCAATTGCAATTCTTTGGGTACACATACCCATTGCATCCTCAGGGTCCACGAACCCGTCAACTTCAATTCTTTGGGTTCACATACCCATTGAATCCTTAGGGTCCACGAACCCGTCAACTTCTATTTCTTTGGGTTCACATACCCAATGCATCCTCAGGGTCCATGCACCCGTCAACTTCAATTCTTTGGGTTCACATACCCATTGAATCCTTAGGGTCCACGAACCCGTCAACTTCTATTCTTTGGGTTCACATGCCCATTGAATCCTCAGGGTCTAAGCACCCGTCAAGTTTTATTCTTAGGTTCACATACCCATTGAATCCTTATGGTCCACGTACCTGTCAACTTCTATTCCTTAGGTTCACATGCCCATTGAATACTCAGGGTCCAAGCACCCATCTACTTTTCTTTGGGTTCACATACCCAATGCATCCTCAGGGTCCATGCACCCGTCAAATTCAATTCTTTGGGATCACATACCCAATACATCCTCAGGGTCCAAGTACCTGTAAACTTCAATTCTGTGGGTTCACATACCCAATGCATCTTTAGGGTCCTTGTACCCGTCAAATGGCGATTTGCTTGGGTATCGTGCCCAATGCACCATTAGCGTCCTCGTACCCATTGTAGTCCTCAGGTCCCCGTGCCGATTACATCTCAGGTCTGCGTACCCGTTGCAATCCTCAGGTCATCGTGCCTGTGACACTTGCCTACTTTTCTCACTCTCAAAAGCCCAGGACCAACTCTGGCACCCAAAGTCCGAGACCAACTTCGACACTCACTTCAATTCAAAAGCCCAGGACCAACTCTGGCACCCGAAGTCCGAGACCAACTTCGACACCCATTTCAGTTCAAAAGCCCAGGACCTGCTCTGACACCCAAAGCCCAGGACCTACTCTGGCACCCAAAGTCCGAGACCAACTTCGGCACCCATTTCAATTCAAAAGCCCAGGACCAACTCTGGCACCCAAAGTCCGAGACCAACTTCGGCACCCATTTCAGTTCAAAAGCCCAGGACCTACTCTGGCACCCAAAGTCTGAGACCAACTTCGGCACCCATTTCAATTCAAAAGCCCAGGACCAACTCTGGCACCCAAAGTCCGAGGCCAACTTCGGCACCCATTTCAGTTCAAAAGCCCAGGACCTACTCTGGCACCCAAAGTCCGAGACCAACTTCGGCACCCATTTCAATTCAAAAGCCCGGGACCAACTCTGGCACCAAAAGTCCGAGACCAACTTCGGCACCCATTTCAGTTCAAAAGCCCAGGACCAACTCTGGCACCCAAAGCCCAGGACCTACTCTGGCATTCATTTCAGTCAAAAGCCCAGGACCAACTCTGGCACCCAAAGTCCGAGACCAACTTCGGCACTCATTTCAGTTCAAAAGCCCAGGACCAACTCTGGCACCCAAAGCCCAGGACCTACTCTGACATTGATTTCATTCAAAAGCCCAGGACCTACTCTGGCACCCATTTCAGTCAAAAGCCCACGACCTACTCTGGAACCCTTTTCACTCAAAAGCCCAGTATCGGCCTGGCACCCATTTTACTTTTCAGTCAAGACTTCAACACTTGTTTGGAATCTTGTCCTTTCATCGTCGCTTTTGATATTTCAGTCGACGGTGTTGATTTTTCTTTGTTAAGGTCCTTGCACTTTGTGTTAGACTTCGGATAAAATTGATTCACTTCTTTACCTATTTCTTATTATCATAATCTAAAAACATTGGTATTTAGATTATTTAATAAGAAATATGTAAAGAGGGGCAACTGTGAATACCCAATTTTATCCGGGCTAAGTTTTATTTTAATTTCGATTTTTGTTAAATTTAATTTGTAAATAAAATCTCAAAATAAAAAAATCTCAAAATAAAAAATTCAAAAATAATAGTTTTGAAAATAGTTTTAAAACTCAAAAAATAAAATAAAGATTCTAGAAATTCAAAAATAAATTTGATATTTAGAAAATTAAATCTAAAATTGCTTTAGTTAAAATAAAAAATCAGAGTTTATAATCAGAAAAATAAAAAATAAAAAATCAATTAAAAATAATTAAAAAAAAAAGAAAATTAAATAAAAAAGTAGTAGTTGTTTCAGAGATGGTTGTTAGAGAAAATAGTGGATGAGTAGAGTTGAGGAAGATTAGTTGGGATCATGGAGAGATAATAGGAAATTGTTTTGATTAGTGGTAGAAAGTAGTTACACTAGTGAAAAGAATAAAAAGGAGAAATATGATCTGAGAGGGAGGGGGGACTCATTCTGAAAAATACACGGCAGAGTAAAAAGAGAGAGTGGATTACAGAGCAAAAAAAAAACAGAGGAGAAAGTGAGCAGCCAAGGGGAAAAAGACAGAGTTCTGAAACTCAAAAAAATAGAAGAACAGAGTAAAGGAGAAAGGCGTAGCTAAAGAAAATTGGAATTCCACAAGAAGATAAATATCATAGCCAGTAAAAGAATATTGGAGTCTCCAGGTACGCATTGTCCTTCTTTTAATAGATGATTATGCTCATTGCTTAGGTGTGTGAATTTCTTTGATTACACAGTAAAATCTAGCACATCTCAATTCAATTCTATTCCTATTAATACTGTGAACTAAGCAAGCATGGAAGAATTAAGGAAAAATAAAACAGGGGCTTAACTTCAATCAAAGTCTAATTTACAGTCCATTTACAACCAAGAACACAGCCTTAGAAAAAAATCAGTCCAATTTACAGTCCAATAAGAAAGGTAGGCTGCCACAATCATTCTCCATCTTCCCCCTATGAATTCTGAAATTTAACATGAATTTTGATTCTGAAAATAGACAAGGGAATAGGGTATGAATTTTGATTCTGAAAATAGACAAGGGAATAGGGTGAGAAATTTTAGAATTTGGAAGGTGTGATTAATGAAAAGAGAGATTAAGGAGAGGTAAATCATAGAGCTCACCATGGCTGCGGAACATTTCCTTCTTCACTTTCCAAACCGCCGCACACAGACGCGTCCGTCCGCCGGAGCTCCGCCGCACATCGCCACCGCCAGCCTCTGTTCAGTCAGCCGCGCCGCTCCCCACCGCGAGACGCCCTCTGTTCGCCCTGCGCAGCCATACCAAAGACAACAGCTTCTTCCTCCTCCGCGCGTGGCGGCCGCGGCCAGTCCTCGTCCGGTAACCGCGACGGCCATGGCTGCAAAGGAGTCTCCTTCTTCTTCTTCCCCTTCTTTCCTCTCCCTTTCGCTTCCTTCTCCACTTTCCAAACCGCCGTACACAGACGCGTCCGTCCGCCGGAGCTCGGCCGCGCATCGCCACCGCTAGCCTCTGTTTAGCCAGCCGCGCCGCTCCCCACCGCGAGACACCCTCTGTCCGCCCTGCGCAGCCATACCAAAGACAACAGCTTCTTCCTCCTCCGCGCGCGGCGGCCGCGTCCAGTCCTCGTCCGGTAGCCGCGGCGGCCATGGCTGCAAAGGAGCCTCCTCCTTCTTCTTCCCTTTCACTTCCTCTCCCACTACGGCCTCCCTCTCTCCTCTTCCCTTTCTTTCTCCACTCCCCTTTTGCCTTCTTCTCTTCCTTTCTTTCTTTCTCCCATGACCGCCTCTCTCCCTCCCTCTCTTTTCTCTTCTTAGGGTTTTCTAAATGAAATAAAAAAACAATGTGTGTGTGTGTGTGAAAAGGGGACGTGAAGAGTCTCTGACTCAGATCCCCTTTCTTTCTCTTTCTTTTTTTTTATTTTAATTTACTTTATTTCTAAAATGCTTAGTAAATATTTGTGATGTATCTCATTATTCTTATTTATTTCATGTGAACGGGTATGTTTGTTTCTGATTAAAGATGAGATTTCATAGGTTTAATTTTTAAAATCTAAAATTAAAATTGGGAATTTTAAAATAAAAATGCAATAATTTGGTGATATTATCGAATAGCATTTCTATCGTTAGTATTATCCAAATTATATAGGACTATGGAGTATAGCCATTTGCTAACAAGACAGTCCTAGCATATTGTAAATTATTTCTAAAAAATAAAAAAAAGTAATTTTAATAAAAATAAAATGTTAACGAGTAACATTTCTACCGTTAACAGGACTATGAGTATAACCATTTGTTAACAAAATAGTCCACATACTTATAAATAGTAAAAAATATATTTTTCAAAATAAACAAACTAGTATTTCTAGCAATAACGTTATATCTAAAAAATAAAAAGAATTTAAAATAAAAAATCAATTGATAATAAATTTTGCTTCAAAAATAAAAAATCATTCAATGATCAAGTGATGTTAAATGAGTAGCAATTCTATCATTTAATATTATTTGAATCAGGAGGGTTCATTGTATAGCCATTTGCTAACAGAAACCCTTCAAGAGTGCATTCTTTTTAAAAAAATCAATTCTTTCAAAAATAAAACAAATATAAAATTCTTTTAAAAATTCTTTTCAAAATCCAAACTCTCAATCAACCAAACAAATCAATCTTTCAGAACTACGTGGCTTTGATTTCCCCATTGCAGCTGGGGATAGTAGGAGCGGGAACCGGCCCCGTCAAGCCCAAATAAATATTTTTCTAAATTTTCCCATAAAAAATAATAATATAAATAAATTTGTAAATAAAAACAAAAAGATTTTTTTAAGGGGTAAAATAAATATTTTTCAAAAGTTAACAAATTTGCACAATTAATTAGAGGTAACTGTCTTAGGACGGATGTCGTAGGGTGCTAATACCTTCCCTACACATAACCGGCTCCCGAATCCAAATCTGGTTTCAAAGACCATTTTTTTTTAAAAAGGGTTTTTCCGATATTTTCCCTCAAAAATAAATATTGGTGGCGACTCCATTGAAAACGATTTTTCAATACTTATTTTTCGCCGTCCCGTCGTGACCCCGGTTTCGACAATATATATTATATATCTTATACACTATAATATTTTATACAATGTCATATTAAATAATGTATATAATATGAATTTAATTTATATACACCGTCAGTGTAAAGAAATTTTACACAGACATCTAATGGTGTGTCGCCACATCATTTAATGAATGTGACACCCCATGTGTTACTGAATTCAATAAATGATATAGCAACACATAATTGAATGTTAAAAAAAAATTTACACTAAAAGTATATATATATTAAACCCATATGATATTATAATTTTATCATGTCGTATAAAGTCATGCCTTATACTATCAAATCTACATGAATCCCTTATAAAATTCTGCATTAACATTATTTATTCACATGCCAAGCTAATTAATTAAATCCATATATATGTAAGATTGGATATTTATATGTCTTATTAACAAAAAAATGTTCAGTGCTGTCTATTGCACATTGTCTCCCTTTTTTACACTCTTGCTTATTTGTTTTATAAATCAATTAATTAAACTCACAAACGTGTCTGTGAGTTCTGAGAGATCGAAAGGTCCATACGTACAGAGATAGTCATGTATATATATGATTCCATGCTTTAATTTTTTCATGATAGGAAAGCCTTATGACAATAGGGGTTTGTGAGGGTCTGGCCAATGAGAAAGTGGTGGGGGAGAAAAAAGGGCCAATAAGTGGTATTGTGACCCGACGGAAAGGCTCATCCTAATCAACTTCAAGGTCAACCATAGTGTTTGTCCAAACCCTTTTGCACTAATAATCAAGTACAAGAGGCAATGTCAGAAGCGGATAGGCTGGATCCTATATTGACAATAGGAAATTGTGGAAATGTAAAGCACACTCATTGTCTCTATCCAAATTTTAATTCATTTGGTAATATTGTGTTTGGTTTATAGTTGAGCATAATTGATTTTAGAAATTATGATTGAGATGAGTGTGATACACATTTTACAAAATATATTAGACAAAATTGATTTAAAATCAATTATATGAAACCATAATTGTGGGTGGATCCTCTCCAGTAGGAGAGAGATAGGCTCATACACATGTGTGAGTCCCACATGCAGATAGACTCGTACACATATGAGACCCACACATGTGTATTTAAATCTATCTCTTCCCTATTGGAAAATCTGAGTAACTAAGAGAGTTTGTACTCACCATGATTTCTCACTGTGCAAATACAAAACCAAAGAGCTATATTAAGTTTGCATATGACTTGTGGTGGACACTTATATTTATAATTTGCATAAAGCTAAGGTTGGCCATCAAGGAAAGATAGAGATATTCCCATACACACAAATTCATTATAGGTCGCAATTTGGTACCCTCCTGCCAGAGAGGGTTTTGATACCTTCTTATTATTATTTTTATTGAATAGAGGCATAAAAGCCAAAACTACATAGGAACAAGTCGTGTACTCCATCGTAAATTATTTCGAAGACATAAAGTAGATTTTAAATGAGACACGTATGTATTTCAAATAAAAAATGTGAAAAAATGGAGGAATACAATAAAAAATACAGGATAATGGTTATAAGAGGTCAAAACGTCTTTTCAAAAATTAAAAATACAAATTCTAACAGTTAAATATTGTCTCATAACTGTAAAAATACTAAGACCATTTAAGAAAGTTGAGAGAAATTGATTAAATGATCAAAGAAGGTACCAAAACCCTCTCTCACTAGAGGGTACAACAGAATTTCCCTTCATTATATATAACAGCTGGAAAGAGCCTTAATTTATTGTAGATTCATAAACAGCCCAAAGTTTTTTTTTTTTTTTTTTCCTTTTATGTGGTTGTTTTCTTCTCTCATCCACAAGGAACAAAGCATTCACGTTAGGCAGCTAATTTAGATATATTTACCACTTAGGGCAAGGTATCATCGACCATAAAATTGGAAATTTAAAGCTAGGATCTCAACTCTGTTTTGCTATAGCTTTTTTTAAAAGGAGAATATTTGCAAAGCTAAGACAATTATGGATACAATGAGCAACAAATAACTTGTACATTAAATCACGTGTTTCGATCCTTTACTTAAGCAAAATACTTCAATAAACAAGATTACAAGAGCACAGTAACATAATACTAACAGTACTACATTTTGGTCGATACGGATCAAGACAGTCTTCCATATCTAAGAATCCCATTAGTTAGAGTTTTTTTTTTTCCCCTCTTAAATCTTTTCCCTGCTGCACAGGAGATAGAGTAAAGTACAGGATAAAATTAATATAATGCCTACAAAAGAGAAAGAGTAAAGTACAGGACAGGGGAATCAATATTAAAAACCCTGAGACCTTGGAAACTATGTGAAGTCTATTAATCAGTTTGAGCATTCAAACCTGACCCAAAGACTTAATATCTTTTAGTTTTAATGATTAACAAATAAGAGTATAATAAGAACAAATAAGATTATATAAACAAATTCTACTGAGAAAGATATTGGTTTGTTGAATTGTGTTTCAGGTTGAAATATTCATTAGAACAAGAAGAAGATTTGATGAACAGAATCAGAATCAGAAGATAAGGATCAGAAGAACAAAAGCAGGATGTAATATAAAGGTTGTCTGAAGAACGCAAGCCGTCTGAAGTGCTGAAGCCGTCTGAAGAACGCAAGCCGTCTGAAGTGCTGAAGCCGTCTGAAGTACGCAAGCCATCTGAAGACGTGAAGACCATCTGAAGACGTAAAGACTCGAAGAAATGAAGACAACATAAAGCAGTTTGAAGATTGAACTTATCTAAAGCAAAGAAGCTGTCTGAAGCAACAGAGCTGTCTGAAAGACTAGAAGCTATCTGAAGTGTCAATACTTGTCTGAAATATTGAAGTCGTCTGAGATCCGACGTGGCACGCTCACTGAAGACAACGAAGATTTTTTGCTCTCTGAAGTATGCTGAAGAAAAGTCGTTCTCTACAAACACGCAACACTTTCAAAGCTTAAATTAGCAAAGTCACAGAGATCTTTCCTGGTACCTTTGAAGTTCATACACCACTGAGGAAATCTCTGCAACGCAGAAATTGCAGCAACAACGGTGGCAGCTTTATAGCAGCACCAACGTTGTACTTTGTCAGAATTGTCAGAACACCCAGAAGCGTGTCTCACAACGGATTGAATAGCATTCATTGCTATCTCTAAACGGTGGTATCACAACGGAAATATCATCATCACCAATCCGAAATAAAGCACAAGAAAAGCTCAGGAGACTAAGAAGAAGCAACCGTTTGAGACATTATTACATAACGGCTATATGAGCCACACCATCAACATCTCAACGGTATTATGAATCATCTTCAAACGACTATATTCCAACAGAACATATAAATAGCCTCAAGGAAGAATTTGAAGAAGTTGAACTCATTCACTTGGTTCAATCAGTTGATCAAGATGTATCAGAAAAACCTTATTGGTTGTTGACCATGTTTACTTGAATCAACCATGCTGGTAATCTATTGATCAGTTAGTCAAAATTGTAGTTGTTCAGTTGAACAACCAACCAGGCTGTGCTTAATCTCATATGAACCAAGAATGGTTTGAAGCTGCAAGTATGCCTTGGTTTTTCCAATGATACGGGTGAGAATGTAGCCCATGGAAACCAATGGATGGAGAACAAGGCTGGAGCTTAAAGTCAGTATCTACCTAGCCAATTCTCAGAGGATGTTATTCCTCTTATCAGAGACAGGGATTGTACTTAAACTTATACACTTGTATCACTGTCTTAACCTTGTTCGTTCATTGTACCCTGAGTAGTACTCAGTTAACCTCTAGTACAGGAAAAGATTAAGTTTATGTTTCGTGAAAACTTAAACTTAGTTTAATTTGTAAACACTTTATGTGTCAGAGAGCCTGGAGAGGCTTGGTGGAAGAAAGAATACTTAGTTGCAAAGCCTGGAGAGGCTAGACTGAAAAAGAATACTGCATATGTTGTTTGAAGAGGTAATTGAAAACAAAGTAATACTTGTGTTGGCCTGAAGAGGCTGTGAATAATACTTGTATCTGTGGATTCAGATAGTGGAAAATCCAGTGGTGGTTTACCTCTGGGACTGGATGTAGCTCACGGGTTTGTGGGTGAACCAGGATAAATTCCTTGGCTAAGTTTTCTTACTCTTATCTCTTATCAATTCTTTTTATACTAATCAAGGGGTCAGAATAATTAATCTGATATTTTATAAAGACACAAAACATCTTTTAAAAATTAGTTTTTACAAGCCATCTGAAAACTTCAGACAGCCCCTTAAAAGTCTGTCTGAAATCTCTATGCCTAAGTTCTCTTTTTCTTAATCTCTTTATTTCCAGTTTTCATATTTATGTTGGGATTTGAAAAGTATTTTCTATAATAAACTTAACACAACTATTTCAATAAAATGATCTTTCATATGAATAAAACATGAGATATCTCTTATATCATTTGAAGCTTTACAAAGAATGTTCCTTGAAGAACTTCTGAAGTAAATTCTCTGAAGTAAGTCTGAAAGAGATCAGTTCGGAAATCAGGAACATACTTCAGACAACCTCTAGTCGTCTGAAGTATTTTAGAAACCGTTCTGAAAATACTCCTTGTAATAATCTTTAGAAGATACTTTGAGAAGCCTCTGTTTAAAACAATCTTAATCTTTAGAAGAAACACTGTTTTTCTTATCTTCCACATGTTTCAACTATCTCTGATCTAAAGACTTGTTTTTAACGGTGCCCATATTCATGATTTAAATTAAAGATTTCCAAAAACTATCAAAAGTTTAAAACACTATTCAACCCCCCCTTCTAGTGTTTCCTGTGGTTCTAACAAACTATTGGCTTAATACGTTTCCGTTCCCTGTATTTTAGCGAGTTTTTTATTTTAGTTTCTATCCACTTTTTATTAAGCTTTCAGTCCCTACTTTATTTGCTGTTTATGGAATAGATCTCTGCCGTTAACTTTGCTAATGTGGCAAACAAAGTGTCACATCAGCATGCCACATGTGTTATTTTTGCCCAACTTAGATTTGTTTTTAGTCCTTAAAAATATGGTTCTTTTGGTTTTAGTCCCTATAATTGTTTTTTGGTTTTTTTACCTTAATTTCATCTCCATCCAACATCACAATATCCTTTTGCTTCCACTACATTGTTGCACTTGAAAATCTGGAACTTCTCGTGGGTTTAAAAAAATAAAATTTTTATTTATTCAATTATTTGAAAATTTAAACCACTTGGATTCACTATATATAGGGGTAAAAACCTGTAACGACCTTTTTTTCTCTGTAATTTTTTTCTTATTGACTGAAAAATTTTGATTTCATTTACAATTACAAGCCTTTTTTTGTTATTTAGCACAAATCTCATTAAGTTACATGTTAATATAGACATAAATCAAATGAAAATTTTGTTAGTCAATAAACAGAAAAAAATAATTAGTAGAGAAAAAAAGATTGTTACAGCTTACAGGTTTTCCCCCTTTATAGAGTGAATCCATGTGCATTGAATGTTCAAACAATGTAGTGGAAGCAATAGGACCTGTGATGTTGGATGAGGATGAAATTGAGATAAAAAACAAAAAGAAATTGTAGGGAGGGACTAAAGCCAAAAGAACCATATTTTTAGGGACTAAAAACAAATCTAAGTTGGGCAGAAATAACACATGTGGCATGCTGATGTGGCACTCCGTTTGCCACATCAACAAAGTTAACAACAAAGTTAACTGCATGGACCTATTTCATAAACAACAAATAAAATAGGGGCTGAAAGCTTAATAAAAAGTGGATAGGGACTAAAATTAAAAACTCATTAAAATGTAGGGACCGGAACATATTTAAGCCAAAACTGCTTAAGAATCAATGACTGATGTTGAATTAAAGTTCAAACATTTTTTTGGTCAAAGGTAATCATTCCAAAGGGGAAAAGAAATGGCTGAAAGAGCCCAGGCCCAACAAACAGCCATTTCCAACCGAAGAATAACTATGAAGAAGAAATCCAGTGGATAGAGAGAATTTGGGTCTAACATGACTTTTCAGATATAAATGGATCAGTTTATATAAAAGGAGTTTATTCATGCTCGTTACATAATTAAATGATACCATCTTATTATATTTAAAATGACTTATGTTAATATTTAAAACATTGACCCTCTCTTTTTTATTTTAAAATTTGTGTTTCTATATTAATTTGTGTATTGTATTATAATATTGTCGTTTCCTATATATAATTTTAAAGTTTGTCATAATATCCGTGTCCGTGTTTTGTGGGGCATAGTTAGAAACAATAAAACAATAAAATTCATTATTGGAGGCAGTGAACATAAGAATAATAGGAGGAGAAAAGGATTCACTAAGCTCACTATTATTGGACCGTGTTATAACAGAAGCCCAATGGTGCCCAAGCCCAAAATCTATTTTAGCATGCGTCCTTCTTGTTTAAAATTAATTATTTGTTTCAACTAGACGAACATTTATTCATTAATATAGTCACAATTGCTGATTCGTGATATGAGTCACCAAACGTAGGAATTGAAAAATGAAAAGCAATTGCAGTCCAGATACAACCAAAAACCGAAAGAGGAGAAGTGATGATCTTTCTACTCTAAAAACCTTCTGTAAAATGATGTTAGAATTGATTTTATTTCCAACAATCTTTTGAGTAAAATGATGTCTAGTAAAACAGAAGTACCAAATACAGCTTGGACTTGAACTGACTTTTAGAAAATGAGTCAAAATAAAAAAGGAGAACGTGAAGTGTGTGTTTGATTTACTCCAAAATCACGTTTTAGACGTGGATCCGGATAAACGTTATTGAGAGTAGCTGTCTGAATTTACGTTTAAAACATAATTTTGGTATAAATCAAACACACTGAAATTTATTAACGCCATATGCATCTCCTGTAAAACGTTTATGCGTGTTTGGTAGATTCAGTGTTTTCGTATGTGCGCACGTTCCTTTTTTTTGTCTCGTATCCCGAACTCAAAATCATTATCAGACATGTAAAACGCGTTTATTTATATATACTTTATAGTATTACTATTTTCGTTTTTTTTTTTGTCGAAGTATTACTATTTTCGTTAGAGACAAGTTTTGGGGGAGTAACGTACACTCCTTCCAATCTTGGATGACCGGCCCTCAGAAGATGATGAAGTAATTCTTCAGTGAACATGTACTTGTTAGCTAGTAGTGGCATTGGTATTATTATTTAGTGAATATTACACACACGGGTTTATATAGGACTCTAATTCTTTTCCACATCTTTTTTTTGCTTACTTTTTAATTTTTAATCTTTACGAATTATATACATTCATCCAATATATGATACATGATTGAATGTAAATGTAAAACTTTTAAACTCTTATTAATATGGACAACGAATTATAAAGTGGTCAAAACATTGAGCTGTTGCAATTAAATCTTTTAACTTATCGGCAAAGTTATTCTTTTCCCATTTATTTGGTCTTTTTTATGTGACTCTTTTGAGATTTTTTTGTCCTTCTTATAAGGTCACTTACGAAGTATTAGAAGAATTTATTATTTTTTTAATCTTTACTTTTTCATAGTGGATGAAATTTGTAGTTTTTAAGATTTGATTAATGTGAGAAATTGAATAAATTTTTATATATATTAAATAGGGATAAATTTGGTAATTATAGTAGTTTTTTAAAAATTGATGCATTAAAACATGTTTTTATAATATGCATGTTTGAATAAAAGAGGATTTTATAAAAATAATAGGAGGGAGTGAAAACCTATACAATTCATTTTAATAATTAAATATGTGTTTTGTTTACAGTTGAATATAATTGAATCAATTGTTAAAAATTAGTGATGCACGCTTTACGAAGTATGTTACGTTGAACTGAAGTGCTTTAAAATCATTTCTTGTAATTCATTCTCGAGTATTTGAAATTTAAACCAAATAGGCTATAAAACATTTATCAAATTAAAAAGAAAAAGTATAATTTTCAATATCCGTTATTTGTATTAGAAAATTATTCAACTGAGAGGAGTTGCTTTCTATTTCAATATAAAAAGGGAGAAATTGTATTCATACAACTGATCATATAATATATATTTTTTCTATATCTCTTTTCATCATATCACTCATCATATCTTACTTCTTTTTCTCTTATATTAACACACGTACAAATTAAATATCACTTTAGATTTTACAGCGAGTCAAAACTAACTACAAAAGCTCATTTGTAGAAAAATGATCATCCAAAACTTATATACAATACAATAACTTACTCTTATATCTAAGCAACGTAGATTAGCTAACACAAACACATTTTTTTCGGAGTTTCTTAACATACCACCCACAGCAGCTGGGCCATCAACATTAAATTTCAAAACACTCCTAGTAAACGATATCTAGTTGACAGATTTCAAGACAGCATGGGAAATGTACATAACACTACTGAAAGGTTTTTTTTTTTTTTTATTTATGTACGTAACAATTTTGAGTTAGAAAAGAATCGCTTGCTATATATATATAAAGAGAAATGTTAGTTTATATAATATAGAGTGATAACGAGAGAAATGAGAAAGAATGGAGATAAATGCAAGATGTGATGAAAATAGATGGAAAAAAATATGTTGAATAAAATACATGGGTCAGATGAAGAACATATGTCGGTTTTTGAACTTTGATATTGCACATGATGTTTTTTTATCAGAAAAAGAATATTGCTTATAGCGTATTGAACACTTCTGCGCAAACTTAATTTCTGCCAAAAAGACTGAGTAAAAACACACACACACATTATGAAAGAAAAACTTATGCGTATAATTATTTTTTTCTGTAATTTTATTTTCACCAAAAGGCAAGGGGGCTAACAACATATATGCTCAGTTTCTGGCATATACTTAGGGTGTGTTTGGCAAAACTAGTTGATAAGCTAGCTGATAGCTGATAATTTAGCTTATTGAATTAGAAGTGTTTGGTAGAACTAGCTGATAATCTAGTTGGTAAATGTAAAATAACATAAAGAGACATAATTACAAAAGTTTTATTATATAAATTCTATTTTTGTTTTTTTAGACAAAAATATATTATTATTTAATTATAATTTTAGATTTTTTAAAAAATAATTAAATTCCTATTAAACCATATTTAGTGATAAAATATTTCATTAATAATTAAAATAAATAGTAAAATTGATAAAATAAATAGTATAATATAAAAAATTCATAAAATAGTGAAAAGAAAATAGCAATTTAATTAATTCGTAATTTTTTAAATTAATTATTATATAGGTAATAATAGTTAAAAGGAAATTGAAAGGTTTTTATCACTACAATTGAAAATAGGTAATAATAGGTAAGTATAAAATAAGGATAATAAAGGAAATGTATTAAAATATAAGGGATAATGATGGAAGAAAATTAAATAAGCTATAAGCTAGGTGAAGTAGCTTATAGCTTATAAGCTAGAAGCTCATAAAATAAGTTACTTTAAAGTACGTTACCAAACACTTTTATGTTGGTCAAACTAACTTATAAGCTAGTCAAATAAGCTAGTAGTTAGGGGCGATCATGGGTTTCAAAAACCCGACCAACCCGCCGGGTTGGACCCAACTCGGACCCATTGGACCAGTTTAGACGGGTCATCGGGTGAACCTAACCCGGACCCATTAAAAAACAAGGTTAACTAGTCAGGTAACGGGTTGGGTGTCCATGCACCCATGGAACCCGACCTGACCCGATATACATGTATTCAATTAAAAAACTTGTTTTTCCCTTTAGCTTAGTCACATAGATATTGAATTGACTAATTGAGAGACTCAGAGAGAGACACATTTACTCTCAAAAAATTTCACAAGCCCTAGAGTCCCCCCAGGCCCCACCCCCGCGTCTGCCTCCTCTCCCCCAGTCCGTCGTGCGTCGTCTACTTCCGTCTGCTGGACGGCCTCCATTTGGCGTCTGCATTAGTGCGTTTTCCGTCCCCCACCGTCAGCGTCCTGCGTCCCTTATCTCCCCCGTCACTGTCCCTACATCAGCGTCCCTCCTCTCCGTCACCGTCCCTCCATCGTCGTCGTCGGCCACCCTTCTCCCACCTTCCCTGCCGCCTTCCTCACCCTTCTCCCTCCTTCCCCAATCACCCCTTTCCCCCTCCCATTTTCGCCATCCCTTCCCCCTCTCTTTGGCCGCCTTCAACAACACCATTCCCTGCCTCATTCCCACTCGATCTCCCCCTTCCCCGCCTCCTTCAACAGTATCGATCTCCCCCTTTACAACTTCCTTCCCCAACCTTTCGGTGGTTGATTTGGTGGATCTGTTGGGTGCATTTAAGCCAAGCTATTCCGATCTATTGGGTGGCTGATCAGGTGGAGGATTTGTATTTTGTATTTTTTTCTAATTTTTCTAAATTTGTTTCTGTAAATGGTTGGTGTTGTGTACTGTAAATGGTTGTTCTCTCCAGTCTCTACCATATCTGTATCTGAAGTTGTTAGAAACTTGGAATGTTAAAATGAAAAAAAAAACCTCTTTTTTTCCTTTTTTTTGCAACAGCCCAATTGGCCCAATAAAATGCCCAACCCGAGAACCCACCCGAACCGACCCAGTCATTATCGGATCGGGTCGGTTCGGGTATGGCCCATGAAAATAACACTCACCCTGAACCGACCCCAACCCATGTTCCATACTCGGTTCGGGTTCGAAAAGTTTGTGAACCCGACCCAATTCGACCCAAGAACAACTCTACTAGTAGCTAGTTTATTAGCCTTAAAAAAATGAATCTAGTCGCATCTGTCTTGTCATTCGGGGATGAATTGAATCAATTACTTTAACGTATTCATGTGAGACTAGGGGTGTTCATGGGTTTGGGCAACCAGACTAACCCGACGGGTTGTACCCGACCTGACTTGGTGGGTCCGGGTTGGTCGGGTTTTCGGGTAGACCCAGCCCGAGAAAAAAAAAACCAGAGGTTGATGATTCGGGTAACAGGTTTGAGTTTTACTAACCCGACCCGACCCGAGGAATTTTTTTTTAAGTCAAAAAGGAGGCATATATGCAAAAAAAAAAACTGTATTTGGCCTCTTTTTTGGCCCAAGAAGCTTTTTTTTTTCAAAGAAATTTATTTTTTTCTGGCCCAAGAAGCTGTTTTTTTTTGTCAAGCAAAAAGCTGTTTCAAAAAACTATTTTTGGTGTTTTTTTTCCAGTCCAAAACAAAGACCCAACCCGACCAACCCACCCCACCCAACCCATGTATTCTCGGGTCGGGTCGGATTTGAACCTAATATTTTTTTACACCCGAACCAAACCGACCCAACCCATCTCCTTTTCTCGGGCCGGTTTAAAAAAACCCCAAACTCGATCCAACCCGACCCGAAAACACCCCCACGTGAGACAGTAGACTTTTCTTTTTTCTATTTTTAAAAAAAATTAATTAAGTAAATGACACCACATCTCTCCAGAGGAACATGCAAACGGGGCCAGTTCATCATCAACAAAACATAACTACTGTTATGACACTTGTCAAAGAAACAAAAGTAAAAACAATTTGATGAAAAAGAAAATACTTATTTTTAAAAGTATTTAATAAAGTATATTTTTAACCTCTATCGATCATTAATTAGAGTATATATGATAACAAGACTCTTATATTACTTATCATGTAAAACGTGACAGAAACGAACCAAGGAGGAACTTTCAGTTTCATGCATTGCACGTCATAAAAACAAAGACGGCCAAATGGAAAAAGATATGCTAATTAATATGAACCACATGAGTTCATATCATGTCATATAATATCAAATCAAATACAGTATCAAATCAAGTACATACAGAACGCAGTATGAACCACATGAGTTCATATCATGTCATATAATATCAAATCAAATACAGTATCAAATCAAATACATACAGAACGCAGGATAACAAATGAACATGGTAAAATCATAATTTTGTAGAATTAAAATTAAATTATTTTTTTAAAAAATATGTTTTGTAAAACGTACATTATTTATATTAATTATTGATTTTCAGAATCAATTGAACTCAATTGTAAACCAAATGAACACTTAAACTTCTATTTAGTGACGTTTCAACAGTGTAAAATAATGGTTTCATTTAACATATTTTATAAAATGTGTATTACTTATTTCGATCATTAATTTGTAAAATCAATTTTACTCACCAATAAATTAAACATACATAAAACGTGTTAGTAGGTTTCATTAGGTAGACCAATGTTGACACACGGAACTCACTTCATGAAAATTAATTACCCAATGTTGAGCTTGACTTTGACCGTCAAGATAAGTTTTAGATATATTATTCAGTTATTACACGCAAAATAATTCATAATTTTTTATAGGGTGAAATATGTTTTTAGTCCCTGAAATATAATTGAGATTTAGTTTTGGTCCATGTAATTTAAAATCGGTGATTTTGGTCCTTTAAAAATTGAAAATACACAAATTCAGTCTTTATAGATAAAAATCCTAGTTAATCCGTAACAAAATTTGCAGTAAAACTATGCAATAAGGACTAAATTGATATATTTTTAATTTTTGAATAATCAAAACCACCGATTTTAAATTACATGGATCAAAATCAAATCTCAATTATACTTCAGGGACTAAAAATATATTTAACCTTTTTTATATAAATACTTACTTTTGGAGAAAATTATCTTATTTTTTTGCTTTCTATTCGTTACTTTAATTATGATTTTGTTTGTATTTTTTATTTTTAATTAAATTAAATAACACAACATAATAAGTTTTAATGACAACAAACAAATTGAACTTTTCATTCTTGCATAGGAATTATGTTGTTCCTTTTTTTTTCTTTTGGTCTAGAAATAATTAAGTTGTTTAATTTTCTTTCGATCCTTTTTATCTCTTGAATTAATTTTAGAGTCAATTCAATGTATTTTTAGACCTAATGTGAATTGTCAAATAAGATGATTTTAAACTGATTAAAATTATTATACTTTTATTTAAAGTTTATTTTTATTGAGATTTTATTAAGGCTTTATTTGAATGTGGAGTGAAGATGAAGGTAAGTAAAAATAAATAAAAAATGAGTAAAATTGTAAATTGTTTGGATTAGAAGAAACATAAGTGAAAATGAGTGGATAAGTGAGAGAGTCCATGAAGACTTTTTTGTGGTCCCGTGAGTTTAGTTATCCGTCCACCTTCTTTTCCTTGGTTAAACTAATAGAGAAATTAAAAACAACTTTTCCGTCCCATTATTACTCCTCTTATTTTTCTTTCTCACATTTTCAAGCTAGTTAAACAAACATGATGTGGAATTGTGATACTTTCACACTCACTTTTTTCACTTTCTTACATACCTCATTTTTTTTTTTTCGCTATCTTCCTTTTTTCTCATAAATTATCACAATTTCCATTTTTTTTTATTTTTATCTCTCTTTTATGCATCTTTCTACACCAAAAAACAGGGTGTTAAAGTATCATTAATAAGTAATTAATGTTTTTAATATTAAATAATAGAATATGATTAGATAATATGAAAAGTCATTTAATAAAGTACTTACTAATTGGAAGAGAGAGTTGTAAGGGTCTACTTTTTAAAAGAAAATAGATATTAATAATTGGGAATTTTTTAGATGTTTAAAATAAAAGTTTAATGTGTATGTATTGTTAATATAAAAACACTTTACATCATAATCCAATAATGTATTACTATATTATATTTAAAAAAATGACACATTATTACTAAACTCAATAAACAATATAACATCAAATCACTGAATAAAACTTTTTAGAATCATTAAATGTTTAAAATAAATAGAAATGTTTGGAGCCAAGGGATACATGTAGGCCAAACCTGGAAAAAAATTAAAAAAATATTATTATTTAAACGAATATTTCTATATTGTTATTATTCAATCAAAGAGACAAGGAAGAAATGAAAAAAAAAAGTTCTTCCCAAAATATGTATAGCACCTATAAACAAGTTTAACGTGCTTATGAAGTATTTTGGTTCATTTAAAAATTCTATTGTTTATTGTTGTTATGCTTATAAGTATGATCTTAACATTCAATATCATGGATCATGTAACATTTGCTCAAGTTTGATATTTGTAAGTCTTGCATTTTTTATAATGTGTCGTGTATCATGAACCAACTATATCAACAATTTAAACTATTGGGTAGAGGACAGATGAGTGAATATATTTCTAAAACGCCCCCTCACGCAAGAGTTCACTATGCTTGAAGCGCGTCCACCTACCTTGTGTTGAAATTAAACATTTTTCATTGAAATAATGGGGACGAAAAGGGTCTAACACTTGATCATTTGGTCATAGAGACTTTGATACAATGTCATGGACAAACTATCCCAAAAGGTTAAATTGTCGGGTGAATGACATATGAATGAATATATTTCGAACATCCTGCATGGATGTGGATTGCAAGGGGCCATATCATGGATGTTGTGGTGACAATATTGGAGATATTTGATATTTATAACATGATACATAAGTATAATATTATAAAATTCAGACAGCTTATCAACTCGATCGAGGCACTAAGTTATTGGGTCACTGGTTGAATCGATATATATTAAAATTTATAAATTCTATACTTAAAAAATATAATATTTATGAAAATATGAAAATCACAAAACAATATAAACTCATTTTTTTTCAATATTAGAATGATAATTCAATAGGTAAATGCATTGGTTCATAATTTTTTTAATAATTAAATATATTTAAATTTTTATATTATATCAAATAATAAATTAGTATACTAATAATATAATCAAATGATATAAAAATATTAATATGCTAAATAATATTTATTATATCAAATCTAAACCCTAATTAAAGAGAATATAAATGCTTTAATTATAAAAGGGAAAAAATATGCACAATAATGAGTAAGGCATCAATACATTATGTATATATTATAAAAAAAAGTTCGCAATTCGGTTTCATCCGGAGAAAGTGGGTTTTGGTACCTTATTGTTTTATATTAAATTGAAAGGAGGCATAAGGTCAAAATTACATAGGAACAGATTGTGTACTTCCTCCTAAATCATTTTGAAGACACTAAAGTGAATTTTCAATAAGACACATGTGTGCTACAAATGAGAATGTGAAAAATGAGGGAACACAACAAAGAATACATGATAATGGTTATAGGGGTCAGAAATTTTTTAAAAAATTAAAAATACAAATCCTAATAGTTAAAATATTGTTCCACAACTGTAAAAAATACTAAAACCGTTTTAAAAAAGTTAAGAGAAATTTATAGGATGGTCAAAGAAAGTACCAAAACCCTCTCTCGCGAGAGGGTACCGTAAAAGCTCTTATAGGAAAAATCACACATATAACAGTAAAAGGTTGTGTAGCGTAGCGACTGGAGTGCTCCCTCACAATCCAGCTACTTCGTGTTTGTATCTCAACACAAGTGCTTTTGGAAAATTTCCTTGAGCGCGCGCACCACGCAGCGAGTCAACCGATTTGGTCAATGCCAAATTACACCGAGTCCAACAGGCTAATGCCGACTCTTTTACGCCATCATCGACATTATATATATCATATCCAATCTATTAGCCTGATCAGATCGATAACAGGTCACGTTTCTGGTTTAACCCGCCGACCTAATCTTGGTTTTCATTACATTATATAGGGATCGTGATTGGATTGGTTAAATTAATTTCTTTAACACATATTTCATTCAGAGTGTGTTTGGTAAAACTAACTGAAAAGTTAGCTGAAAGTTTAAAGCTAGCTGAAAGTTGAAAAGCTCGCTGAAAGCTTAAAGCGAGCTGAAAGCTGAAAAGCTATTGAATGTGTTTGGTAAAACTAGTTGAAAATGGTAAAATGACATTTAAGGACAACATTAATTATTTAATAATGATAAGTGGGAGTGGTTGAGGGTTAAACTTGTAATTAATTTTCAGCCACTAGCTGAAATTTGGTTTCAGCTAATGTTTTCAACTTTCAACTAGCTGAAATGGCTAGCCAAACACACTCTACATGTAGCAATGCCCTATTATAATTTGAATTTAATAATTATATATATATAAAATTTCTATACATTTATATCCAATAATATGACAAATCATTTAATGAATTTAATTTAAATCACAAACTTGATGTGTTGAGTTTTCAAATGTACTATAATTTAATTTTATGCTTGCTGTGTGTCTAACAGTACGTAATTGGTGGTAATGGAAATTGTCACTTGATGCAAATTAATATACCGGGGGTTATATTTCTAGAATCACAAACTTTTCCTATGCTTTTTTTTTTTGTCGTGAAACTTTTCCTATGCTATCATGCATGATTTTGACGGTCCAAAGTTTCACCAGTACTAGCTTAATTATTTTTCATGTTTTTTTTTTGTGTCACATAAGGGGCGGAGGGACATTAGGCCATGGTCCCCCTCAACTTTTTTATATATTTTTTATTTTTTATATATAAATATTTGGCTAAATTTTATATGATAAAAGTCCATTAAAAAATAAATATACAGTCTATAAATTTAGGATTCTGAAACTCTTTGATCATATAAAAAATTGTTCAATCAATGTTTTATAAAAGTAATATTACGTTGTCAATGTCATAATATATTAATGTTTTTGATTTATTTGTTTTTTTCTTTGGTTTTATTTTATATAAGTATTTTATCCTTTTTAATAATTTTATTTATTTAATAATAATATTTATATTTTGACTCACACTTAAATCTACTATTTTTTTTTTTTTTAAATCAAAACATCTTTATATTGGCTCCTATCCTGGCTTCCCTGAGTCTCATATGATAGGCCTTGTAAACAGACAAAAGGATAGGTAGCGATCAAACACATGGCTAGCTTCCCTTTGGATTAACTAATAATTAAGTTTCAAGTTAGTATATATAATTTGTCATTTTTTGGGCAGGGTTTTGTTCATGTGATGATTTACAAATTTTGGACAATTAATTTTGTGTTTACCACGTACTACAATACGAACATTGGCAGTACTTGTATACGTTTCTCTATAAATATGGTCCTCAATATTGCCAGAATATTACAAGTGAAGTAACACATTTCTTCCACTGATTCCATTCTTGTAGTATTTGTTGTGTTATATATCGTGAGGAAAACAAGTATAAGTACAATTAATATTAGAACAATTCAAAAAAATGGCGATGGTAAAAGAGATTATGGGACAATCTATGGTGGAAGCATGTCGTTTGGATGCTTCAAGAGGGCTTTCACGTTGCACTCATCGGGGGAACCAAAAAGTTTCCTTGCCCCCCACTTTCTCGGAGCTGAAGACGGCGGTGCAACAACATGCCCCACCACTAGCACCCTTTCCCTTTTCCAAAGATGGGTCCAAGAGTGACCTTGCTAATTTGAATCCGGTGACTGTGACGATAACCGGAAGTGTAACTGTGAAGAATAGCATGACTACAGAGGAGGAGATGATGAACATGATGCTTCACCATTTTGATCCTTTCAACAATGATGACGTACGTCAAAGAGGAATGGTCATGCAGTTAGTTAGCACTGAAATTGACCCGAGTAAGCACACTAACCACATATTCACTCACTTGAATAATGCTTAAACTAACTTTTCAAACAAAGGCTTTCATTTTAAAATTAGCTTTTAATCATGTGTTTTCTCCCTATAAAACTAGTAAAATTGTAAATTTAATTTATTTTTAGTCCTTTAAAAATACAAAAAAATCTTAATTTTAGATAGTAATTAAACTCTTTTTAAAATTATGTAAATTTGATTTTTTTTTATAAATTGTCTTTTAACTAATATCCTTACTATTGGAAATTTCTATTCAATATATAGCTTCATAAATTCGTTTAAATTGTTTTAAATCTTCACTCAAATTTGTATCATACTTAATTTCCAATCACCGAATAAAAATAGGATCATGCATTATATTATTAGTATTTGAATTCTTTGAGTGCCTTATAAAAATTGAAGGAACTCTGGAGCCGAAGTTGAGCAACGAAGTAGCTGTATTGGACTGGTTGAAACACCAGAAAGTTGGGGCTGAGAGGTCCACATACAAAATTGAATTTGAGATAGATTCAAATTTTGGGTTCCCAGGAGCAATACTTGTCACAAACAAATATGACAAAGAGATATTTTTGGAAGGCTTTTCCATTGAAGGGGTTATGGACATAACCTGCAACTCATGGGTTCAACCTGAGAATGTTCATCCAGAGAAGAGAATTTTCTTCAGCAACAGGGTAAATAATTAATATTTATGAATTGTAATACATTAATAGGGCAATTTTGTTTATAATTGAAGTTACATTAACTAATTAAATATTTTTGTGATATGATTAATTGTTAAGCAGGCATGTTTACCATGTGACACACCAGCGGGTCTGAAAGAGCTAAGAAAGGAAGAACTAGGGCAGGTTAGAGGTAACGGAGAAGGAGAAAGAAAGGGAAGTGACAGAGTGTATGATTATGATGTCTACAATGATTTGGGAAATCCAGACAAAGGAAATCAACTTGTGAGGCCCATTTTAGGGACCAAAGAGTACCCAAGTCCTAGGCGCTGCAGAACTGGTCGTCCTTCTTCCGCAACTGGTGAGTTTTTTTTATTGAAGAAAATGTTTACATCTATTTATATATATTTAGGTATTTTTTAATAATTAATTTCTTAGATTTTCTTTTTTCAACATATTTCTGTTATTCATGATTTGTTTGGGTAAATTAACCATGACAGATAAGAAATGTGAGTCCCCCGTGAAGGCATTCATGGAAACGTATGTGCCAAGAGATGAAGTGTTCCAAGGTGTGAGAAAGGAAGCCTTTGATGTGGAAAGGTTGAAAGGTGTAACTCGGAATTTGATTCCCTACCTTAGAACTTGCATTACCAAGTGTGGGTCTTTCAACCAGCTTTCAGATGTTCAAAATATCTACAAGAGAAAGCAGGTCCATGAAATGTCAACCACCACAAAATCTTCTTTTCCTACGGATTTGACCAAGATCCAAGATACCGTGGAAGAGTATTTTAAATTTAATACCCCACATATTATCAGTGGTAAGTAAACTAGCTTGATGACTAATTAATTATAATACATATATATATTTTTGTACATGACTCATGTATAGATAAATAAATAAAATTTCAGGGAATAGTTGCTGCATACGAGATGAGGAACTTGGGCGCCAAGCATTGGCTGGTATCAATCCTCTAAGCATAGAAAGGCTTGAGGTAATTATTATAAAACCTAGAAAAACAAGAATACAGACAACTCACTTTTTCTTAATTTTGTGTTATATATAGTTAACAAGATATGATTGGTTTGAATAAATTAAGTTCAGCAAATACGTGTTCTGATTTGATTTTTACTCTCAACATTCAACAGACATTTCCACCAGTCAGTGATTTGGATCCATCAATATATGGTGCACAAGAGTCCGCTCTAAAAGAAGAGCACATAAAAAGCCATTTAGATGGAATGTCCGTACAACAGGTACACAATAATACAAGTCAATAAATTCAACTTTTAATATGAATTATTTCAACAATTTCACCATCAGTGATACTACACAACTTATCTGACACTACTATATAAAAGATTTCTCTTTTCTTTCAATTATTTTTAGTTGTGGTGTGTGTATTGCAGTTTTACATTGTTTGGAATATATTTGTGTAGGCAATGGCAGAAAAGAAGCTATTCATATTGGATTATCATGATGCTTATCTCCCATTTCTCAATGGCATCAATGCTCATGAAGACCGGAAAGCTTATGCAACCCGTACCATCTTTTACTTGACACAAATTGGTACTTTGAAGCCTATTGCCATCGAACTGAGCCTTTCAGAGGGGGAACCATCCAAACAGGTCCTTACCCCTCCATTGGATGCCACCTCTTATTGGTTGTGGCAACTTGGCAAAGCACATGTTTGCTCCAATGACGCTGGAGTTCACCAGCTTGTCCACCACTGGTATAAACCTTTATCCTTTGTCCATATATATCCACAATTTATTGCACTCACCACCATGGAATTAAAATGATTTGATATATTCATTGACAGGTTGAGGACCCACGCATGCATGGAGCCATTCATCATAGCAACTCATCGCCAACTGAGTGCTATGCACCCCGTTTTCAAACTTCTGAAGCCTCATTTGAAACACACACTGCAGATAAATGCATTGGCTCGTGAGGCTCTCATCAATGGAGGTGGCATTATTGAATCTGACTTTTCTCCTGGTAAATACAGTGCTGAGATTATCTCAGCTGCCTACAAAGATTGGTGGCGTTTTGACATGGAAGCCCTTCCTGCTGACCTTATTAGAAGGTTTGTCTACTTACACTCAGATTCAGATTCATATTCATATTCATACAGTGTTATTAGTATAAAGAAAATTGCAAACATGTGGTCTCATAAAATAAAACTCTGTTTTAAATTTAATCATTATGCAGGGGAGTGGCAGAACCTGACCCCACACAGCCCCATGGGCTAAGATTACTCATTGAAGATTACCCTTATGCAAATGATGGGCTTCTGATTTGGTTTGCTTTGGAGAATTTGGTTAGGACTTATGTGAACTATTACTACCGTGATGGGCTTATGATCCGGTCTGACAGTGAGCTCCAAGCATGGTATGCTGAGGTCATCAATGTGGGCCATGCTGATCATGCAAATGTAAGTTGGTGGCCCACACTCTCCACTCCTAGTGATCTTACCTCAATACTCACCACACTCATATGGGTTGCTTCAGTCCAACATTCAGCAGTGAATTTTGGGCAGTACCCCCTTGGTGGGTATGTCCCAATGCGCTCCCCACTTATGAAGAAGCTGTTACCAAAGGAAGGGGATTCAGAGTACAAAGATTTTGTAGAGGACCCAGAAGGATACTTGTTGTCTTGCCTGCCAGGTTTGTTTCAAACAACCAAGTTTCTGGCAGTGGTTAACATACTTTCTCAGCATTCACCGGATGAAGAATACATAGGACAGAGAAAGGACTTGTCAGATTGGGCTGGTGACCCTGAAATCATGAAGGCATTCTATAGGTTTTCCATAGACTTAAAGAGAATAGAAAAGGAGATTGAGAAGAGAAATAGTGACCCAAAACGTAGAAATAGATGCGGTGCTGGAATTCCACCATATGAGTTACTCATGGCCAGTTCTGGCCCAGGAGTTACTTGTAGAGGAGTGCCTAATAGCATAAGTATTTAAAGTTACTGGCTTGTAGAGGGGTGCCTAATACTAATAGCACATGTATATGCAAGTCACATAAAAATGCCAATTTTTTCACTCCGAGCATTGCCTTTACCTTAAATATTAGATCATGGTGGGTAAATCTTCGGATGGTAGCAGCGTTCAAGACAGAACCGATCATGTTCATCAAAATGATCATGGAATTAGGTAGTATTCTATAGACATGAAGTTGCAGGAGTATACAATTTTTGTAGCAGAGATGTTTGAATACAAAAACTGTATACCATTCATGTATACAATATAAACAAAACTAGCTACTATTTTAATTTTTTTTTTTTATATTTTCAAAAGTTTTAAGATGCATTTGATTTAATAAAATTATTTTAATGATTGTTTGTGTCACGTATTATTTTTCTTTTTACCTTTCTTTTTTTAATTTTGAAATTAAAATCTGAAATATCACATGAAATGCATGGATATTTTATATAAAAAATAAATATTTAAAAAAGTAATTAATATAAAAGTGTCATAATATGAGACTTCAATTGCATGACTATTATAATTTTTTATTGAAAAAAAGACACCAACCTCAATGCGACTTGAACACCTTGAAAAACATAAAGAGATATAAAATTCATACAATAAAAAACATACAACAACTCATACAACTTATTTTTTTCTCTATCTCTTTCCATTACATCACCTATTTCTCTTTCTTTACTCTCTTTCTCTCTATATGAAAATTAAAAACAACTTTTTATGATTTTCAAAACATCCAACAGTGTAGCATTTAGGTAAACAATTAAGCATAATCATGAAATGTATTTAAAATAAATTGTTTGAAGAGATGTATCGATTGCAGCTATGCGTGAGATTTTTTTACTGTATGCCTCCTCTGCTTTCTTTTTCTTTCACTGTTTTGAAACCTCTGTACTATTCAGTGCTTGTATGCCCCCTCTTCTGTCCGTTTTCAATTTTCAATTCCTCTCTGTTTGAATTGGGTTCAGGCTTTGAAACCCAATTCTTTGAACTGAAATTTCATAAAATAATCCCCCTTCTCAATCGGACAGTGTATCAATATATAGCAAAAAGGAGCTAACTGCCCACATCCTTTCATCCGGTTCCAAAGCCTTCCCGCCGAATTACTTTGCAATAGGAGACTAGCTACCCAAAAAAAATGCAAATCCAAAATCACACACTACCGCCATTCTCCCTATTTTATTTTTTTTATTTTTATTCATTTTGCCTCTTTTTTATTTATTTATTTATAATAAAGGCTTGCAAATAAAATGGGCTGCTGGTTCAGCCAGAAAAAAGAAAGAGATGAAGAAACAAAAAAATTAACAACTTGGCCCATAATAAAGAGAAAAAAATAAAAGAAAATAACTTGAATTTCAGTAAAAGAAAAAAGAAAAAGGGAAAAAAGGGAAAGTGAAAGACAACATTGTTGTCACCGTTTTTTTTTTTTTTTTGTTTTTTTAAAAGATAATAAAAAGAAAAGATTCACTTAAAAAATGAGTAAATAAAGAATCGGATAAAATTGAATGCTCACATATATCTTATCCGACATTATAGTAAAAATCAAATGTCCAAGTCGAACTATCTTGTCATTTGGAGATCAATAATTTAGTTAGGTCTCGGCATGTTCATGAATCACGGGGCGGTGGAGTGACTGGAGTAGTCTCTTTCTTTCTTTCTTAATTTCTACAAGAACATGGGTAATAGGTGGGTGCATTTTCTATCTGGTACTGAAATTCTTCGACAGCAGAGTCAATGTATGTCTTTCTCTCGAATTCCAGTCACCGGAAAGGATTTTTTCCCATAATAGCTAGCTACCCCTGTGCATGCAATTCAATTATTTAAATGAATGATAATCCAGAGGAGCATAACAAAAATAAAAATTATTTGATAAAAAGATATTTATTATATTAAAAACATAAAAATTAGTTAATATTTCTTTTAAATAGTAAATTTTTTAATAGAATATAATAAATATTCTTTGACCTGTATAATTAAAATATTATTAGCTAGATTCTTATTTAATTTCCAATTTATCAAATAAAACGTGTTAAATGATTGCGAACTAAGCAGGAACTTTTAGCATCATTCATGCAGGTGGAAATAAATTAAGCTGAGGTAGAGTTTCTAATGCTGAATGTGACCTTAGCCTAACTTATTTATCTAATGCCTAACTTATTTATCTAATATAAACTTTATTTTAAGGTTTGACTTGACTTGAAATCCGATTTAAAAGTCTATTTTATAATAAGTTATTGATTTGAACCAATTTATAGATTTAAATTTTTTATGTAAAACATTATAATTATAACATAAATAAATTAATAAATATATAATTATAAAATATTATAATAAAAAGCTTTATAATAACAACAATAGCAATATAAAAATATTATTATTTATTTATATTTACTTAAATAAGTTAGTGTGATAGATTTAAAAGATTTCTTGAAAAGCTTTAAGTCTAATCTCTTTAGATATATAGGCTTTTAAAAAAATTTAGATACGTTTTATTTAATAAATTAATTTAACCTAACTGCACTAAGTAAACTAGCTAGGTCGTAAGTCTTTGTCCAGTGACCCCTAATCATGCAAATCATTAGCATAAAAACAAGAAAGGGATAAGTCAGAACAGTTTATAAAATTATTATGAACCACATTTGAGTTAATAATTCATATATAGGGCGATTAGGATTGTTCATAGGTTTATTCTAAATCATGGATCATGTTTGAAATTTGTAGACCATGCATGAATGGTTTTCTAATGTGGCGTGCATGCATGCATGTAGTGATATGGTAATTGAATTCAAATGCAATAAGTATTTATAAAAATTATTCACTAGATAGAATTTACTTTTTTTTCTCATCAAGCTTAGAGTTATTTTTTTTTTGGTTAACCATATATATATATATATTTCCCTAGCTATTAGCTGAGATAATAGTCCATCACTCCTTTTTAAGAGTGTGTTTAGTGGAGATTAAACACATGAACTCTTTCCACAATTTTAGCTATCGTTACTAATAAAATTACAACTCTTTAGTAATGGAGTTGGCTTTAAATATAGATATATAATTACTTGCAAAAATTTTATGAATATAGATACTACAAAAAAAAACCATATTTATACTAATATATTTATATTTTATAGTTGAAAACTTAAAGGGTTTTTTAATTCAATTAGATAATCATGTTTTTAATATTTTATAGTTAAGAATTAGAATATTTTAAAATATTTTTCAGTTAAGATATGAATTCAATGTATATACACTGACAGTGTAAAAAAGTTTTACATTGTTATCCAATGATATGCTAACACATCATTTAATGAGCATGACACCTCATATGTTAATCAAACTCATCAAATGATCTGTGACAACCTATCATTGGATGAAAGTGTTAACTTGTTTACCACGCTGACTACACTGTTAGTGTATATTAATTAAACTCTTAAGTTATTCATTATAATTTTAATTAATACTCCTTTTTTGGGTTTTCAAAATTGTTGTTAATATTATATTATTTTTTTTATTAGTTTATCAATAAAAAACATTATAATACTTAAGTTAATTAAAATAAGGAAAATGAATCCGATTATTGACATAATTAGTATTAGTTGTTATGGATTTAAGGGAAGACCACATAAAATTTGGTCCCCCTATCCAGCTTTCATTTTTTTGCTTACAAAAGGTGAATGGATAATTTTATTTTTTTATTAAATGATTTTTATAAGATTATTTGAGTTTAATTTAAGAGAAAATATGAATTTACAATACAATCTATGCTAATTTCGTTGAGGATATATCAATTTAAAGTTGAAAGACAATTTTACATTACACGGTAATATCGATTTGAGTTTTTATTATTTTCAAGCAATATTTCATAAAAACAACTTGAAACTATTTTAATATCAATCAATTAATAAAATGGGCATTGAATTTGATGATTAGGGATTTAAATTATTATATTTTTACATTTTGGACCATGTGAGAATTCAAATACATGGGGGTATATACGTACTATTTTAATTTCTTGACTTATATTCAAGTCAATTATTTATCATATTTTGGGCATGCACCACAAATCTTCAACCCTAACTTGGCAGTTATACAGCAGGGGCATAGCCAGGAATTTATCTTTGGGGGCCCGAAATGAAATATTATTCCCTCCGGTTCTTTTTATAAGACACTTTTTACAAGTTTTTATTATTTTTTTATAAGCTGGCACTTTACAATTTCAATTTACAAGTTAATAAGCTGGCACTTTACAATTTCAAACCAGCATTTATTACCATTTTATTCATTTACCCTTATTAACTTTAATGTCTTTCCAACTTATCAAACGGTAGTGGAGTTAGTTAATGATATTAAATAAGGTTAAACTAGAAAGTTAAAGTATTTTTTAAAACTCCAATAAAATTACCTAATTTTAACTACTTTTATTGGTATGTGTAATTCTGTTAAGTGTGCCTTACAAAAAAGGACTGGAAGGAGTAAAATTTATGATAAAAATATTAAATAACTTTAATTAAGAATAGTAAATTTTATTTAAATAAAACTCTTCGTTTCTTCATCTGCATGAAATTTCTCAACAAGTTGACAAATTTGTTCAATATCAAATGATTTTAAAGAGTATTTGAGATCTAAAGTTGAACTGAGTATAATAAGTTTAACTGCCTTTTCGTTAAATTTTCTATTTAATTCAGATAATTGTAAATCAAATTTTTAGTTTTTCTTATCATGTAATTCTAAAAATCAGATTCAAATCAAACAAAATCTTTTTTTTTTGTTAACCATAGGTATTCACTATTACCAGGGGCAATCCTATTCGGGGCTTAGTCACAGTAAAGGCTCTTCACCCCTCTCTAAGAGTGTGTTTAATGGAGATCGAACCCGGGAGCTCTTCCCACAATCTCGGCTTGCGTTGCCAACTGAGCCACAACTCTTTGGTAACAAAATCTTTTTTTAATGTTATATATATTATGTTATCTAATATTATTTTCTCTCTTCTTTCATATTCTTTGTAATGCTCATATGTTTCATCTTTTGATCTTTTTACTTTTTATAGACTAATATTTCTAATCAAATAATTTTTATAAGCAATATTTCTAATCAAATCTTATTTCTAATTTTAAATATCATCTTATCATCTCTAAATAAGAAAAAAAATCAATATAAAAAAAGAAATAATAAAAAGTTAAAACTTATTTTTTAACAAAGTAAAGATAAATAACAAGAGTCATAAGGAAGTATTTAATACTACACAATCTAAAAACTTTTTAGGAAACCGAAATAATAGTTCATGAGATATATTATACAAAACCTATATATAATTAACAAAAAAAATTGAAAATTTTTGGGGCCGTGCCCCTGCCAGTCCCCTTGGCTACGCCCCTTGTACATTTCTTTCGCTATAAATATAGTACTTCTTAATATTGCCAGATCAGAAGTATTAGTTTCTTCTATTAATCTTCTACCATAATACTGTTATGTTATTATATATTGTGAAGGAAAACAAGTAGTTGAGAATGGCGATGGTAAAAGAAATTATGGGACAATCTATGGTGGAAGCATTTCATCTTGATGCTTTAAGAGAGCAGCATTCACATCATAAACGTTGCATTCAGTGGCACAAGAGATTTTCCTTGTTCCCGGCCACCATCTCGGAGCTGAAGACGGCGGTGCAACAACCTGCCCCACTAGTAGTACCCTTTGCCAAGAGAGACCTTCCGGTCACTTTGACGGTAACGGGAACTGTAACTATCAAGAATAGCATGATAATGGCAATGATGCTTCAACATTATTTTGATACTAATTTTAACAATACCATTCATGCTAGAGGACTGATCATGCAGCTAGTTAGCACTCAACTTGACCCCAGTAAGTACTAATCTTTCAGTCACACTAATCGTGTTTATGAGTAATAATTTGTTTTTTTATTATTAAGATTTTATTCAATTTATTGATTTAATTATATATGTACTGAAATTTTTCCATTAATTACATAAAAAAACTTGGAGTGGATATACAATTTAGTCTTGAAAGTTATTTGCGATCCCTGAAAGTCTGAGTGAATATAATTTGATCTATGAATATTTTAATTTACTTAATAAATTAGCTCCCAAAATATATACAATTTGATCCGTGATAATTTTACACACGTTTTATTGTACTTTTGTGAGGAAAGGATTAAAATGTTAAAGTGTCATTTTTCAAGAATATATCAAATAACATATTAACTAAAAAAATTATTATCATAAATAATGAATTTAAATAATCCGTGTAAGAGCAGTGCTATTTGAGCACGGTTCCTTTTTGCATGAAAAACCATGTTAACCAATAAAAAGAGAGAAACTGGAATAAAAACATATCAAAGATGGGAATGAATCGATTAGACAGTGGAAAACTATATCGTACGATTTTAAGCTAAATAAACCATCAAATTACTTCCGAAACTAGTCTTTTATTTTTTAATTAATTTTTAAACTAAATTAATTGCATAAATAATTCTCGAATTTTTAAATATTCATTACATTCGTCCTTTAATTTTTACATTAGCCCGTCACATTAGCTCATTTTAGAGAATTATAATGTGATGGATATTTAAAAATTTAAGGATTAAATTTTATTTTTATTTATTTTAAGGAGTAGACAAGAGAATAATCGTCGGATAAAAGTGATGGTTTATACATTTCAAACTATTATTTTTCCTACCAAAAGTATAACACTTTTATGTAATTAATGAGACTGCAATGCAACGCAAAGGTTTGCATAGCTTGTACATATACATTAATCTCCCTTCACTACTTTGTCAAGTTTTCAATTATTATTAGTATTTGACTTCTTCGAGTGCCCTATAAATTAAAGGAACTCTGGAGCCAAAGCTGAGCAACCAAGCTGTATTGGACTGGATGAAACACTTGAAGGTTGGGGCTGAGACTGAGAGGTCAACTTACAAGATTGAATTTGAGATAGATTCAAATTTTGGGTTGCCGGGAGCTATACTTGTCACAAACAAATATGACAAAGAGATATATTTGGAATGCTTTTCCATTGAAGGTGTTATGGACATTACCTGCAACTCTTGGGTTCAACCTGAGAAGGTCCCTCCAGAGAAGAGATTTTTCTTCAGCAACAAGGTAATATATTATATTGTAATACATATAAATATACAAATAAACACAATTAATAGGGTAATTTTGTTTGTAATTGAGGTTAGTAGTTACAGTATGTTTGATAAGTCATTTCAGCTAGTTGAAAGCTGAAATTAGTAGCTGTCCCGTTAGGGAGACCAATGCCCGAGCTCTTCGCCCTGGTCAAGCCAAGCTCGAGCTCGAGGGGCTGTGTCCTATTAGGGGACCAGAAGCCGACCTTATCACCTCGGCTGAAGTAGGCCCTGAATTCATTAAGAACTAGTGGGGACCATCTAACTCGGGTCCAAGTCGTCAAGCTGACTCTAGTAAGACTACGTTATGTAAATTAGGGTTATCACTAGTAATGGGCCTTGATGGTAAGGCCCATTACTGGGAACCTATAAATAAAGGAGTTCGCCCTATACCTAGGGCATCTGAGGCTCAGACTTTGGCAATTGAGTTCCACGCCGACTAGGCCGAAGAGCTCAGTCTTTGAGGTCATTTGAGAACAGTAGCTGAAACTATTTCAATTGTGTTTGGCAAGGTAGCTACTAGCTCTTCTTAAAAAGGTACTTCAGGTAGTTTTTTTTTTTAAAAAGCTCCAATTTTCAGCTATTAATTGAAAATTAATTACAAGTTTATCCACCCTCATTTATCATTATTTAATAATTAATGATGTCCTTATATGTCATTTTACCATTTTCAGCAAGTTTTACCAAACATATTCAATCAAATCAGCTAGTTTTTCAGTTTTCAGCTAACTTTAAGCTTTTAGCTAGTTTTTCAGCTTTCAGCTAACTTTTCAGCTAGTTTTACCAAATACACACTAATAATTGTGATATGATTAATTAAGCAGGCATGTTTACCATGCGACACACAAGCGGGTCTAAAAGAGCTAAGAAAAGAAGATCTAAGGCAGCTAAGAGGTAATGGAAAGGGAGTGAGAAGGGCATGTGAGAGAGTATATGATTATGATGTGTACAATGACTTGGGAAATCCAGACAAAGGAAGTGAACATGTGAGGCCTATATTAGGGACCAAAGGGTACCCAAGTCCTAGACGCTGCAGAACTGGGCGTCCCTTTGCGACAACAGGTGAGTTTGAACACCATTCATTTGGTTCATGAACCACCATAATCAGTATCATCAATTCAATTTAATTTTGACTTGTATCCATTCGTCACTCATGTCTTGTCGACAACGTTGACAATAACATTCAGAGAAATAAAAGGTTTCTCATCTTATCTCATTAACATTAGATTTTTTTTAATGCAAAAATGTTACATTTTCATGAAGACTAATTAAAATGTTACATTTTCATGAGGACTATAAAAAGCCTATTTATCTTTAGTTTTTGAACTATATATCTAATCGTTCACATTTTCACCTTTTTTCCCTCTTGGTTAACCATGACAGATAAGAAATCTGAGTCCCCTGTAAATGCATTCATGGAAACTTATGTGCCAAGAGATGAAGTCTTCGAAGGTGCGAGAAAGGAATCCTTTGATATGGAAAGGTTGAAAGGTGTAACTCGGAATTTGATTCCCTACTTGAGAACCTGTATTACCAAGTGTGGAGCTTTCAAGGAGCTTTCAGATGTTCAAAAGATCTACAAGAGAAAGCCGGTCCATGAAATGAAACCCAAGGAGGGAACCACCACAAAATCATCTTTTCCTACATATTTGAGCAACATCCAAGATGCCGTGGAAGTGTACTTTAAATTTAATGCTCCACAAATTATAAGTGGTAATTTAATGGAGTGGTTTTACTGGAGGGGGAATAGGAATATAGGACCCTATATAAAAATAAATATAAACTATAAGACTATATATCTATTAATGTCTGATTTTTATATAAAATTTAGTATACATAATTAATATATTAATATCATATTATTCAACATTGAATTTGTTAAATTTGTATATATTTTTTAAGATATAAACAAATATAACTATAAGATTATATCACTATAAAAATGTTTAATTTATCTAAAAATTGGAATGGATTATTAACTTGTTAATATCACCTTATTTAAGGATTGAATTTATTAAATTTGTATTTTATAAAGAGTTGTTGAGTGAAGTGTGTGTGTAAAGAGAGAGAGTTTAACTTATACTAATATAAATTACATAATTTCTTACCTCATTAATAACTTTAGATAGATTATATTTTTTGTCATTTTTCAATTATAACTAATAATTATCTTGATTATTTGTAACAAAGTTTGTAAAACTTTAACACTAATAATGAAATGGCCATTATATATATATATATATATAGATACACACACACAGTAGCAGACCAATAGTAAATTTTACATTATAATTATCAATTAAAAGGTTATTTAATGGGGGAAAGATTGATATACCTTACACAGATATACTTGATCAGTCTTTATATGTATAAAGCGTTTTCGTTCATGACTCGATGAAAATCTTCTAACAACTAACAAGGGAAAAAATTGGTTAAAATTTCAGGGAATGGTTGCTGCATACGGGATGAGGAACTTGGGCGCCAGGCATTGGCTGGTATCAATCCTCTAAGCATAAAAAGGCTTGAGGTAGTAATTATTATAAAACCTAGAAAAACAAGATACAGAACAGACGACACACTTTTTCTTTTGTGTTATTATGTTAACTATATAAACAACAGTACTAAGAAGTTTGATCCATTATTTTAAAACACTGGTTTGAATAAATTAAGTTCAGCAAATACGTTTTCTGATTTTATTTTTACTCTCAACATTCAATAGACTTTTCCACCGGTCAGTGATTTGGATCCATCAATATATGGTGCACAGGAGTCTGCTCTGAAAGAAGAACACATACTAAGCCATTTGGATGGAATGTCCGTACAACAGGTGCACATTACAATAACACAAGTCAATAAATTCAACTTTTAATATTATTTCAACAATTTTACAGTCAGATATACACAACTTATCTGAGACTACTATAAAAGACTTCTTTTTGCTTTCTTTGTTTTCATGGTGTGTGTTTGGAGATTGTAGTTATACATGGTTTGAAATCTGTTTGTTTAGGCAATGGCAGAAAAGAAGTTATTCATATTGGATTATCATGACGCTTACCTCCCATTTATCAATGGCATCAATGCTCATGAAGACCGGAAAGCTTATGCAACCCGTACCATTTTGTACTTGACACAAATAGGTACATTGAAGCCTATCGCCATCGAGCTAAGTCTTTCACAAGGGGAGCCATCCAAACAGGTCCTTACCCCTCCATCGGATGCCACCTCTTATTGGTTGTGGCAACTTGGCAAAGCACATGTTTGCTCCAATGATGCCGGAGTTCACCAGCTTGTCCACCATTGGTATGCAATTCAATAAACCTTTATCCATTGTCCATGTCCACGATTCATTGTGGCTTATGCCACTAAGAGAACAGAAATGAGTTAATCATTGATTACAAAGGGACTTTTATTGAATTTCACATGCAATTATCCAATTCAAATACTCACCATGGAATATGATTTGATTCTTTAACAGGTTGAGGACCCACGCATGCATGGAGCCATTCATCATAGCAGCTCATCGTCAACTGAGTGTCATGCACCCTGTTTTCAAACTTCTGAAGCCTCATTTGAAACACACACTGCAGATAAATGCACTGGCTCGTGAGGCTCTCATCAACGAAGGTGGCATCATTGAGTCTGACTTTTCTTCTTGTAAATACAGTGCTGAGATTATCTCAGCTGCCTACAAAGATTGGTGGCGTTTTGACATGGAAACCCTTCCAGCTGACCTTATTAGAAGGTTTGTCTGCTTAGACTCAGATCATATCATTTATTATGGAGATACAGGAACCCACCATTTTCCATACACAAAAGAAGAGTTATTTGTATATTTCTCTCTTAAAATGACATTCTCAAACCAAAGAAAATCTCCAACAAGCAATGTCATAATCTTTGTTCTGCTCATTACGCAGGGGACTGGCAGAACCTGACCCGACACAGCCCCATGGGCTAAGACTATTCATTGAAGATTACCCTTATGCAAATGATGGGCTTCTTATCTGGTTTGCTTTGGAGAACATGGTCAGGACTTATGTGGACTACTACTACCATGACGGACTCATGATCCAGTCAGACAGTGAGCTCCAAGCGTGGTATACTGAGATCATCAAAGTAGGCCATGCTGATCATACAAATGCAAGTTGGTGGCCCCCACTCTCCACTCCTAGTGATCTTACCTCAATACTCACTACACTCATATGGGTTGTTTCAGTCCAACATTCAGCAGTGAATTTTGGGCAGTACCCTCTCGGTGGGTATGTCCCAATGCGCCCCCCACTTATGAAGAAGCTGTTACCCAAGGAGGGGAATCCAGAGTACAAAGATTTTGTGGAGGAACCAGAAGGATACTTGTTGTCTTGCTTGCCAAATTTGTTTCAAACCACCAAGTTTCTGGCAGTGATTAGCATACTTTCTCAGCATTTACTGGATTCAGAATACATAGGGCAAAGAAAGGACTTCTCAGATTGGGCTGGTGACCCTGAAATCATAAAGGCATTCTATAAGTTTTCCATAGATCTAAAGAGAATAGAAAAGGAGATTGACAAGAGAAATAGAGACCCAAAACGTAGAAATAGATGTGGTGCTGGAATTCCACCATATGAGTTACTAATAGCAAGCTCTGGTCCTGGAGTTACTTGCAGAGGGGTGCCTAATAGCATAAGTATATAGATGTCACATAAAGATGCCAAAATTTGTCCGAACAATACATTAATATTGGATCCCCACTATGTAAAACTTTGGATGCTACCTAAGTCAAAGGCAGCACTGATCAATTTTACCACAATGATCATGAAAATAGGTAGTATTCTATAAGCATGATTTGCAGAAGCATGTATTTTTGTAGCAAAGATATTTGAATATACAAAGACTGAATACCATTCAAGTAAAACTTTTCCATTGAATGAGCATTTACACAATCTGTATCACGTCAAAGCGTAGAAGCAAATATTGTGCTGGATTCCACCATAAGAGTTACTCATAGCCAGCTTTGTCCCTGGTATTACTTGTAGAGGGATACCTAGGTAATATCCATGTATCCAGACGTGTTTTAAAGGGAACACCAAAATGAACAATGAGCAAAACATAGATCTCAAGGAACCATGCTCGTCTCATAATATAAAAATACGTCAAGAGCCTTTCCATCAAGAGCTTCATAATAAGATCTCGTCAATCACTACCAACCTACAATGACATCTTGAGTACTAAATTTACAGAAGGGCACATCGGCTCACAACTAATCAACCCCCAAATATGCTTTTTAAAAATGTTTCCTTTCGTTTATCTACAAGAAAGAAATAGGTCAAGAAAAGAAAAGAGAGTTTATGAGCCTGTTTGGGTGGAACTTCTACAGAAGTACTTCTAGGTGAAGAAAATAACATGAATCAAATAAGTCAAATACATTTAACTTCTCCATAAGTTAAAATTAGTTACTTTTGGAGAAGTTAAATGGGAGACCTTTTGGAGTAGGTGGTCTACAAAGACTAATTTTAACTTATGAAGAAGTTAAATGCATTTGACCTCTTTGATTCATGCTATTTTTTTCACCTAGAAGTATTTCTACAGAAGTTCCACCCAAACAGGCTCATATATACAATGCAATCAAGAACTTACTTTTCTAACAAAGAAATTCGTGAGATATACTTGTAAGAGATTTCTGGATAAAAATATATTTGTAGAAGCTAGCAAAAACATCTTGAATATTGCTACCAGCCTATAATAACAGTTAGAGATCTACAATGACAAAAGGCCACATCCATTTATAAGAAGCCAACCCTAAATACATGCATGAAAGATATTTCTATTAGACCATTTATAAACAGAAATGGAAAGAGACGCTATAGATGGTGCAGTGGAAAAAATTTCTTGTTCTTACAAATAACTTCATGAGAGATATTAATAAAACTTTACAGAGAAGACAACCATGAAATTTACTCTATTGAACATGGATACAGTAAGTAATCAAACAATGATAGATACTACAGAATACCAAAAACTTTAAGCTAGGGAGCCAAATTAGCTCATGGACTGAGTTCAGAAGAGACAAATACCTTTCATTCAAGACCCAGAGCTATTAAAATCAAGGAGGCTTTCAACTGGTACAAGAAATTAGGGAATCTCCACTGAAGGTTGAATCAGCCATATGAATGACAAACCCAAGCTTTAGGCACAAACCTTATTTGAAGAGGGAAATCTCTGATTTTGCAGCACATGAGACTCAAGGGAAGCTCGAATCAGAAGCATTAGAAGCAGGCTATAAATGTATGATTGCAGTGGCGATGGCAATGGTAAGACCCATTGCAAGAGAGAGAGAGAGAGAGAGACAGACAGGTAAATATATAGAGAGAGAGGAGTCAAAGAAACAGAAACAAAATTAGGAGACTCTGAGACGTGAGGAAATTGGAAATTTTCTATTAGTCTATTATTTAAAGCAAAATTGTTTAATGAAATGGGCACAAAATCACCTGCAAATTTTAACATTGAAACTGAGGCAGCGGCACTGCCATGAATAAAATATCAGTATATACAGGATTCCTCCACATTTGTGCACTAGTCAATAGATACTGTCCAAGGTTAGTTATTCAAAGAGTGACTTGTCTTGCAGGAAAAAGGTTCAAAGCAAATTTCCCCTTTTCCTGTAGTGTATATACCTAGACGCCTTGACTTATTCACAACACTGATCCAGACATAATCCCAAACATCTCATTGATCATATAGACTGACAAAACAATTCTTATGCTTCAAATTGGAAATCATTCGCTAATCCTATTCTTAATCTTAACTCAAAATATACCTGGAATGCGATAGGGATGACAGAAAAAAGAGGGGAGAAGTTAGAAACAAATACAATGTCACTGACATGTAATTGCATTTACAATATTGAAATAAGGTGAAATATGGACTCTGACATACATACTGTATGTCTTCTAGCAAATTCCAGCATTTTCAAATTGTATCAAATATTGTAGTTTGCTGGACACAATTTGTAAATAAAAAACAATAAAAAATGATTAAGTTTAACTATCATCTATCAACTTAAAATCGTGTATAAATTATCCATTTCATATTCCTTTGAATATCATATAACAAGTATAGCAAAATGCATGCACTATAACTTTTTTTCTTTAATAAGAAAAGATTATAAAGTTCTTGGCATTGGCAGGGATAGATTTAATTCTATCAACAGGACATGTGGAACTATTCATCGATCTGTTACCCCTCAAGGATCCTTTTTATTGTTTAGATAAGTTAAATTAAATGAAAATTCATAACTTATAAACAAAATGGCTTCATCCAGATCTACGCATCAATTGCTCTATACATGTAACAAGATAAACATCAGTTAAATCCAGGGAGTTAAATTTAGTATTGATGATAAGATGAATCTCAGAAGAGAGAAAAATGCACCACTTTGAAAGATGAATTATTAGTTTCTGTGATTCTAAACTATCAGAAAACAAAGAATTGTTATTCAAGGAACCCTACAAACACAATAGCCTACCCTGCCCATCAAAACATGCATACCTTCTGATCAATTTTGTAGTTAACAACAATCTTCAAACTTGACATACTGACAACTACAACTGTCAAGTTCTGGTAAACTTCCACTCAAAATTACAGAGAAAATTATGACAAATCCACGGGAATTAGGATAATCTTGACCATCGTAAGGGGAATTACTTTGTTTTACAAATGATTAATGTTGCAACGAGCTATAGTTGAGACCTTACGAATAATATGGTATCATAATTTCCAACATAAGAACTAAGAAGTCAATGAAGATGCCCCATTTCTGTATTGCTCACCCTGATTGAACTCAGGGGAAGGTAATTCATAACTTCATGATGCACCTCTAAAATACCCATTTGATAAGAAAACATGTGAGATCCGATTCTTTACAGGGTAAATTCAAAGCTGAAAATTTATACCGAAGGGGAAGAGAAAAATAAAGTAAAAATAAAAAAAAAAAGGAGAGGGAAGCTAATCATACTTCTCTCTCCAAGAGTAAACAAGGAAGAAAACCCAGGAAAGGGCCAAGAGAACGTCGCCAACAGTTTGCCTGAGCCAATCCCAGGCGAGATCCTCGACCTTGCGTTCAAAGTAGATCCTCCACAAGGCCATGAATACATGGAGCAGCGTGCAACCCTTGGCGAAGAAGGACTGAAAATCACGGTCCCTGACGAAGGAAACCATGAAGAGTAGAAAGCCGATAGCGACGAGGAGTAAGCCGGAGAAGGAATCGGAGGTCTTGATGAGGAGCTGGTCGTGCGGCGTGGATCCAAGGAGCTTCGTCGCCGTCTGCACACCGTGCCCGAAGGTGTATACCTCCTTCATGTAGAACATCATGAGGGCTCCACTGGTCATCGCGATCAGAGAGTGGAGAATGCATATCACGAAAAACGCCGACGACGATCCCATTGATAACTCGGCGGTGAAAGAGATTCGAATTTTCAGGGCTTCGACATGGTCAATTTTTTTCTGTAAAACCCTAACCCTCAGCTCACGCTTTGGGAACGGAACAACATCTTCATTGATGAATGAAAATTTAATGATAAAGTGTTTTTATTACTTGAATTGAATTTCTTTTATTTTTATGGAAAGATTCGAAAATGGTAAGGTGACGAAATGGAGAAGGAGATATTCTAAGATAAGGATCCGGTGGGACCCTGTCCAAATACCATTCTTACAAGATTGTCCACGGGGATGACACGTGGCGCTATCTCGTAGTGCCGTCACCTCGGTGGAAAATGGATTTTTCAAACCTGGCTGTCGGCAAAGAACAGAAAGAGAAGGCTACGGATTGTGCAGTGCAAGCAACTCCTGCGCCACTTTCAACGCCGTTCAATTCCATTAAAAAAACATCTCTTTAATCGAAATTGTCAACAAATCCATAAATTATAATTATGCATCTTTTTATAAAATTTGATTTTCTAAGTTACTTTTTCGTGAATTAAGCCTTTCATCACCTTTCGGCGATGATAAAAAGGATAATAAATAATGATGATTGGTTACTTTTAATTACAATATATCACTTAAAATATCAGTGCTCAACTTTCCGCTTAAAATAAAATTAAGTTGTGAGGACTGAGGAGTAAAATTAATTTTAGAATAAGTAAAAATTATTAATTTTTATGTTGCGTAAAATTAATTATAAGTGTAAGATTCATAAAAATTTTAAAAATACATACATTTAATTATATTTTATTATAAAAAATAGTTTTCCTAAACTTACTTTATAATGTGTATTAAAATTGGATTAAATCGATAGGTTCATGTAATAAATGAATCAACTAGTCGGTTTAAGTAACTTATTAAATTGGTCAAATCTAACAAATAGGCATTCTCTGAACATGATATATAATAAATTAAAAATGTGAAGATTTTATTGAAAATTATATTTATTATAATATTCAATAACTTAATATAAAATGTTACATTTTTTAATAAAATCTTTTCATTATCTTATTTAAGGTTGAACGTTGTTAAAAAAAACCATTCTCAATATACTAAATGTTTTATTAAATAAATTTTGTATTCCTTTACAAATGTCTTTAAAACACTAAACTGGCACTCCTTAGAAACATCATTCTCAATTATAAATTTTTAAACATCAAATTTTCTAAAGCCAATTCTTACAATACAACCTCATTTCTTTCAACTTACATTTTACCAAAATCAAAATCAAACTAAACCTGAATAAAAAGATAAGTAACACCATAAATTGAGGTCCGGAGATTAAATATAACCAATACAAAAGTGGACTTCTATGCCAGGCTCATGCAGATATGGAAAAGATAAAAATCACCAACAGAAATCAAGAGGGAAACAGTAGCATGTTGACAATCTTTGGTAACTAATCCCTTTATTAAAACAGAAGAAGCAGATAGTGAATATTATATCTTTCATGTAGTAAAACTGAGAGTAACTACACTTTTGCTATAATGGAACAACAAAATGGGTTACCACATGTGAGGAATTTGGTCGCAAGTGGCAACCCACCCATATGATAATTATTGTAGATTTTACTCTATAAAACAAAAAATTAATAACGATGGACAATTGCACAGAGTAAAAAGAATGAGAGCGTCCACGTGGAAATAATACGACACTCATCTTCCACATTTTCCCGCCAGCTACGTAATGAATGATTTTTGTAGGTGGAATGCCAAAAAAATTATCATATAATCACCCAAACAAAACTTTTAATTTTCAATGTCCCTATTACCAGCCACAACTTTGCGGTGGCGCCTAGAACCCGGTCTCCTGTCTCTTCCACGCCTTCCAGGGCCTCTCCTAACTGTTGGAATAACAACCTTTTCAGGCAAAGTTTCAAGCATAGAGAATGGAGGAGGGGGAGGTGGTATTGGTGGAGGATTGAGAGCAACGGCCACTGGTGCAGCAAGGCGCTCCAATACATCCCTATGGTATTTCTGTAAGCACAATTTGAATACAAATAAGTGAGAGTGAGAGGGAGAATGTGACCATAAAATCACATGGCAATAATTGTATTCTATGAAGCCAAAAAGCTACAGAAGCCTCTATGCAGAGCCAGAACTGTCCCTTCTGAGATATTTATGCAAACTAAATAAAATAATTACCTGAACTACAAAGTTGCGTCTTTCACAATCCAAGAACATATGAAAATGAAAATCAACCCTCGACAAAAGTTTGTCCCTGACAGTTGAGAAACTAATCTGGTCCCTAGAAGTAAACCGGTCAACTTCATTGAACCAAAGACAAGTGAAGAGGTTGCTAATAGGAACATGCTCTCGCACAATTACACATCCTTCAGGAACATCTGTAATTGAGCCAAAAAAGGTTGAGAAAAATAGTAAAAGTTGAACCAGGTGCATCTCATCCCACAACAAAAGAGAAGTTTAGCTTACCACTTATAAGAGGAAGTTTGGCCTCTGAATACGGAGTCAGTCCCTCATTCTTATAAAACTCTATTTGAAAGTCAATAGAGGCATTATCATACTTCCCAGCAGCTTTATTAGCCTCAGCCTCAACAAATACATCAAAGCGTCTATAATGTTTAGATATTGCAAAAGTTGCATTCTTCCTCCACAAAAACCTATATAAGGATGAGAGTAATTTAGGTGTCAAAACATGTATCCCATCAAGACAAAGGAAAATAAAGCTAGTACAAAGTCAGCACACGTAGGTATGAATATGTCCCTTAGTAAATTACATTCAGGGAGATACACCAAACCAGCACATATGAAAATCCAATAATAACTTAACCTTTATTTTCCTGTAAGATATAGTACATATCAAGGTCTTGATCATGTGGGAACTTGGATAGCCACCCAAAATGGGAAGCAAGACTTGGCATATAAAAGGAGAAAGAGAAGGATCTAAATAGATAACTGATATGTCCTTGAGAAAAGTTCTTAAAAGGAGATAACTGATAACTCCATTTGTGTCAGCTCCTGATTAGTACTAATGTTGGTGAAATAACAATTTGTAGAATGCCTACATTGCATGGAGACAGCTAATTATCCTAATTTACAACCAGAGCAAGCTGTCTGCAGCATGTATTGATGACCAAGCCAGACGTCATGGACTCTTGGGCTTCTTCTACTCTTTATGAGTATAGTTTTGTTAGGCCAGAGGGGACTTTCTACATTGGGCAGTCTACATGAAGTTCAGGAAGATGGTAAATGACTCAAACATGGTTTATTTGGAGCTCAATTGAGCTACTGTTCCTTTATGGGGGATAAATTGCCAAGGTTTATTAAGCTTGTGATTTAAGTTATCCTAGCTTTCCATCGCTATGCTCTAAAAGGACTATGTATTGGTATGCAACCCGCTGAAACATGCAATAGAAGCGAGGCAATTCCACAGCTTGAGTTTTGGCAGTAACAAACTTTATTGTAAGACCAGTTATTAGTTTTCTTCATTAAAACTTATACCTATAGCCACCACACTATAGATAAACAGAAGCATTTTGTGGTCTAGAAAGATTAAGAGACCACCTTATGTGGGAAAGATGTCACATAGTTGGACTTTCAGTATTTTAAATGCCATGATGTGACAGAGAGCCAGAGATATTTAAGGAGCAACAACTACATAAAACAATATAGAACAATTGAGACTCTGACTGAAAAATACACAGATAATCATTCTTGGAAAAACCAAGGGAAATATACTACTGGTGTATTTCAAGCCTGACATCTCCTGGTGTGGCTATGGCAGTAAGTAGTACCATTGGATTAGTATTTCTAGTGGATATTTTTAATTCTCTCATATCATGAAGCTATTTATTTTAGATTGAAAAACAAAAAAGTAAAATACTATAGAGACTAGATAGGGGTTAAAACTTCTTCTATTGGAAATGTCTTATATCATATACTTGTATGGTACATTGTAAAACCAACAGACACACAGTCACAGAGTGAGAGGGAAAAGGGAAGGAAGTTACATTGGTGTAACACTTTAGCACTGTTATACCATTCAATAATTTTTTACGGAATAATTATATTCCAAAATCCACCATTAAATTGAAAGTTACTACTAAATAGATCATATCTATAAAATTTTAAATCAATTCAAAATTATTTAATTCATTGTTGATATATGTCAAAATTAACGTCATATACATTTTTAAAATATGTGAATATAAGAACCATTTGATTATAACCTTATTGTTGTCTAAATTTTACAATATTAGACACAAATAATCAAGGTAATGAATAGTTATAATCCAACGATTGGTCATTGGATCAACAAAAATCACATTCCAGTGAAAGTTATTAGTGGTGTAACATTATTAAAGTGAATTATATCAATGAAACTTGATCCATCCTCATATATATATATATATAGAGAGAGAGAGAGAGAGAATAAATTGTTGAAATAAAAACATTATAAGTTAATTATATACTACAAGTATTATATTGTATCTATTTTGAGCAGAATTAGTTAGAAAAGTGAACTTCATATGATGTACAAATGTAGGAACAAAATGAGATTCACATAATTTTGCACATGTAAAATGAATTGGTATATAGTAGTACTAAAGAGAAATACTGAAATTTACCTTTCAAGGATTTGATATGGATCAACAACAAGCTCAAGCTTTCCATCAAGCCATATAGAGTAGCGAGCATTTGGAACCATTCTATGCAACAAAAGCTTTGGAATCTGTTGAAAAAGAAGTTATAAGTACATAAAAGCACTACTTTATGGAAAGATGAAACCACAGCCAACATATTAGTTTTCTGCGTATCTGGGTCAGTCAGTAACTCAGTATCGAATACTAACTCCAACATAGATTATGGAAAGATGAAACCACAGCCAAGCCAACAATATTAGTTTTCCACACCAATGATAAATCAAAGAGAAAAGCATAATTGTTTAAAGATTCAACAACATATATGACTAACAACCAATATGCTAATTTCTACTTCACAGTCATGATAATGCTTGCTGACATATAAATCTGACCTTTCCTGTGCGTCTTGCATCTGTGTAAGGAAGATTATGAGCAACAATAATTCTCCATAAACCAATCTTCTTGCTGATTCCCAGCCTGCCAGAACTCCTCAAATATTTTTCTGTTTCTTCATCTACAAACATAAGGAAGCACACAGTCTTCTTTGAATACTCGCTTATATTTTTTGGCTCATTTATCTCGTCAAAATTTCCTGAACAACATATTCAATTCATCAGCAAAGTACCAGTTTAAACAACTAAATAAAAGCAGAAACCACATAACACGGACCAAATATGGCTGATGCAACAACTATTCCACGACACAGCTCCATATCAAGGAGGTCATCTTCATCCATGTCAAATCCTGTGTTGCGGCCAGGTTTAATTCCTCTTACAAATCTGAATGATTTATACATGCATCATTGAAGATGCAGAATAGACAGATGTGAGTAAAGGGGGAGAACATCCTATATTACTGAGACAGACAATTTATAACCGCAAAGAACATTCTTCAGTGCATATACATATACATGAGGAAACATCCAACAAAGACTAACACATACCCACAGTGCACATTCATTGACTCTCGAATGTCAAAAGAATCATTTCTCTGCCTCAAAGTAGGATATCCACCAAAGTCCGAACCACCAAATTCTCCATCTCTGCTTAGATTTTCCTCATAGATAAATGTTAAATTCTTAAGCACTGGAGAAGGTGAAGGAAACATAGGCATAAGTGCAATGGCATCATCCACAGGAAGGTAACATACTGGGCATGCTGAAAAGCAAACAAGCCAAAATATTAAGGAGCAATACCATTAACTTTAAGTAAACAAAAATATATCCAAGGCTCTCCATGTCCTCATGGACTACACAGAGTTGATGAACTAATTGATATCCATAGGGATGACAGATATTATTACAAACTACCAAGTATAAAATAACCTAATCTAAGATATCTTCAGAAACAAAATAGTAAAACTAAAACTTACGCCGTGGTCCAGTACGCTTCTTATCTGCAGGTGGGGGAGGAAGTGTGAAACTATTACACGGATGCCCAGGAGAAAGAGTGTAACCCAGAAAATAGCTTGGGGGAGGAGGGGGTAGTACCGAATTTGTAGTGAACCCCGTGATCTTTACAGTAGAGACCATAGGTGAAGAATCAGTCATACTTATAGACATACTTTCATTCACACTAATGCTATGCACGCTGTTTCCCTCCGGTGAATCTTCACCTGAAAGCAAGCCACATCACGAAAATTAAAAGTTGAGATCATGTGAATCACAAGACAGGTTTTCTTCCTTCACACCTTCAGCAAGGCACTTGGCATGCATTCCTAAGATTTATCAAAATGAAATTTAACAAAGTGCATAACAAGCCCCACAATCAGAATCACACCACATGGCAGTTGCAGAATTAAAACTAAAAGGTAAGATATAAGAGGAAGAAAGAAATTGAGAAACCTTTTCCAACGTACAAAACCCAGATGAAAACAGCAGCGGAGATGACACAGAGAAACAGCATTCCCACCTTCTTCCGGCCAGCAAACTTGCAGATCCAATGGAACAACCTCTCTTTCTCCTTGATCATCTTGGAAGGCTTGCGTGCTGTTTGAATTGGTGACACTCCACTCTGTAGCTGCTTCTCCAAAGACCCATAACTCCCAGAACGAATACCCAAACCCAACGACCCACCACTCATCTTATCTCTGAACCCTCACGCGTCCCTCTCATTGCCCTCCACACCACCCTCTCATCAACAACTTCCTCATTTCAAAACACGCCCACTTCAGCAATTTGCCCCGAACTCTCAGGGCACCCCCAGAACCTAATAGAATCGAAGTCCCCAACAATTCACCAATGCGATTCTCACTTCCAACTCAACAAGGAAAACCGATATTGAAATTTCTATGCATGTGTGTTTCAGCAGTAACCAAAGAAATGAATTGAAAAAAAAATAATAATAATACAGTGGCAGAAGCAGAGAGAAATCAAATCAAACTTGTGCTTTTAGAAAACCTAACTGAAATTCGATTATACGGCACTGAAACAAAAATTGGGTCCCAAGAAAAAAAAAAAAAAGTCCCCCTTTCTTCCAAACAAGGGATGAATCTACGGTTTTCTAAAATCTGAGAGTTGGACGAAACCCGGGATCACAATTTCAAGTGTATTTGTAGGTATAATAATAATTTTTTAACAATGCTGCTGATTCTGAAGAAAAGTGAAAAGTGAGAAGCGTTGATATCTTGAGATGAAAATTTCGTGGAATATTTATATGAGGGGATTTACCAAATTATGTGAAAAAAAAATTAAAAATGTGGAAATTTGTGATAGGCCAATTTGCGTCTCTGTGAATATGCAATTTATTCTATTTTATTTTTTTTATTTTATTTTTCCCTTTAGAGTAGCATAACCCCAACTCATCCCTGATTCCTTCACATTTGGCATCTCAAAAGATGTGGTTTAATATAAGGGTCTGGCTAATGAGTGCTCTGATGGCACTGGTTAAGGATTCATAAAAAGAATATTTTTATTGGAAATCACGACAATGATTGCATCTGTAACATTAAATGTTATACATTCCAATAAAAACTTCTCACTCTTAGTTCATTAACCAGTGTCTTTAAGGTACTCGTTAACATTCTCCTTAATATAATTAAATCAATATTTATTGTGAAAATTAGGCACTTAAATCCATAATTATCAATTATTAATAACTTAACAGACTGTCTGTTGAAGACAATAACGCTTTGCCGCGCACCGCGTGTTCTTGATGATTGTTGTCTCTATTTTTTATACTAGTAATAATAATTAATTAAAGTATTATTATAAATGTGATCTTAACTTACATGAATAATGAAAGAATAAATTAAAGTCGAATTTTAAGATTGGTGGTCTTAGGGTGAAAAAAAAACTTTACCAAAGAAGCGCAATCTTTAAAATAGAAAAAAAATGGATTACGTACTTAGATTAATGAAAAATTTGTTTCACTTGAATTTTAACTCTCAATTTGTCTTCAAATTGATTAAAAAAAAATCTTTCAAAAATTAAAACATTTTTATTTTTTATTAATGTAAAATTCTGGCACATTTAATCTTTAGGATATATAGTGAATACTAAACCAATGAAAATGGGATGGGAATGTTTCATGTTTTGATATTATTAGAAAAATGGAAATTTTATATTTAGTTTTCATTTTCATCTTTTTAATTTAGGTATTGTGGAAGAAGGTTTCCTTCAAACTTGCAAGCATGCGTGTGAAATGATTTCACCTCTGTTTTCCAAACATGGTTTTCAATATCTGCAAAAAGTGATTGTCCAATATATTTTTTAACACGTTATCTGTTTTCCATTTGAAGTGCACCACATTTATTTCTAGGAACATAGAAAGTAATTTTCTCATCTGGTAGAACGTATCCTCAATTTGTTGCTTCCTTATGCAAAATGGTTTCATTATTCCTTCAAAACATCACTCATTAATAGCCTACACACAATGGAAAATACAACAAAATGCTGACACAATTGACACCACCATTTCTTCCACTAACTTATGGCGATAATAACATTTTGACAGACACTACCCCTCATGTATAAAAATTAAACGGTAAAATCAACCTTGGTGCAATACAATAAAGGCAAGCTACAGTTAATTAAATTTGGTTTTAGTTAATAATTGCTTGCATAATTTTAGCTTAAAACATTTGTAGGAAGAGATAGGTTCAATGCCTAAACTGAAAACTAATTCCAAATTCAAGTGGCGCTAAAAAAAATAACTATGGAATATTTCAGTATGAATAAACCATTAGACCATGTCAGCCAAAAAAATTATGGAATTTATTAAAATCCTTTTAAAACTTATTTCTCACAATGCTTGGAGTTATTTTTATTATTATTTTTCTAACCCACAGTGGTTATACAAAATGAATGAGCAAATTGTAAAAGCCATCAAAGGGCTACTTCATTTTGAAATATAGCAAGCATATAGGTCGGTTTGAAGATGAGTCCAGATCAAATTGTCAATTTCCTTTTTTTTAGCAATTAGCACAATACTTCAGTTTTCCAATTTTGAATTTTTTGTTTTTTTATAAGACAGGCACTAATTAAATTTAATTAATAGGGTCTCAATTATAAAAGAGAATAAGTCCCCACAACCATCGATTGTGTGATATGAATTTATCAACCTATATGATCGTTCATTGGCTTTGTTTTATAACCATGCATCTCCAGAGGATGTTGTTTTCCATGATTTGTCTGATTTTGCAATATATGATCAAGTTGCATACCATATCATCTTCTAATTAGACAACCACAAATATGACATCATCTATATTTTGAATATTATGAATATTCCCGTAAAAAAAGATTATTATGAATATAATTTGCCAATATCTGAAAATTCATATCTACGTATATTAAACGTTATATTTTAGTTTTTTTTTTCTCTTTTAAGTTTTAACTGGTGCTTTCCAACACAGTTGCAACTAATTAATTACTACCAATTAACCCAAAGGGGTTGGTCGACGGAGCCAGAGTCTCGTATCTGACAGGTCGCAGGTTCGAACCCTCACTCGTCCCTTTGAGGTGAAGTAAAATGTAAGTACATCTCTAAGTGCTCTTTGAACCCGGGAGGCATCCATCCCCTCACCCTAAATTAATTGTTTCCAAAAAAATTACTACCAATTAATTAAGGTGAATATATCAATGAGTACTTGCCTAAAATAATCATGGTCGGACATTTAACAAGGCAATTAAGGTCATTGCCTAGATCTCCAAATTTATAAAGCCCCCAATTTTTTTTATAGTAGTATTATTGATATAAATTATTTTTTAAAAAATTAATAATGATCGAGATATGGCCCAATATTTTATAAGGTTCATATCTTACATTTTTATATCTCTTTTTTTCTTATCATTTAAACTACTTAAAAGTCCACATCCCATTTATTAGTCTTTACAAGTGAAAAGTTACTCAATATTCAACAGTGAGTTTCCTTGTCCCAGTAATATTGTTGAACCTATGATCTATTAACTACTTGTACGATTATTTAAATGGATATAAAGCCCAAGTTCAATGAAAAACATAAGATTCAAAGGAAAAAAAACATTTTGATAACACTATTAGTGATGAGATAACTCATTCTGCTGAAGATTCGTTCGCATTGATTATTTTTTGTATATATTAGACCGGTCTATTTCTTCTATTGAGAGTTGATTTGAACAATTTTTAGAATATGAAAACATGTTTGGTTTTTTATTTGATTCAAATAACTTTAACCCTTTGTTTGGTTTAATGAGAGAAATAGGGAAGAGAGAAATAAAAAAGAGAGAGATAAGAAAGAGAGAAATAGTGGAGAAATTAAATAGAAATAGAGGTTGTTTGGTATAAGAGAAATATGAGAGAGATAGAAGAGAAATTAATTATGATAGTTGTTTGGTTGTATAGAAATAAAAGAGAGATTTATAAGAAATTAATAAAAAGACTAAAATCACCCTTTCAAAAAAAAACAATTTATTTGCTTTCATCAAAACAAGAAGGGCAAAATAATAAATTCCCACTGCTCAACCCCCAATCTGAGATGTTTCTTCGCTTTAGTGGGAAGAAATATAAAGTTGCGGGGCCCCACCAATAAAGACATATGAATCTCTCTCTCCCGACATCATCCAACGCGATGGTTTAATTCAATCACCTCCACTTCTCTCTCTCGCGTCTCTCTCTTAGCATACTTGGTCGAAACAAACAGATGCTAAAACTTGAGGGGAAGATGAATTGAAAAAATATTGTATTAATCTTGAAAAGATTTTGAGTTTTGAGGACCATTCTAATATTGATGGTCTTGATTTGTTTTCAGAATTAAAGTTGTTAAAAAAATTCTAAGAAATGAAATTGTTACGTACTAAGCCAAAAGGCCCATACCCGTAAGGTCCTCCAACCTATTTGGAGTAAGTTGGCCTGGACCTACATCGGCTCCGCTCCAGCATGTCGGCCCTCATCGTGCGGCAGTCACGCAAGGAGCGCCGAAACATCCCCTGCACCTCACCCCATAGAGTAATATCCTATGGACAAGGGCCCACGGCCCAAATCCCAAAATATTATCCTGTAAATACTGTAGACGTCAGATGTCAGGTACGTATTAATTACACATTTATTACCCCATCTCGAACCCACACTGACTTGAGCGTCGGAGTGCCTTTGCAGGTACACCCCCCGCCATTGTGACCCGAGGTTTGAGATTCAAACCTTAACCAGATTCGAGTTCAACATCCACCACCAGACCGGTGTTCGACATCCATCACTAGATTCGGGTCCGACATTCATACACGAACAAAAATTAACACACCATTAAAAAGATTGAACTATATATATATAAAAATATTAGGTTCTTTTCCAAATACATACATTGCTTATAGAATATTATTAACATTACTTGCAACTGTCGCGACTGCTGAAAAAACTTTTCAAAATTAAAATTGATTAAATCATATTTAAGATCAACTATGCTACAAGATAAATTGAATAGGTTAACTATATTATTTATTGAGAGTGAAATGTTGGAATTACTTGATTATAAAACTTTAATAAATAATTTTGCAGCTCAAAAAGTCAGAAAAATAACGTAAAAATTATTAGTCTATATTAATATGGGCCCCGTCTTAACTTTTACCTAAGGCCCCAAAATTCCTAGATACGTGTCTGACTAAAATTAAATGTTGGGATTTTATTATATTTTTATATGGGGAATTCACTTAAGTAAATCGTGACTCTATGAAAGGTTTCTTAATTTTTATAGGTTTACTCTCTCCGATCCTATTTTTAAGACAATTCAGATAAAAGCACACATATTAAGAAAAGTAATTAATGCGTTGATTCTCAAGAAATTACTCTATAAGGTTACAAGTTCACCCTTATTTAAAATTAATCTCAACTACCATGATAATTGTGTCACCTTAAAACCTTTAATGGTCAACAAGGATAAATATAAGAAAAAAAATAAATGCTTCTAGATTTGTGCATTTTGTCTTATAAATAGAACCATAGAAAAGCTCGAAACATTGTCTTTTAAATAGGACCGGGGGGAGTAATATATATATGCACTAAGTATAAAGAAATTTTACATAGACATCCAATTATATATGTGCCGCCACTTCATTTATTAAATCAATAACATATGAGGTGTCATATTTATTAAATGATGTGGTGACATGCCATTAGATGTTAGTGTAAAATTTTTTTACACTGACATATCAATTAAATCCTTTATATTGTTAAGATTCAAATATTGACATATTTAATCATTAGTAATATTCTGTTTTCATTTCAATTTGATCAATATAAGTTCATGAATAATAAAAAATTAAAATTAAAAGAAAAAGGTTTACTCGGATTATTGACAATGTTTTATTCCCTGTAATATATCCCTTTCCCTGGGGATCCGAATCGTCTCCAGATGTGCAATAACCTCTACCGAAATTAGCTTCTAAATAGCTAGGCAATAGCTACAATATCATTCCGTAGCAGCTTTTTCCTAGCTATTACGCAACTGTGTTTCTGGGAGACTACCCAACAGTAGACGATCCTTACACGGTTATTGGGGCTAGGGAGCACTGATGAATGATGATGGCTAAACATTTGAGAGGGAAGGATAAGGAGGATGAAATAATGTGCTATATGCATGGAAGGAAACAGATGGCATTTGATTCACACTTCATTAGCTGATCGTTTTCATTTGGATGCAATTTTACTATTAATGAAAAAAATTACAGTCATATTTCTATTTATTATATATGCTTGGACAGTAAGTCAGATACTAGATTACTTCAGTTGAAAATCAAGGAGGGTAATATGAGATAAAAAGAAGTTATAATTTGAGGGATAATGATCATATTACAATTTCTCATATTTTAATTTGGTGCAATAAGAAAATGAAACAGCTACTCAAAGTCCTATATGAATTATCCAAAATTATCCAAGTTTTATATCGATGCCATTGGTCATATCTTTAATGGATGTAAAACCTCAATAATCAGTAAAAAAACAAAGTGTTATATAGGTTAAGGAATGTTTCCATGACTAAAAAAAAAAGGAGCTGACCATAATCACAAGCATCTTTTTCTTTTCTTTCTTTCTTGTTTTGTGGTAATCAGATTAATCACAGTATTACATTCACATATTGTGTGGGACCGAACATATTTATTGAAATGGTTGAAAATAATCAAATGTTTTATCGAGTTTGAAAACAACGACTGCTGCAAAATTAACGGTACCATATCATTCATTAGGCTTTAAATGGTTATGGTACTAGTACAATCCATCGGTTTAATATGGAACCGGATTGTCTCCTGCCTCTGCAGCCAACATCAGCTACAGAATAACTACGGAATTAAAATCGGTAGTTATTCCGTAGCTGATGTCGGCTGCCGAGGCTGCTCTCGCCGGAGACAATCCTTGCACGTTTAATATCGTCTGCCTTTTTAATTTAACATTCTGTTTGGATAGAGAATTTTAAAATTCTCAAAATTATAATAGGCAATATTGAGTGAATTGTTAAAATGAGAGAAATTGACAATGACAATATAAAAAGTTTGAACATAAAAGGGAAATGTTGAAATTCTCTCTCAATATTTGTCATTTGAAATTCCCCTATTTGTCATAAAAATCCTCCTATTTGTCATTTGGAATTCTTTATTCTACTATTTTAAGACATGAATTCTAGTAATTTCAAATTTCTATATCCAAACACAATGTTATTTCCTACCGGTGATATTAAGATGAGGATATTTCTTCCGTAAAAAAAAATGAGGATATTTCTCCACTAAGTTCAAGTTGTAATTTTTTTTTCGAAACTATGGAGGCCCAAGGGCCAGAAACAAATACTAACAGACTACCCTACGAGATAAGCTAAAACCAACATAGTCATGCCAAAGCAAGGAAAAAACACCCAGCGCGGGAGACTGGAAAACATGAACTCCTAAGGACAAATTATGACTAAAATTTTCCATCCAGTCAGCTACAAGATCCCCTTCACGATAGCAGTGGGAAATAACAATTGACAAATCCTCTTATCTTAGTCTTTCAATTCCTTTCAATAAGGACAAATTATGACTAAAATAAGTTCGAGTTGTAATTTTAGACAATAACGTGTAATTATAATTATTATTAATATAAATTTAGTGATTAATATTTTTACAACTTCAATCTATTATGTGTATGTACATTTTTTGTCATACTTTTAATCATTAATTTTTTTATTAATAATTATTTTATAATTTATTTTTTAAGTTTTTTTAGTTTAACCACAAGTCTCCTCCACGATAGGTAATCCTGTTCGAGCCGGAAACATCCACATTATGGTGGGACTAGCTCTCCCAGCGTGAATTTTTCCATCCACAAGACTCGAACCCGAGACCTTGCTTAAGGGGAATCAAGCATGTACCACTTGAACCAACCCTCGTTGGTAATTTATTCTTTAAGTGCATTTTTCATTTTAGATAAGACAAATTCTTAATTAAAATAAATAATAATAAAATATTAGCTACTTGAAAATTTAATTAATCATCATTCATCAATCATCATATTGAAAAACAAAATTTAAATGAATACATAATTCTATAGAGTTTAATTATTATACATTATATGTGTAAACAAATTTACACTGACATTCAATAATGTGTTGTCCGATTATTTAATAAGTATAATGATGCATGAGGTATCATATCCATTAAATGATGTAACAAAATATCATTAGATTTCAGTGTAAATTTTTTTTTTCACTGGCGGTGCATGGTTATTAAATTCAATTTGATATCTATCATTCTAAGCATGTATATAATCCATAAAATGTAAAACTAAAAATAAGTTATATTGTCAATGGCGGATCTAGTGGATATTAGTGGAGGCAATCTATTTAAAGAAAGAATGAAGATACAAGGAAAATGAGAAAATGGGAGGCAGTAGATTTAAACATGTAGAAATAGATAAGGTAAAATATCAAAACTTAATATATTTGTTTGTAATTTGTTAAAAGACTATATATATGCTAAGAGAAAAAAATGTTTATCGCTTTTGTTCTAGCTTTTTCTTCAAAAAAGAAACTGTGGCAATTTAGAAGGTGGCCCTAGCTAGTTCATCTATTTAAAATATGTACAATTACACAGTACTAACTGTAAACGTAAAGAAAGGCTTTATATCATGCACGAAATTTTCAACTTATTCAAGGAAACCAGTGGCTTATTTTTTTACTTTTAAAATGTAATTTGTGTAAACTTGGAAACTAATTTATAAATTAAGATAAAATAAAACATATTTGAATAATTTAACTTAAGAATATTTATTACTGACCTCCTAACCAAATTTGAAATCAAACTATTATTACTATATATTTGAATTTAACACAATCCAATTAATTTAATTAATAAATGGGGCAAATTAAGCACAAGGTTAGGTAGGTAATGTTTGTCTGATTTGACTTCCACTCTTCCAGGAATTAATATTGGGTTTTGACTGAATTTCACATTTGCATATGCAGATCTGCATGATTTTATTGACCTTGCTCATTCACCAAAAGGCACTCATGCTAATTCTATACAGCTTGCAATTAACACATTTTCGGCTTGCGGCCTGCTGTGGTCTCTAACTATATATGTAATGTAAACAAACCATCAACTAAATCCATGCACTTCCCTCTGCCTTCCTTTTTAAGCTACCCACTCACATTTTGAAAGTTTAGAGACAAAATTTATTTCTTAACGTATTATCACATTTCTTTTATCGTTTCAACATATAGCGCTATGATTTCTTGACGTAGCTTCTTATTTGTTTAGAGTATATATAATCCATTAATCTTCAAAAGGTATGTAAAATTCCTTTTCAATTAATTTTGACACTTGACGACCGCACGCGAGTCATTTTCTATAATCTCAATTGGGTAATACGACTTTGAGTTTCATGATAAAACTTGATTTTGACATTTGATATTGTTTAACTGTTCAAATTTTTTAAATACATATAAAATAATTGTCCTCATGAAAGTTATTAATTTACAATCTTAAAATTCAAATAATATGATGGAAAGCAAATGAAGATACTAGTGGTCTGATTATTTTTTTTATACAACATCGAAGGGTCAAGAACCAAGTTGAAAGAAAAGCTAAGAAATTATACAATCTACATTTTTTTTTTCGGTCGATTATACAATCTACATGAACTCATGGAATGTTTTTAGGGAAAGAAGATGAGTGATGATTGATAACTCGATAAGCCGCGGGGTGGGCGTTTGGGCCAACCACTATGTTTACTATTATTCACATTGGATAAGTACTTTGGACCAGTATTGAATTGCCCAAACCGACCAATGAAAAGTCATATAAGGCCTGGATTTCAAGACCAATTCTATATTTAAAGCCCAGTAGTTCGATGGCCCTTAAATGAGAAAAACACTTATATATAAAGGTTTTTCTTACATGTACAACCCTTATACAGGATAAGAAAATAAAAAAAGAAAGATTTTATTAGAAATTGCAACTTTTAATATTATCAATGCATTGAATATTGTAGTAGTTACAATTTCCAATAAAACATTTTTTTTTTATTTTCTTATCCGGTAAGGTTAGAAAAGCCGATATTCCTGATACCTCGTTGAATCCTTTGCGTATCTCAAGACCATTTAATTTGTTGGATCTTCGGATTCTCTACCCTTGCACCCCACGCCTTTGTTGAATCCTTATACACAACACAGCTTGGACAAAAAGGGATGAAAAGCTGAACCCGACACGCGCGTGAATACCATTATTGTTTTAAAATCTCATGATTACATATCAATGTGAAATGTCTAATATATAACATGTTTATTCATGCAAACATGATTAGGTGCTGCAACTATAGCTCCAGCTCATGAAATATTACTGTAAGTCTGTAACCTTTATTTGAGTTTAATAAAAGAAGGGCAAAATTTAACAAACATGCATTTTCCTATTTGAATTTGATTAATTGCTATTGGGCACATCACGTTTGGTTGCTATGTAGTAGAAATTTAGCAAACATGCATTGTCGGAAGGTTTTTTTTTTTTTTAAAGTAGAAATTTCGGAAGGTTAAATATATAAAACATAAATAAGTTTTTTTATTATTATATAAAAATTTAAGAGTTTAATATATATACATGATTAGTGTAAAGAAATTTTACACAAACATCCAATGATGTACTGTCATATCATTTATTAAATTTAATAATAAATAACGTGTCATATTCATTAAATGACGTGGTAGTATATATCAATTAAATCTAAAATTTAATTTATTTTGCTATAACCATCACAGTAATATATAAAGAAAAGGGTAAAATATGTTTTTGGTCCCTATAAAATTAGCAAGTTTTACTTTTAGTCCCTATCAATTTTTTTTTTGTTAAAGCGTCCTTCCAAATTTTTTTTTTGCAATTAGTCCTTCCCTTTAAATAGCGTGTGTCAGATACTGATGTGGCACATTTTTTCTTTCCTAAATATCAATCCTTGTATTTCTGGCGATTTTAGACCGCCAGAAAATTATATATACACCGCCACAATCTTCCCCCACCATTTCTCCCTCCTTCTTCTTCCCACCCTCTTCTACCTTCCGGTGCCTCCTGCAAATCCTTCAACAATAATTTTTCAGGAACTGTTTCCACTCGAAGCTCTGTTAATGGGTGCAACCGCTCTGTTAATGATATTCTCAAGTATGTGTGCACCCTTCCAAATGAATAGGTTAAAACAAATTCACAAGAGAGAGAGAGAGGTGTTACCGGTAAGGAATTTATGGGTTGAAAGCCAATGAAATAATTTTGAAACTTAGCGCCTCATCCTTGATGCTGAAACAATTGCTATTTGCTGGTCCAAAATCATACATTGAGAGAGGGATATTTAATTAAGTCCAAAATCCTTATGAAGACCAGGAGCAACAAAAGCTATCAATCATTTTGACCAATTGTGTGGTTCAATAAGAAACAGATATAATTGTGTGGTTCAACTAAAGCAAATAACACTTTGTTGGTCTCATTGTTTACAAGAAGTTTCAACGAAACTTGTTGCTCTGTTTCAAGGGCAGCCATGGTAGCAACTAGGGAAACAAGAAACAAGTAGTGAAACGAAAGATGGGAACCTTATTTTCAAAAGTTGAAACGAAGTTCTTCTATAACGTTTTGAACATGTAAGCATGCATATATAATGGGAATATGGAACTTTCTGTTATACTTTTTTTTGGTAAAAAACTTTCTTTTATTTTGGATGTCTTACAATTCGGCTACATGAGATCTTAGAGAAATGTTCTTTCCCGGCCCGTTGTAATCTCCAAGAAAATGTCACATAAATAGCCTTCAGTAATGGTTGAATAAAATGTTCTGAGTAACAAGTGGGAGTCTCCCAAGCCCAAGCCCCTTTTTTTATCACCCTTATCAAATTCCTGACCGGTAACACCTCTTTCTTTCTCTTGTGAATTTGTTTTAGCCTATTCATTTGGAAGGGTGCACACATACTTGAGAATATCATTAACAGAGCGGTTGCACCCATTAACAGAGCTTCGTGTGAAAACAGTTCCTGGAATATTATTGTTGAAGGTTTTGCATGAGGCACCGGAAGGTAGAAGAGAGTGGGGAGAGGGGATGAGTTAAAGGGGTGGAGAAGAAGAAGGATGGGGAAATGGTGGGGGAAGGTAGTGACGGTGTAAATCTAATTTTCTGGAGGTCTAAAACCGCCGGAAATACAAGGATTGACATTTAGGAAAGATCAGCCTTTTGCACACGCCATTTGAAGGGAGGGACTAATTGTAAAAAAAAAATAAATTGGAAAGACGCTTTAACAAAAAAAAATTTATATGAACTAAAAGCAAAACTAGCTAATTTTACAGGAACCAAAAACATATTTTACCATAAAGAAAATTATAAAAATGGAGATAGACATATCTATGTCTCGCAATCCCTCCCTCCGCTCGGATTCTTGCAGTTGGAAAACCAAGTGTATAGGGCATTTTTTAAATTTATTCTTGTTTTAATTTTTTTCCAGTCTTAATTTAATACTGATCATCTGTAGTTGATTTCAACTGCAAATTAAACAAGACCCTGATCCATATGATACGAATCAAAAATTGAGCTGGAAAATAAGTGAATATCGACAAAAACTTCTGGCAACATTCATGCACATATAAAAAAGTCAACGGATTATTTCATTATAATTAGGTGTGAATACAAGACGATCGCTTTTTAGTTGGGAAATACGAATTTATACGTCTGACAAGGATATTTCGATTTTTATTTTGATTTTGATGACAAGAATATGATCCATCGGCACGAATATACAGTCACGTAAATTTTAAAATTATAAAGTGCAAAGAATTAACACTACAAGAAATTCGGCTTTTAGTTATGGCCCCGTGGCATCGCTACTAGCAATGGCCAGATCGTCACTATGTCATTGCTACAGCATTAAATGCATTGTTCAGTGCATTTAATTCTTAGAGATGGCCTAGCCGTCGCTAGGAAATGACAGTAGCGATGGCCAGATCGTCGCTATAGTTATAATTTATTTATTTTTTCGAAAAGGAATAAAAATTAAATGTAGCGACGGCTCTAGAGATGGCAGACCGTCGCTACAATAAAAATGAATTTTTAATTTGCGCGCGCATTTTTTTAAAAAACGTAGCGACGGCCGTAGAGACGGTCAAGTCGTCGCTACGTTAAAAACCCGGACGCATTAAAATCCCACCCCCTCCCCTCTTCCTCCATTTTCAAATTCCTTTTCCTCCAAACTCCCTTTCCTCTCATACAGTCACCCCTTATTTATGTCCCCTCACCTCGTTTATTTTGAAAAACTGACCAATTAAAACGTTCCTCTCCTTCATAGGATCATTTTGAACCGATCAGTTTTCAAAATAGTTGTCTGTAGGTGACGTTAGAGCTCGTTCCAGAGTTATTCCTGTTCGGAGTCGCAACAAGTAAGTTTTTTTAAAGCTTTAGTCAATTTATTTATAATTAATAGTTTATTTGTTTTATTAATTTATTAATGTGATATAGGAATTAGGTTTATTTGTAATTAATAGTTTATGTGTAGTTAGTTTTTTTATTAATTTATTTTTTTGTAATTAAGTTTATTTGTAATTAATAATTTATTTACTTTATTTGTAATTATTAGTTTATTTGTTTTATTAATTTTTTAGTTTATTTATTTTATAATGTCTATAGTAATTATAATTAGTTTTATTACTTTTATTAGTAATTAGTATATTAGTAAATATTTTATTAATTAGTATATTAATAATATGTAATTAGTTTTTTTAATTTATATGATTATTTATTTTGTATATAATGTCTATAGTCATTAGTGCCTAGATGCTTGGTAGAGGTGGAGAGAATATCCCACCTAGTAGAGGGAGGTCCATCTAGGGCTGTAAATGAGTCGAGCCAAGCCGAGTACTTGAAGCTTAGGCTTGGCTTGTGATAAAAATGGGTGGCTCAAGTTTGGCTCATTTATTTAAATGAGCCAAATTTAAAGCTTGAGTTTGGCTTGTTAAAGAAAAACAAAGCTTGGACTTTGCTTGTTTAGCTCATTTATAACCTCCTTGTTTTTGCTTTTATGAAAATTTTCATTAAATCATTTTTAAAGTTTTTGAATTTAGTATTTTAATAAATGTTTTACTATTAAATGATAATATAAAAATCAAAATATATTCTTAATGTATGATATATATTTAAGAATCCTAAAATAATATATTATTTAAAATTCAATACATACTTTTTTTGACTAATATAAGAAATATTTCAATACTTATTTTTAAATATATATAGTAATTATTTTACTTTATTATTTTATTACTTTTTTTAAAAATAAATTTATAACTATATTTTTTTTATTTTTTATTTATCTTACTTTACTTCAAATATTTATATTATTTAATTAGTATATATAATAAGCGAGCTATTCACCAGTTCTTAATATCAAGCTTCTAAGGCTTGAGCTTAGCTCATTTAAATAATCGAGCACAATCTTAAGCTTGGCCTTGTTTGTTTAATTAAACAAACAAGCTTGATCGAGCATTTAACGAGCTGAGCTCAAATATTTCACGAATAGCTCAGCTCATTTACAGCCCTAGGTTCATCCCTCCGGGCGAGCTATGGCAACAAGCAGCTCGGGCGATGCGGAAGAGGGCCAACCTCTCTCACTCACACGCTGATCAAATGTCGGAGCATCCATCTACTTCAGCGTCGGCAGGCACTATGCAGACTTCTTCTTCCTCCCCTCCACCATCTACTCCGACGCAGTTCGATGGTATGAGGTTCATCTCGACACCGGGATTAGTTCAAATGCCTCCAGTGCAGGAGGACGTTGTGCTCGAGATAGACCGTGATGACGCTAAGGATGACCTGGATAGAGATGCTGACCAGGAGTCTGATGAGGAGCCAGCTCGATTCCAGGGTGCCGGGTCAAGTAGACCTCATGAGACAAACGCTCGAGGTCGGGTTATTATCCGACTATTTGGCAAGGGGTGAGTTTATTTTATTTTTTTCTTCTTTAGAATTGATATTAATATTGAATCTTTAATTGTTTTAACTATTAATATTGAATATTTTAGTTTGCAGGTGGGTGCCTAACGCCCCACCTACCGCAGCCATTGGTCATGCGATCCGTGCGCAATTCCGGGGTCCTCACTACCTTTGGGAGGTCACCCCAAATGATGTTAGGGGACAGGTGGTGGGAGGAGTTTACGGTAATTAAAAACCCTATCAACTTTAAATTTTTTCTTAAAATATGTCAATTTGGTAGGACTTGCCATATATATTTTATTTTGCGGAGCTGAGTTACTTGGGACCCTTCTGATGAGACTCAAATCAAGAAGGTGTACGAGCAGAGGGTTGCTCGTCGCCTTCGAGGTATGATGAACAAGGCTCAGAAGGCTGGGAAGAGGCCCACATGGTGTGGTGAGGAGGCCCGGGAGGGTCTTTTGGCCTACTAGGACTCTACGGAATTCAAGGGGGAGCCCGCTTGTAACAAGAGCAACCGGGCTTCTCAACACGGGAGGCAATCCACACCACGGGCTGCAGGGCCCACCATAAGGTGGCGTTGGATATGGTATGTATAAAAAACACTCTTCTGTATTATATTTCTATTTTTTGTTAAATAAATTAATTTGTGCACTTTTCCTGTGTAGTGACGACAACTTGGGCGGAAGGTCGAACTGGACGAGTTCTTTGCTGCCACCCACGCCAAAAAAGGGGTGGTGGCTGGGTAGATGACTGAGCTCGGTCCACCTATGTAAGTGTTTGTTTATAAGTGTTTTTTTATATAATTTCATATTTATGCAATTGAATATATAATTAATAACTAATTTTACTTTTACCTCAACAGACAAATTATAAGGAGCGTCTGAGGGAGGTGGAGTCACAGATGGGGGACACCTCCATGACTGATCCCTCCACCAAGCTGGAGATCTGGAGGGATGTTGCGGGTGGCAAGACCCAAGGCCGTTGTTATGGCACCGGGGACTTAGCCTCCAATATTCGTCTAGGTGTGACCAACTTGACTCAGGAGTCCCAAGCTCACCCAGGCGAGAGTACTGACGGGTCTGGGTCACGACATTCTACTCAGGAGGCGCTGCGCCGGGAAGTCCATGAAGCAAAGGAGCAGTCTCGGCATGCCATAGAGAAGGCTGTAGATTTGGAGGATTAGTTAGCATGACTCCGACGACATATGCAGCAGATCCTGGATGCTCAGGCTGCAGATAAGGCTCCAACTCAAGCTCAGGCACAGTCGCACCCCCATTATGATCTCGCCACGGATGACCAATCGGTGGATAATGAGGATGAGCAGCCCGCCCCACAGCCCCAGCGTCGCCGACGCCATTGATTTCTTTATGTTTATGTTTTTTTGTATTATTTTTTAACAGAGTTTGTGTATATAATTATATATATGCTTTTTTTAGTATTGCTTTTATAATTTTAAATTTAATAAATAATAAAATAAATAAATTATTAAAATAAAATAAATAATAATAAATTTAATTTTAAAAAAATTTACCTGTAGCGATAACCGTGACCGTCACTACAGCCGTCTTTAGATAAAAAAATAAAAAAAAAGAATTACTCCTAACGACGACCATGATTTTAGAGACGACTTCAACGACGGCTAAGTCGTCACTACTGTATTTACGACGAGCCATTTAGCGACATCCACATGGTCGTCTCTAAGTCGCCGCTACGCTGCCCGTAGAGACGATTTTTTCTTGTGTAGCGACGACTTGACCGTTGCTAAAAACGAATTTTCTTGTAATGTAAAATACGAAATTTTAAACAAAAAAAAGAAAATCATTTAATAAAATAAATTTAATCATACTTACTTAATTTGAAATTAAAGCGTGATTAATTCCTTGCTCCACCTTAAAAACTACCTGTGTTCTGAATCAATTATCAAAAGTAAATAAAATAAAAATTGTGATGTGATTTAGTGTCCGTTTGGTTTGCAGTTGAATAAAATTGATTTTAGAAATAAATGATTGAAATGGATTATGCACACTTTACAAAATACGTTGGACAAAAGTGATTTAAAATCATTTCTCCAAAACATGACTGTGGAAATTTAAATCAAACCTACCATTAATCTTTTTTGCTTGTGTTCATCACCCTGATTATGGCATCAAATTAAAGCTAGCGTCATAAAATAATCACAAAATAATAATGCTTTCAAGTTATTGAAACACCAATTCTACAGAGTGACCTCGAAAAATCCAAGGCCACGAGGAAAAGGAAATCGGGAAGGAAATTTCTGTGGAAAAAAAGGAGGGTTTAGTAGCTACGGTCAAATCAAAGAGGAGAATTTAATTAAAATAGGGTTTGTTTAATTAAAAGATAATGGCTGCACGAAATTGATAATTAACAGGCAGCACTGTGTAAAGTTTGACCTCATGAAGCTGCAGATGTTGGTCGCGTACAATGACAAACTCCCTTACTATTAATGGATCACAACTGGTCATCAACTCCTCCAAAATCAACAGTTGACATTTCACTTGTGATTTGTTTAAGTTTAAGAACTTTATATTCTCAAACTAAGAAAGATAGCATATTAATCTCGGTCATTTCCAATTCTCACAACTTCTCTCCTAAATTTTTGCCCTCAAACAACATGAGTTGATCAAATTAGCAATTGATAATTTTGCAAAAAATTAATTGATATGTAAAAAATTCTTAATAACATAAAAAAATCAAATTTCTTTATAAGAAAACATATAATAGCATTATTTGTGTATATATTTTTTATAAAACTTTTGCAAACAATTATTGGAAAATATCTTGGTTTCATTATGACTTTTTATTAATGATCAAGATAATTAAGTCTACCTTGAGAGTTTGCAAATAAAATATGTACTGCAATAGTTAATATATATATATATATATATATATATATATATATATATATAGGACGAAACTGCAATAGTTAATGTGAATATGATGCTACAGCAAAATGGCATTTGGGGGATAATATCTCACAACTACTCCTACTTGATGAATTGGGCAGGACTGCCTTAGTTTAGCAAACTCAATTGAGTGTAAAATCATAGTTTTATAAAATTGATTTTAAATATTTTTTATTTAATGTGCTTTGTACAATGTATATTAATTATCACAACCATTTATTTTTAAAATCAATTTAACTCAATTATAAATTAAAAACTAAAAGACACAATACTGGCAGGGTAGGAGATAAAATAGCTGATCCCATTGTATATTAACTATTCCAACCATTCTTTTTTAAAATCAATTATAAATTAAAAACTAAAAGACACAATATTGGCAGGGTAGGAGATAAAGTAGCTGATTCCATTGCAAAGAGTTATATTTCAATCTTGGTGATGTGGTTTTGGGGAGAGAACCCCTGATCGAGGAGATGCACTTGCTTCAGCATGATGTAATGTTTCTGGCCTGTTTACTGTTTTGATTATTTTCTTAATTAATTCCATTGACTTTTCTCTAAAAAAAATTAAAGAAAATCTTAATTGATCAAACCCAGATTTTTCAGGAGATGCCTGTTGGGTCCAGCTGTACTAACTAGATGCGCCTCAAATTAAAGTTCATACAGCGACTGAAACCTCCTCTCTGACCTTTGTGCTCTAAGCTTAGTCAGAGTTTTGCATACAATTGTCATACTATTAAAAACTTTGAGCTCAGTAATAATTATTGAACTGGTCAAAATATTTCAATAATTAATAGAACTTTTTATATTTATAATGCAGTGATGAACGTAACAGATTTATATTGATAATATATTATATATAAAAAAAATGAAACTTCTTTTTCAACTGGAAAAAAAAAAACTGATGTTTTGGTACAAGAGTAGCAATGTATTGTACCAAGGTATAAACTGTCTATAAGTATTGTCATATAGTGGTTCGAAATTTGAATACTTGAATAGTCATGTAACTATATACAGCTCAATATTGTACATATGAAAACACATTCTTTCAATTACCAAAAACATATTCTTTCATATAGATTATTTTTTTGTTTTACAATTTAAGTGATATCCAAATCAAATTTACACGCACTTCAATTCAGTCCTTACATTTATATGTGTTTTTTATTTAGTGTTAAAACTGATTAATTTAAATTTTTTAATACAAATATTTCTAATATTAAAAATATAAATAATTATATTTTAAGAATAAAACAAACATATTCTCCATCGTTATCAAGTCCCACTTTTGCGTTGAGATGGGTTTCACAATTGACAATTCACAAGCAATTGAAACCCACCGCCATAAAAGAGAAGAGGGAAGGAATTTGTGTGTGTGAATAAATAGTGACCACAGCACATGCTGAATCACTCACTCCGTACAATGACAAGTCTTTGATAAGTACAGATATTTTTATCGCTCCTTTTCTATTCCTACTTTTTTTTTTTAACGCCTCAGAACATTTCGTTGTTTGTTTTTGCCATTTCCAGTCTAGGGCTTACCTAATTTATCTTACTCTCACCGATATATTAGTAATTAATCGTGTATTTTAAGAATATTTTTTAATTTACATAAAATTTTAAAATATAAATTAAAATCTTTAAAAGGTATGTTTTGATTAGTTGAAATGAAAGTTATATAAATATAAGCAATTTGTATTTTGAGAAAATAAAATTTGATGTAAACATAAAAATTTAAAGAGAATTAATTTGAAAGTATAAACAATTAAGATTTAAGATGAAGAAAAATTTGATGTAAAAAAGGTTGAAAGTAATTATATTAAAAGAAATGAATAATTGATTTACATTATTTTAAACTATATCTTGTTAGTTTTCTATCAACTTTCTTTTCAAATGTAGATGCATCGATTTTAATTTTCAATAAAAAAGTTTCAAAACGTCACTCAATTATAAAAGAATTTTGATTGCAATGAAAATTGAATTAAGATTTTCAGTAATTTAATTAATTGTTTCAGTTAGTATTAGCTAAACAAATTTAAATAGACACAAAATTTTATTGTATAGTACCATAATCATTTGTTATATTATTATTCAATTAAATGACTAAAACCAATATCAAAATAAAACAAACAAAATAGATAGGTTAAAACCTAAAATATATGATAAATTCAAATGTTTCTTTTATCCCTCTTCTCCCCAAGTTTAAATGTATATATATTTTTAAGCAGTGAACACGTGTTGTTAAGTGGCGTAAGTGAATTATTTATGGGGTTAAAATGTAAAAAAAAGCACGTAGTGTATATTTGGGAGAGTTTTTTATAAAAAAATAATTTATTATTTAATTTGTTTTTAAAAAAACAGTAAAAGATGATTAGTTAGGAATTAATTGATTTTTTATTATACTAATTATGTTTGGTTATTGGTTAATCTACATTTTTATGAAAAAGCCACCCCAAAAAAATCTCTTATTATGAAAATGACGCAATGTCTTTAGCATAAAGCAATCATGTATTAGTCTTTCATTTGATTTTGTCTAAGCAAGAAGATTTGGCTACCACTTCAGTTTTAATAATTTTTAATTAGGCGTTAAGATACACATATATACAGTTTTTTTTTTTTTCTGTACAAAAAGAGTTAGTTTTTGTTCTCCGTTGTCATTTGTCAATTCACAAAATAACATGAATTAGAATTTGGAAAAAGGAATAGCTAAGTTGCAATGGTTGACTAAAGATATTTCAAAATCGAATCCAACTTCTCCTACATTCTCATTCTCAAGCCTCTATCCATTCCTCTATTTCGTTCATCCTTTCATTCTTTTGTACCGAATTTTTCTTTTTTATTTTTCATATATGATATGACACAGACACACACCTCTGTTTTTTCTCTGCTAAAATGATCAAACACAAGCACTCTCCCCCACTTCTTCTTTCCATTTTCCTTCTCTTCAATTCAATATCCGCCATTGATTTCGTCTTCAATGGCTTCAACTCTTCTGATATCTTGCTCTTTGGCAATGCCTCCGTTGATTCTCGAATTCTAACCCTCACCCATCACCAAGTTTTCTCAATTGGCCGTGCTCTGTACCCTCAGAAGATCCCCACCAAAAAGCCTAATTCTTCATACGTGTACCCTTTCTCCACTTCTTTCATCTTCGCTATGGCACCTTTTGAAGATACCCTTCCCGGGCATGGCTTGGTTTTCATCTTCACACCTGTCACAGGCATCCAAGGTACAACTTCTGCTCAAAATCTGGGTCTGTTTAATCTTACCAACAATGGAAATGCTAGTAACCACGTGTTTGGGGTTGAGTTCGATGTCTTCATGAACCAAGAGTTCGACGACATAAACGACAACCATGTTGGGATCGACATAAACTCTCTCAAGTCTCTTGTCTCGCATGATGCCGGGTATTGGCCAGATGAAAGGAAAAGCGAAAATGAAAAATCTTTTCAGAAATTGATACTTAACAATGGTGAAAATTACCAAGTTTGGATTGATTATGAAGATTCTTTGTTTAATGTTACCATGGCACCGGTGGGTATGAAAAGGCCTAGCAGGCCATTGTTGAATGTTTCTCTCAATTTATCTGAAGTTTTTGTGGATGAAATGTTTGTGGGGTTTACTAGTGCCACAGGGCAACTAGTTCAAAGTCACAAGATTCTGGCTTGGAGTTTTAGCAATACAAATTTTTCATTAAGTGAAGCACTCATCACTACTGGGTTACCGTCTTTTGTGCTTCCAGAACCTTCAGTTTTAAAGTCCAAGGGGTTTATTGCAGGATTTACAATAGGAGTTTTCTTTATTATTTGTCTCTTCGTTTTGTTGGCACTGTTTCTAATTCAGGGGAAGCGAAGGAAGGCAAGGAAGAGACAGGAAATGGAAGATTGGGAATTAGAGTATTGGCCACACAGAATGACATATGAAGAAATAGAGGCATCCACAAAGGGGTTCTCTGAGGAAAACGTGATTGGTGTTGGTGGGAATGGGAAGGTCTACAAGGGTGTTTTACCAGGAGGGGCAGAGATTGCTGTGAAGCGAATTTCTCATGAAAATGATGGTATGCGAGAATTTCTTGCAGAAATTTCAAGTCTTGGAAGATTGAAGCAAAGGAATTTGGTTGGGTTGAGAGGCTGGTGTAAAAAAGATGTGGGGAATTTCTTGTTAATTTATGACTATATGGAAAATGGAAGCTTAGACAAAAGGGTGTTTGATTGTGATGAGAGCAAGATGTTAGGTTATGAAGACAGAATGAGGGTTATTAAAGATGTGGCTTCTGCAGTCTTGTACTTGCATGAAGGGTGGGAAGCCAAGGTAGTGCATAGGGACATTAAGGCTAGCAATGTGTTGTTGGATAAGGATATGAATGGAAGGCTTGGAGATTTTGGGTTAGCCAGAATGCACAGCCATGGTCAAGTTTCTAGCACCACAAAATTGGTTGGAACAGTTGGGTACATGGCTCCTGAAGTGATTAGGACTGGGCGAGCTTCAACTCAGACAGATGTTTACATGTTTGGCATCTTGATTTTAGAGGTCATGTGTGGAAGGAGACCACTAGAAGAAGGTAAGCCACCTTTGGTTGAGTGGGTTTGGCAACTAATGGTGCAAGGGCAACTTGTGAATGCACTTGATGAAAGGTTAAGGGCTAAAGAAGAGCTCAGTGTGCAGGAAGTGGAGAGGGTACTAGAGTTGGGTTTGTTATGTGCATACCCTGAACCAAAAGCAAGGCCAACAATGAGACAAGTGGTGAATATTTTGGAGGGGAAGAACGAGGGAGAGGATTCAGAAATTGAGAATATGGATACTTATTTGCTCCAACAGTTAAAATCAAGGGACATATTGTCTGAGTATTCCCAGTATTTTAGCTATGTTTCACACCCAACTTTTCAAGATATTCGTAACTCTTCCTCAATGTCTCTCACTTTGTCCGGATCTGTAGTTGAGGGAAGGTGAATCAATGTCTTGAATGACAAAATTGAATTTGTTGATTAGTTTGTGGCTGTGTAAGCACTGGAATCATTTTTCTTGCTGGAGTTGGATTTGGAGCTACTAGAACCTGTTCTGTGAGGCCAAACCAAAGTGCATGTATCTGCTGTGTAAAAAGGCAAAGGATCGATCTTTCTGCTTTCTTTTGCAAATTCATTTATCAATTATCATCTTATCTGATTGGTTTTGTAGAAGTGAAAATTCTTCCCACTACGGAGTTGAATTTTATAGTTTTGAACCTTTTTACTGTACAGCATACCATATAGAATAGCATGAATGGTAAAATAACGAAGAATTTATCCTTCAGTGCTAATACCCACGTGTGATTTTGAACTGATATGCTTGATTTACTCTTCTACTTAGACACAACTCTAGGCCAAACCAACTGTATTATGATTATGTAATTGAGGATACTGTTACAGAAGGAATCTGCCTGTTAATTTTTCAAACGCCATCATGAGACTTTTTGGTTAACGTAAGGAAGCAAAATAAGCACATTCATTTTCTGCCACCATCATATGTTTGTTGTTAGGTGAGAAATTTAGCAGCAATAGTAGAGTCTGCACCTAATAAGCAAAGCTATTTGACATGACCAAGAAACAGAGTGACCATTCCACTTGGCAATTTTGGTTGGCATTTTCACTTGTAAGCTGAGAACTCAAATCACAAGAATAGGGTGATTTGTCAGCGAACTGGTGTTGCATGGTCTTAGACTTGCCATGCCACCAATTATTCATGGCCTAGTGGAACAATAGATTAGTACCCTGCCAGCTGGTGTACTTCCCACAAGCAATTTGCTCCTTTGTTTTCTCCATTTTCGAATGTAACACTCAGATCAAAATTCAAAGATGTCATTTTGAATGTTTTCATTCATTGCCCACTATATCAGTGGAGCATAGCAAAACCATGAGATTTGAATAGTGGGATTGAGATGGCACTAATAATACGTTTGATTTACTCGGAAATCACGTTATTATGAGCCACTAACCTATCTTGTTTCGAATGTAAGGGGTTTGGACTGAACAAACGTTACGAATCCACATTTAAAACGTGATTCTATGTTAAACCAAACACACTAATAATCTTTTCTTTCAAATATATACATTCTAATTTCGTTAGTTTTAGTTTTGTGTGTTGAATGACCAAATTCTCCACCCACAGTGGTCCTGTACCAGAAAAAAGCAATCCTTGGGCTATTATAGGGATAAGTGGAAAACGGGCTAAGAGAATCACCAAAGGAACATATTGAAAGTTTGTGAACAATTGATATATAGTATTAATAATTTGTAGAAATAATAGTACTACTCACTAATTTTTTAAAATAAAATGAGTGAATTTTTGTTTAGTCTTGCGGTAGGTGTAGGAGACTTGAGACTTGAGACTTGTGTCTTTATCCGAACAACAAATGAGAGACACACTAGCTAGGAATAAATTAAAGGGAGGTGGTGCCGTCCATGCGCTTGGGCAAATGAAAGCATCGACCTCAAATAGCAGAAACAAGGGGCGGAAAATTGGGTTGAGATGGTTTTCTTAAACGCTCTTTAATTTATTTCATAGTTATTAAATCCTCAGCCTTTTGTTTATGGGCATACCGGCGGTTTAAAACTAGCTCCTACCCTAAGTTGGGATATGTAATTCATAGTTCATATATGCCTTGGAGGGTAAATTATTTTTATTATTATACAAGAAGCTAAGCTATATATGTCAATTTTTATTGTTTTTTATGTGAGACCACATGTCATGCGGTAGAAATAAAGGAATTTTAAAAATGGCCCAAATCATGAAGAAGATATTTTTTTTTTGGTCAACAAGATATTTAAGAGTGTGTTATTAGCCTTCTTTCAAATAAAATTTCTGGCTACAGTGATCTTTATACTTGAAAGAAGGACGAGAAGGCAAAGATCCAGGCCCAATTCATATTTACAATATTCTTGCTCCTCCTTGATTGAGAGAATGAGAAGTGAAAAGTGAGAACTGAACTCAATCAAAGAAACAACGACTATATAATATAGTAATTATTAACAATAACTATTATGACTACTTGCCTCATCAAATCAAAACCTCTGAATGCAGTAACGTTTCATGGCAATCTAGACACTTTCATGTCTTCTTCATCATTGATGATGTTGCATCCTTTATTTAAGATTTGGCCTTCCAGGTCCTTGTCTTTGGTCATTGGTCTTGTATCAGAAAACTTCAATGCCCTTGTTTATTATCTATCCCTTTTTTTTTGGACAATTGTAAATTGTTTGCCATCACTCTGAATTCAGAGGTGAGATCAGAACTATAGACTGGACTTTTTTTAGCCAGTCAATTATGTGTATAGTCGCAATAAACCATATTATTTTATCCCAAATCCTTATCTTTACAAGCGGACATATTATTATTAATTTAGTTTGTATTTGGTTTAATCAATCGACAAATGCAACTTTAAGTAGAATTACTCCGGATTCACGCTTAAAATATGGTTTTATGATAAATCAAATATATTATTAGTATTTAAATTCTGTTGCACTTTATTTTGAATTATCTCACATTTTTATAGCAGTAATTATAAAATAATATTTATATTTATTTGAAATGGTTCCATTCTTCATTTCCTTCCTACTCATACGGACCAGGTCTTAACTATGATCCTTGAAACTGGATAACATTTTAGAGCTGAAATTCAAAAAAGAAAAATCTGTGTTTTGTTTAGGTATAACTAAATAAACTCTCTTAATCAATCACATATTTTTTTGTTGATTAATTTTTTGCGGAATCTTGTCAACTATTTTACTTGACAAACATACGTATCTGTGAACCACCTCCCAAATTGATTAACTGAATTTTTAATTATTAAACAAAGGATGAAAACCATTATGTTCCTGTTGCATACAATTTCAATGGTGCAGTAAATCTGCTGCTCATACGCATTCATGCAGAACATACCTATTCTGTTTGCATTCTCCGTAAAATCCTTAGCATCACTTCCATCATTTACCATACCAAGCAGCATGTTTCACCAACTAAGAGAGAACACCACATTCCTATATATGTATATCCCATCAAGCTTCTTTGCCTCCAATGTTTTTTAAACTTTACTCTTTTACTTTTGCACTTCTCAATTCAATTTGAGTATGCTCATCAAGCTTCATTAGCTGATTAAATCCGTCCATATATTTGCATTTTTACCATTTCATTCTTCAATCAACATTACTCAGTTTATTGCAACACAAATTTTCCCCCATGTCAAAAGAAAGTGAGCAGTTTTCCACAGAAATTGTGCAGAGGGGTGTTGAGGATTCTGGCTCTCTGTCTTTCTCTGTGAGAGTACGGCCTAGCCTGCCAGATTTCCTTAGTTCAGTCAATCTAAAATATGTGAAATTGGGTTATGGCTACCTCATTAACCATCGCTTGTATTTACTGCTAGCACCACCTCTCCTTGCAATCTTGATTACTCGTATTGGAAAGTTCCCTTGGGAAGATCTCTATGATAAATATGACATCACTGAGGCTCTATTTATATCAGGACTTTTTTGCCTAATGCTATATTTTTATATTGATTCCATACCCAGGTCTACCTATTTGCTTGATTTTTCATGTTTTCGCCCTTCAAATGAATACAAGGTAAACACACATTTTCTTGTTAACTAGTTCTCACTAAAACTGAGTAATGGATGAGTTTTAAGTCATCATTAGACTTAAGCTTTGAGATTGTTTAGTGCAATATGCTTGAGGGAATGTAAGCCTATTTATGCATATTCAATGTTAATTTGCATATATCTAATGGGACTATTTATGCAGATCTCTAAGGCAGAGTTCATTGAGTTAGCTAAAAAATCAGGGAATTTCAGTGATCCTGCCATTGAGTTTAAGGAACGAGTTCTTAAGAAATCTGGCATAGGAGATGAGACTTACCTGCCAAAAGGAGTTTTTCGCCCTGGTCACAGACCCTCGTTGAAAGATGGGCGGCAAGAGGTATCCATGGTGATGTTTGGGGCAATTAAGAACCTTCTTGCTGCCACAAAAGTAAAACCAAAGGACATCAGAATCCTGATTGTAAACTGTGGAATACTAAATACAACCCCATCACTCTCATCAATGATAATAAACCATTTCAAGCTTAGGCATGACATTCATAGCTTTAACCTTGGTGGGATGGGTTGTGCTGCTGGAATCACAGCCATTGATCTAGCTAAAGACCTTTTGGATGCCTATCCAAACACCTATGCACTTGTAGTGAGCACAGAAGCTGTGAGCTATGCATGGTATAGTGGGAATGACACTGACATGTTGCTTCCCAATTGCTTCTTCAGAATGGGAGCTGCAGCCATCATGCTCTCAAATTTCCGCCTAGATAGATGGCGTGCCAAGTATGAACTCAAACAGGTATACATCTCTTAGTGTGTGTTATGTTTGGCTTTTAACCTGATAAAACTCAAATTTAGATTTCTCAACGGTTTTATTTCCAGCCTCGGAAACAGTGATTTTAACACGTTACAACGCTAATAACTTGTTTGGTTTAAATCAAAATTACGTTTCAAACGTAAATCTAGATCAATGCTACAGAAAATAACTTCTATCATCCACGTTTCAAACGTGACTTTAGGGTAAACCAAACGCTATAAACCAAACATTTTCTTGATAACATGACATCATTACTTTTGTTTAATTTGGAAGAAATCATCAATTTTAGGAACCCTATCTCATTGTATGTTGCAGCTGGTCCGAACTCACAAAGGAATGGACAACAAAAGCTTCCAAAGCATAGGTCAGAGGGAAGATAGTGAAGGGAAGAAAGGACTTTCGGTGAGCAAAGATGTGATTGAAGTTGGAGGCCATGCACTGAAGGCCAATATAACCACACTTGGCCCTTTAGTCCTACCGGTTTCAGAACAGCTTCACTTCTTCACCAATTTGGTCTTCAAGAAAAAGAAAACAAAGCCATACATTCCTGATTACAAGTTGGCTTTCGAGCACATATGCATTCTGGCAACAAGCAAGAAAGTGCTGGACGAGATTGAGAAGAATTTGGAGCTAACAGAGGAGTACATGGAAGCATCAAGGAAGACATTGGAGCGATTTGGAAACACATCAAGCAGTAGTAACTGGTATGAACTGGCGTATCTTGAGTTTAACTCAAGGATCAAGAAGGGTGATCGGGTTTGGCAGATAGGTTTTGGGTCTGGGTTCATGTGTAATAGCATTGTTTGGAAGGCCCTAAGGAATGTTGGGAGACCAAAACAGAGTCCTTGGAATGAGGATGATGAGTGCTGAACCTTGCAGCTTAGCAAATTAAGAACCTTATTGTGAGCATTGAGCAATGGAAAAAGATATAAATAAATTAAGTAAATAAAGCAGAAAGATAAAGATTGGGATATTGATCCGGGTTTCTTGCTTTGTAAGAGAAACGACAGAAAAGATCATCAAGGAAGAAGCTTAATAAGGGTTTAATAGTACAACAATGATATGTGTCCCGCAAGTAGCATAACCGCAAAAATCCCGCACACGTTTCTTTTCTTTTTGCACCAACTTTTTTCTTTTCGCACCCCATTTTTAAAATAGTTTTTATTTTTTTAATTTATTAACCAAATATGCCACTTCATTCACCGTTTCTGTGTACACAATTAATCTCACAAATTCAATGAATCAAATATTTCACCTTTTTAACCGTCAATGTATACATCATTAACCTAATATGATTTTTTTCTGGACACAAAATTAACCCTGTATTAACAAGAGTTGCAATTAACCAAAATCCTATTCTGTTAACCACAAATGAAAACACCATTAACCTCATTTTTTTAAATAGTTTTTATTTATTTTTTAATTTATTAACCAAATATATTATTGTATTCACTGTTTCTGTGGACACAATTAACCTCACAAATTCATTTAACCAAATATCCCTCTCTGTTAACCACTAATGTACACATCATTAACCTCATTTACAAATATATTCATCGTTTCTGGCCACATAATTAACCCCGTGTTAACAGGAGTTGCAATTAACCAAAAATCCTACTCTGTTAACCACAAATGGAAACACCATTAACCTCATTTTTAAATATATTCACCGTTTCGGGACACATAATTAACCTCATGTTAATTAACATAATTTTTATATGATCATTTAATTGTATTTTCTTGATCATTTAATTGTATTTAATTGTAATAATAAAATAAAAATATAAAAATTATTTTTTTAATAAAAGAAAAAAGGTAAAAAATAGTTTTTAAAAATAAAAGAATTTAAAAAGGGGTGTGAAAAGAAAAAAAAACGTTTGCGGGGTTTTTGTGGTGGTACTATTTGCGCGGCATACAACATTATTGGTAATCGTATGGCAATTTGCTTTTATCTTCCGAATATGAGAGCCGAAGCCTCTGGTCTTAAACCAAGTGCTGTTATTTTAACACTGCGGCAGCATGTTTGGATTGGCTGTGAATATTGGATTCCAACGCTATACAGAGTACTGTCTAATTAAATATGCATTAATAAAACAAACTCCAATCCAATCTTACTAGAAATGAATATTTCAAACTAAATTCACGTTTATAACGTAGTACTGATTTAAGGAATGAGATAATAAATTCATACAACAACTCATTCAGCACATTTTTTTTTTATATTTCTCCATCATATCACCTATCACATCCCACATTTTTTCTCTTTTTTTTTCATGGTTGTATTTTGTAAGGTTGTAGGAATATGATTTCTTTCCAAGAATTCATCTCTCCCCAATATAAGTTTTCCATCCTCTTTATAAAGATTTTTCTAGCATTTTTTTTTTTCTCTCTGTCCCTTCAGCATTAAGTCATTTCGCCATTGCACCATTGTTTGGTATCGCCTGTCAACGTTGCCCTTTTAAGACATTGGAAAACAATCTTGCAACCGCGTCTGTGGGGAAAGAATCACTTCCCAAAAATTGAGTTTTTCCCACCAGACAACAAGGAGTTAATACGAATGTTCCAATTTAAACTCAGAGAAAACATTTTTTAGCTATAATTATTAAAATATTTTCTGTTTTGATTATAAAAACACCATTTTATTTTCTATTTTTAAAGTTTTATAAGAAAAATAATTAAAATAACTTCATATTGATTTTTCTGTTTTTATATATTAAACACCGGCCGAAGCATGAAGCAAAATAAAAAGTTAATATCATATTATTTGTAATTAAAATTAAAAGAATAGAAAATAAAAACAGAAAATGTTTTCTAAAAGAAAATAAATGCTTCTATATTTTCAAAATTAAAAAATTTTGGCCCATCTTAATAGTCTTCTACTTAAATTATTCAAATTCTCATATTCTATGATACTCAACATTTTCACAAATTGATTTGGTCAAAAATTATTTGTTTGTTATTAATTATTAGTTTTCTGCAAGAGGTTCTGAGCCTAATGCTTGCCATAGCCCGAACTGGACACAATGATTCCCACTCTTAAATTTTGTTTACAAAAGAAGATGCAAAGGGCTCCGGATGATCTTCAATTTTGATATTTGGGATTCATTAAATTTATATAATAACTCATAATATTAGTATTTTTTTTCATTTTTCTTTTTCATATCATTTATTACATCTCACACTTTTTTTATTTTTGTCTCTCTTATTTTTATAAAATAATATTATACAAATATAATTCCCCTTTGCATTTTGGATCATGTTCGACCATGCTTATACAATGGAGACATTATTCACCACCTTAATTATGCTGATTATATCCCTAAGCAGCAGGTTCAATTGCACCAAACAAGCTACTGATGGATGCTGACCTTAATTACCAATTAATTTCGCTAGCTGTTGAATTGGATGAGATTAATTATGTCTGTTCATTATTCAGTAATTATTGAAATCATGAAAAAGGTTTCTCACCTTTTTCCTGTTGGCGTGTTTAAAAAAGCTTTCTCATGTTAATTATTGATTTCTCAGTCCCTTGTGTGCTTGAGAAGCTCAACAAGTAGGATCAGCGAGTGCTGCGTGTAAATTAACCTTTTACTTTTTTTCTTCCTTGTTTTTATTATTGAAATAGAAATTTATGTCTCCCTTGTATGGCTAAACTCAATGCAAGGAAAGAATATAGTATAATTGAACCACAACTAATAATTATTGTGGGGAAAAAGTAAGCGGCTCAACCCGTAATTTATATGCCAACATGTATTAATTACACCTCCATATTGGTGTACTGGTCAAAATTTAAATCATGAAGCATATATAATGAAGTAATATATTGAACATTTTGAAAAGTGAAATGCTAACAAGTATTTAAGTATAGTATTAGTTAAGTATTCATGTATAAAAGATGTTCATTGAAAATTATAATATTAATTACATTTATAATATTAAATACTATCCTACGCTTCGAAATAACTTATCAATTCTTGGAATATTCAAAATAGAGCCATAGAAACAGCTGTTGAGTACCTGAATGTTGTTTGGTATGTAGGGCTTCCTCTTAATTTCATGTGCAACATTAAATAGTCACCCAACGCATGCACTTGCCATCTATCGATCGCTTTCTGATAACGAATTAAAGTATATATGCACCAAACTCAAAAGTTTGCCCATTCTCTATATCTTATCTGTTTGGTTGTATGCCATCTGCAAACCACAGATCCTCTGCCTTCTAGATCAATGCCAACCTAGCTAGCTGCATTAATTAAAGTAGCACAGGACAGGACAACATGTATGTATGCTCTGTTTTGTTTGAAAAGAAACGGGGGACATAAAATAAGAAGAAAAATATAAAAAACAAATTACTTATTTGGAAGAGACAAAAAAAAAAAATAAATTTGCAAGAACACTATTATAAATCGATCAATAGAATGTTTTCAGATTTGTAGAAATCAGCATAATTTAGTTTTTCTTGTAGTGTGTGTGTCTGTTTAGGGTTAATCCCGCCATGTAATTACAAAAAAAAAGTTTCTATAGAGAATATCAGTAAATGTATTTTAAAAATATTGATCTCATTAATAAAAAGTTTTTTATAATAATAAAAATTAAGTTAAATATAAAAATGCAAGTATTTAAAAATTTTAATTTTAAAAAGTATTTAAAATTACTTTAATTGATGTTAAATTAGAATGAGACTACGTCTTGACGTCCATAAAAACCCTACCCGACTCGAATAGGATTACTTTCCATGGAAGATATATGTATTTTTACACAAAAAAATATTTTAATAATAATTTATATATATTCTATTTTATCTATTATTTATGTAAAGAAATTAAATATTTATCAAAGGAAAGTTAAAAAAAAAGGTAAATGTCATTTAATAAATAATTCATTAATGTAACAAAAAAAAGAAAAATACTGATTTAATTAAATTTAATATCCATAATATGTGTTATATATAACATATATATAAAAAGCATGTGGTTTGTGATCGAAGAGTATGGTTTATAATGAGAACACATTTAATTTATCTCATTCTAAAAAAAAAAGAATCAGAGTTATTATATATATTTAGTATACTAAGTTAAATGTATCATACAAGGCCAATCAGATCATTAATTAACAAATAGTTATCACACTTAAATATTCGCTGCATTTAGCCTACACACTAAACAGTAAACAGCTAGCTAGTGAATCAAACGCGCCACATATTTCTTAATGGTTGTTTGATCAGTAGTTATACACATTGTAAAATTAATTTTAGATAATTAATTTTAAATTATTTCGTAATGTGTGTTATTTTTAACCATTAGTTTCAGAATCAATCCGGATAATTAAGAGAGAAAATAATCATAATAATATTTAAAAAGCTGATTGCAAGATTGCAAAAGTTTGTTAAAAAAAATAAATTTATCAGTCAAATGAAGCAACTTTACCAGTATACTTGTTTTTTTTTCAAGACCAAAATCCTAATCCTACAAGACTTTTCCTCTCAATATAGCTCTTCAAAGCAAACAATTTGAAAAAACTCTTCCTCTAAATATAGTTCTCTTTTCAAATATTTTACACAAAGACATCACCGATTAAATTGGAACAATTTTTACAAGCTAATTTATACGTTTGGTGGTTAACAATATACCTTTTAAACACATTTGTTAATAACTTAATATACCTTTTTATTGATAATTAGTCTGTTTTTTTTAAATAATTTAATTATCTTGTGAGTTGATACATATTTTTTTTTTAAAAAAGTATTGACTTTTTAAAAACGAGTAATAATGAAAAATATATTGAAACAATGTCTTACTAGTTATACTACTCCTTTTGATCATAATAGATCAGCAGGGTTAAAAATTTAATTCTTGGTACCAGACATGTGAAGTGGGGCATAGTTTCTAATGTAATTATTGGCATTGAAGAAAAAACAAACGGCTGGTCGTCTCATGCACATTCTCAGAAAGGGATGAAAACTTAATAATGGGTACAAAATTCACCATTTTTTATGTTGGCCTACGTATTTTTATGATTCCCTATCGTTTATGGTCATTATTGGAGGCTCGTATAGTTCCATTTAGGTTCTGAATTTGGATAAGAGAGATAAATAGCAAATGGTGACCAACGTGTCAATCTTATTGTCAATATATATATAGTAGCAGACAATAGACTATATATGTGGGTCTAATTAAGTCAATTGAATTGATTTTGATTTTATTTCATTCATTCATTTAACTCGTGCGATCACAGGTGGTTGGAATCGCAGATGGATGAGCCTCAAAAGCCATACTAGTTCGTAAGAGAAACTTTTTTTTGAAAAAAAAAAAAAAGAATGGGAACATACAGACATACATATATATCAAATACTCGTGAATAAAAAAACACGTTGTGTCAATTTTTTTTATTTTAGAACCATAATCTCTCTCTATTTATATACACAAATCATGCTCCTACATACACACATATATAAATTAAACTTTTGGTCTATTAATTATTTTTTAAAAATAATATGTCATTTTTAACCTATTTGTTAAATTTAATTTTCTTACAGTGATTTTATATTTTTATATGATTAAACTATTTTTACTTTTAATAAATAGCTTTATATTCCACTTGAATTGATAATGCATATGATCTCATTTATAAAATTAAATATTTTTTATGTTTAAATGTATATATTACTTGAATTTCAAAATACCCATATTCATACAACGAAGGAATTACTTTGGATATTAAAAAATATTATATCAAACAATATAAAATTGTTGATTAGGTTAGCAAAATTAATGAAAGACAAACTTCGTTAAGTATTACTGTATTAGCTATATATCAAGCCATCGATCAATCTCGGAAAAATGTTAAATTTAATTGTTTACACATACATTAAGGAAAATATTTTAGACAATTAAAAATGTATGCTTGCTTGAATTCTTCATTAATACATTTGGGAATAGTAAGACTGCTTTTAAACTAATAAATACCCTTTTATATTTAGTTCTTTCTCAACCAATTTTTCAAACATAAATTAATATGTTTTTTAAAGTTGTTTTTTCAATATATATCTAAATTTTAACAATGTATTTGTATTTAAAAGTTAAAAATTAAGGATTTTGATGTATTGATTGTATAAAAAAATACACTTAAATATCATTTTAAAAGATGATATCTCGTGCAGTTTACTAATACCGTTAAACTTAAGACACTTACACTTTATTGCGTCAAAATAGATAAATAGAGAAGAGAAAAATATTGAAAAAATAAAATAGAATTAGAAGATGTTTGGTATTAAAGAAATAGGAGAGAGATAGAAAAAATTAATTTTAGTAATTGTTTGGTTGTGAAGACATAAAAGAGATATTTGTAATTAATTAGTTAAAAAGACTGAAAAAAACACTCTTCAAATTCATTTTCATTCAATTTCAATGGCAACAAATCGATTTTTGGTTTGATTTAACAAGGGCAAAAGTGTCATTTTACTCATCCACCCTCACACTTTCTCCATTTCTATGCATAATAGGGAAATTGAAATATATGAGGGGCCTACCGTAATGATCATTGTTGTAAGACTCTCTCTACCATTTAACCAAACACGATGGTGACCAAATTCACCCGCTAAGTCTCTCATCTCACTCACTCATTCTCTAGGTTAAGTCTCTAGTACCATATAGAGGTTTATGGATGGTAATAGATGGCTTTGTCTATGGTACTTCAACTCATGGGTCATGTACCCATACAAGACCTTTATATCACCTTTAGATTTATTATTGTTATATTAGATGGCTGAGATTAATTACCTTTTACCTGGTGTGCGCAAAATATCCGGTTATTTATATTTGTCTTTTTTACCCAATTTCCTTTACTTAAATTTGTGTTTGTGACCCAAAGTGATGTGATATTCCATTGTTGGCCCCGTGAGCGTACGTCGTCGGTGACAGAGTTAGAACTGGACCTCCACCTCCACCACCTCTTCCAAAGAAAAAACCATATGTGTTGGACATGTTCCTCCCATACCATCTCCTATGAATGTGGAGCTATGTGTTAAAGATGGACCCCTCCTCCCCCTCCACCTCTTCTAAAAGAGGAGCAACCTGTTAGATTTAAGCCCCCACTACCTCCCCCGCATTCTCGTTTTTCCAGGTCCTAGCTACTACAGAACTGCTACCGTCGCCACTTTCAACTGCAACAATCAGTGAATAAAGAAGAAATTTTGAAGTTACAGGTATTCCCTCCATGTTTTTGTTCAAGGATTTTGCTTTATCAGTTGAAACAGAGCATATTTTGCAGAAACAGGGCATGGTGTCACATAATGGCCAAAAAAAAAAAAACAGAACCCGAAGAGAAGAGTAGAGTAACAAAAAGAATAGTGATATAAGTCACTGGAATGAACATATATTTAAGAACGAAAGGTGATCAATAAAGAGAAAAAGAGAAACAATGAAAAAGAGAGCAAAAGGCAAAAAAAAATCCATAGCCATGACTCATAGCTTCACCAAACGTCATCATCGCCCCCATGCCCAGGACCACCCATCACACTACCTATCCTCTCATACTAATTGAAATTTTACTGAATAACTAATTGTTGAATATAAACGCATGTTGCAGGAAAAAATTGAGAGAAAAGAGAAAGAGAAAGCGGAAAAATTGACAAACCAACTAGAAATGGAAGATAAAGAAAGACTTGTCGATATCCATGACAATGAAGAAACATATAAGCAATTTATTTCCAACCTACTAACAGAGTGATGGAATGGAAAAAAGACAACCATATCAAAGAAACCTCTAGAGTACGTTAGAGCTTTAGGACCTCCTAAACTAACATGGCATGTCCTGATTGTTGAATAGTTGGAAGCATTTGCATGAGTTACAAAGGTCCTTGTGCCCAAGATTCACAACAAGGACCGAAGGAGTAAAGGAACGCAATCAAACGAGGCTCAGGGCACTTTTTGTAATTTCATCAATTTTAGACCTCTTTTGTAATATTTATTTTTAGGCTGAGCCGGTTGATGCCACAGGCTACAAGCAGTCAAAATAGTTATGTACTGGTACATGACCCACATGGCTCATGTACGGTAGTAGCACCCGTAATAGATACCTTCTGAAAAAGGTACTATAGTATCGTAGCTGTGTTTAAAAAAGAGCATGTCCCGTCTAGCCACACTCATATCTGTGTGAGTAACAATTTTAATATCCTTTTTCAATACTTGACACCTATATGTCGATACTGCATCTATTATTAGTGATTTAGTTAATTGAAAAACTAGCAATTAAACCTGCACCTATTTCCACGTATTTTTATTTCTCTCCATGGTTGAGCGGAAATTCTTTTCACTCTTCTCTCTCATATATTTCACCTTTATTTCTCATATACCAAATAACTTTATTTAATTTCATCTCTATTTTTTATCTATTTCTTTTCACTCCATTTATTTTTTTTCTATTCTCTCCACCCTATTTTTTTCACTCTACCAAACACATGGTAAAACTTGAGTTTATCACTCCTAGTTACCCTTTATCCTTGCTTGAATAGGAAAATATTTTATTATACCTTTATCAATTCACTTTTAACTTTTTTTATATAAAAAAGAAAAGAAAAAGTGGACGAAAAAAAAAAGAACGAAAGAGATAAACTAGACATAAAAAAATAATTACAAAATATAAATGTATGAATTAAGAAGTAGAATAACACTATTAGGAAGGCAATTAAAGCATGTCAAAAACATGGAAGCTGAAAAGAGAGAGAAGTGATAATGTGGGCTCTAATTTTTGCTCTGAAACATCGGGAAGGCTCCAATATGAATGATTAAGTATTGATTTGATTTTTATACCAGAAAAATCATTGATTTGATTTGACTCTCACCACTCGGAAGAAGTTTAAATTGATTACATCTAATTATTTTAATTTAGTTCGGTTTTTAATGAGAAATTATTAATTTCAATTAAATTAATTCGATCGTAATAAAATTGAATTCATTCTGGATATCAAGTTAAAATAAAAGTACATCATTAAATTGTTGATATTCTGTGCTCATTTTTTATTTTATTTTAAAGCTAATTTTTTAACATAGATAAAATTATTGGTTAAATAATATGATTGAAATAATTATTTTTTATGAATTAATAATTTAAATAAAAATTTATCCTTTAATGTAAACATTCATTTTAAATCGTTAATATAAATAAATTATATACTAATATAATATATTTATATATCAAGTTTAAATTATCCATTTTAAATTCAATGTATGATTTATATTTTAATACACTTATTTATTTTTGGGTTCAACTAACGAGTGAGTTAAGGGCACTAACTAATAAACTCATATATAAAATTTTTTTATTTAAAAAACACGATATTAATTACATCTGAAATATTAAATATTACATAATTTCATAATTTTTTTTTGGTTTGTTGATAAATGTCTTTAAAACATTCGTTAACATTTCCCTTTATTTATTGATATATATATATATATATTTAAATATATAAAAAATATATTATTTGTACATTACATAGGATAAAATATGTACTAGTATATGATTATTTTTGGTGTTGGAGACTATAAGTATCTTCCACCATAAATAACATCTAGCGGGAAACCAACTGACACATTCCGTTCCGACGTATATAACATGTAATATCGAGCACAATTTTTTAAATACACATAGAAAAAATTTCACCACATATAATGGTCCAACTTGAATAAGATTGATTCTCATAAAGGTTGTACATGATCTTATATTAAAAAAAAACCTTGTTACAATCAATAAGGAGTGAAACCCAATCATCTAATACATTTGTAGTATATAAGAGTATCTTTATCGTGGAAGCTTGGCGCAGTATATGATGCTAAGAACTTAATAAGTATCAGAATACAGCGATGGAGATTGTGTGAGTTCTTAATAAGCATTGGTTCTCATGTATATAAGAACCGATGCTTAACCTTTTTCTTTTTCTTTTTTCTAATACTTTATATTAAAAAAATAGGTGTGTGAAATATGTGATATTGAGTGTGTTTGGTAAAATTAGCTGAAAACTAAAAAGTTCGCTGAAAGTTTAAAACTAGTTGAAAGCTGAAAAACTATTGAATGTGTTTGGTAAAACTAGCTGAAAATGATAAATGACATATAAGGACAACATTAATTATTAAATAATGATAAGTGGGGGTGGTTGAGGGCTAAATTTGTAATTAATTTTCTGCTAGTAGCTGAAAATTGGAGCTTTTTTAAAAAAGCTACCCCAAGTACATTTTCAATAAAAGCTAGTAGCTACCCAAAAAAGTTATCTTACCAAACACAGCTGAAATGGTTTCAGCTACTAATTTCAGTTTTCAGATAGCTGAAATGACTTACCAAACACACTTATTATTTGTGGGGTCCATTTAGTTAAATTTTTAGAGGTGCTGGAATGAAGTGAAATTGTGCTTATATAAATTATAAAAAGTAAAAATAAATGATGTGTCCTGGTGGAATCCATTTAAGATATGTGAATAGTGAAAAAGTGAGGTGTTGGAATGTAGATGACCTAACATAGGTTGTTCTAACTAGTGTCCTAATGCAATGATTAAGGAATCAATAAATACTATTTTTAATTAAAATCATGATATTCATTATATTTATAATATTGGATGTTAAACTTTCTAATAAAAAAATTATATTTTTTATTCCTTATATAATATGGATAGTAAATATGACTATATATAATTATCTAATGATAATTTGAACCGCGATCGAAATGATTTATTCGAGAACTCGAGCTTTGGGAGGAAAAATAAAAAAATGGTTAAATATGTTTTTGTCTCTGAAATATAGTCGAGATTTGGTTTTAGTCCCTGCAATTTAAAATCAGTGATTTTGATCATTAAAAAATTAAAAATATACCAATTTAGTCATTATTAATAAAAATTCGTACCTAATCAGTAACAAAATCTGTGCAATAAGGACTAAATTGGTGTATTTCAATATTTGAATGACCAAAACCTCGGGTTTTAAATTGTATGGACTAATACCAAATCTCGACTATATTTCAGGAACTAAAAACATATTTAACCCTAAAAAAATTATAATAGTCATGTTAACAAGTGTCTAAGTGACTTAGTGGTCCAAAATTTAATTATTGCTGCCCCAATTATTTTACTCCCTCCTATCATATTTACAAGACAATTCAGATAAAAATATACATATTAAGAAAAGAAATTAATGCGTTGATTTTCAAGAAATTATTCTACAATATTACAAGTTTACTTCTATTTAAAATTAAACTATATCATGGTAATTGTGTCACCTTAAAATTTTTAACGGTTAACAAGGACAAATATGAGAAAAAAACAATAAATGCTTCTAGATTTATGTACTTTATCTTATAAATAGGATCATGAAATTTTTTTAAACATTATCTTATAAACAAGATCGGATGGAGTAATAGAATAAGTTTAATTTCAATACAAGAATGAGCTTTTGTATGAGAGAGTGTGTTAAAAATATATCCATTCAAGTGTTTTTCACTAAATAGTTTAAATTTTTGAAATAATTAATTTCTTGACCCCTCTCACGGTATAATAAACTTAACATAAAATAAATTGAATATCTAAATGTGAATTTAATTTAAATCATGAATTTCGTCAAATAAATTTCTAATGAATACTCTAGCGTCAAGGCATATTCCTCCTCCCATATGGCATTCATTATAACACCGTGGTGGGGCATCAAAATTATTGCTCCCCACAAAATTACAAAGAAGCCCTCCGATTTGTCCCCCAGGTCCCACCCTACCCTTATGGTGTCCGCGGAATGAATGATATGTAACTGTGGATGAAGAATCTTTTTTCCACTGCGTCCGCACAAACACACCCAACACCAAACCATTAGCAAGACGCCGCGTATTTCACCCATTTCCAACATTAATCCTCTGCATCCCGTTTTTCTTCATCATAAATATGGGTAAGGGACACGTTGGCCCCACCTACTCTCCCATCGGATAAGATCATAAATGAACGCCCCTGATCTCGCAACGTTGCAGCTCTATCTACATCATGCCTGGTCCTGTGGTCCCCATCCATCACAAGATTAGGATAGGGGCTCCATCAACGCACCTTTTCCTCTTTTTCATTCTTATAATACTTAACATCTTTAAATTTAAATCATAAGTTGTTCAATGTTTTTAAGCTACATTTCATTTACAGTTAAATATTTAACAAGAAATAAATAGTGTATGATGAAACACATTAAATAAAAATAATTTAAAATTAATTTTATTAAATTAATTATGATTATTCTCATCTAGCAACCAAACAAATACTTAATAGTTAGCTTTATGATAAACATTTAAATTTTTACTTAATATGACCAAAATTCTTAGCTACACTAAATCCAAGTTTAAGTATGTTATTATTACATTATTTACATGAATGACTATTTTCTAATCATATTTTAATAAAAAAATTATTGTTTTAACAAATAGAGACAATAGTAATTTAAACAAGTGATTAAGATCCCATTAACATAGACATGAATTTAAAAAAGGATTTGGATAAAAGGCAATCTCAATCTTCTAGTTAAAATGTCCTTTCATGATTATTTTGTTGAAAATTATTGTCATATATAATAGCATAAAAATGGAATATGAATATTCGAGTATATCCAGATGGTTGTGGTAAGGGGTAGGTTGAAATTATTAGATGGAACTGACGTGGATCCATGCTGTCTAGCCCAGGTTAAAGTGGAATTACCTGACTGGTCAGATCTGCATCAACCAATAAAACGCTGCCACATAAGCTGGTAGAATTCACCCTCATGTGCGCGGCGGGTAGAGTCCAAGTTGGCCTAAGGAGGGACCCACCTCAAGCACAAGTTTGGTATAAAAGGCACACATGATCCATGCCAAGCAAGTGAGTAGTCAAACAACAGAGACAAATGGGGGGAACCTCTATGGCCGGAAAAGTTACAAGGTTTCTAGCCACCCGCCGCCGGGAACCTGAGACGAGTGTCGGTGACGTTGAGTTTGAATTTCTCGATGATGGAGAGATGTTGTTAGCTCAAAGTGCTAGCAGCGATGAGTGTCATCCGAATGAAATGGATTTGGATGAAGACGAGGAAGAAGAGAAGGATCAAAGTGGTAACCTTGAGGGTAATACAAGCTTTTGGGAAAACCAACTCCAGGTTTTGCAGGTAATTAATTAATTAATTAATAACAAATTCTCTAATTAATTTCATCCTTCCTAATAGTATGGTTAATAATTTTTTTTTTTCTTTGCTTTGTTCAGCATTAGAATTTCACACAAAGTACTTGTAAAATTTTCGTTCTCATTTTGTTTTGAGTTTAATTTTGACCAAGTGGGGTTTGATTTAGCAGGCGAATGTATGCAGAACGAGTTCTTTGGAGTCAAAGATAAGGCACGCTACGAAAGAAGCGCTTCAGGAAATACAAAGCTCAGAAACGGTGTGTGGTTGCGGCAGACAGATGGCTGCCACCAATTGCCGAAACTGCTTGATGAGGGAAGTTTCCAGGCGCCTTCAGAAAGCAGGTTTTAATAGCGCCATTTGCAAAACTAAATGGAGAAGCTCGCCGGATATTCCATCAGGTACTTAATTACAATTTGCTCATAATAGATAATTAATTAATTACAACCAAATTGTGCATCTATTTTCCTGTTTTCTGTCTTTTAATAAATGAAAATGAAAAGAAAATGACCTCCTGTGTGAGTCTACCTAATATGATAAGATTGAAACAATACTAAACTACATTATCCCTTTTTACCCACATCAGAAAAGTCCCATTCAAATTAATTATAACTAGAGATAGAAACAAATAGTGACCGAATTATTAATTAATTAATTAGCACTTTATTAGTTGTAGGGCTGCTAGCGGTTCTCAAGGTTACTTATTATAAATTATAAAGGATGAAAATGTAAAAAGTAATTATTAAAAAATATAGTTTTTTAAGTTATTAACATACTTTTTGATAAATAATTTTTAAAATTTTTTATTCTTTAGAGCACTCATTCATGCATAGTAACCTAAAGTTACTAATAATAGGTGCGCTTAGAAAAGTAAGAATAAAGAGTCTCTAAAGCTTTAATTTACTTGGGAAACTAAATTAATTAGAACAATTAACTTGGCGTCATATGAATTTAAAATTTAGTATGATAATAAAGTTTATTAATCTGATTATTTGAAACTAAATGTGCAGGGGAACACAAATTTTTGGATGTGATAGAGAGTACTAAGAAAGGGGAGGTGAGAGTGATGGTAGAGCTGAACTTTCGAGCAGAGTTTGAGATGGCGAGGGGAAGCGAGGAATACAACCGACTGGTGCGGAAGCTACCGGAGGTGTTTGTGGGGAAAGTAGAGAGATTAAGTAACTTAATAAAGATCTTATGCATGGCAGCGAAAAGGTGCATGAAGGAAAAAAAGATGCACATGGGGCCATGGAGGAAGCATAGGTACATGCAAGCTAAGTGGTTAGGTCCATGTGAAAGGAACACTTCAACAACCCCTCTCTCAATGGGATGTTCTGAGAAGATACCAAAGCAAAGGCCAAAGGCATCCATGTTGACTGTTGAATTTGATCTCTTAGACAAGCTTCCCAACATGCATTGCACAGCGGTTGAGGTTGTGTAATATTGCGTGTGTGAGAGAGAGAAGCGTAGTTTTCCCCCCTTTTTGTTTTGGTAAATTTCTTTTTCCTCTTTTTGTTGGTGAAAATTAAAGGAGTGATCGAATTCGCAGATGTTACATACAAAAGTATGTAAAAATAATTTATAGAAATGGATGCGCAGTTTCAAAGCTGCTATTATAGTTCATACATACATATAGATCGCCCTTTAACATGAACCTCCTTCAATTCCATTGATTACTTTATGACACAAAAAAAAAAATCTACAAGAACATGATTTAAACATTTTTTTATTATTAGATAAAATGTTAAATTGGTGTAAATTAAAAAAAATATTATATTGGTTCATTAATTGTTGCAGAGTTTCACATTGACTAGAGATAAGACCAATTAAAAGTGTGTGTATATATATATATATATATATATATAAACCTTAGGTAGTCTTTATCCTATAATTTAGCTTTTGAGGTTGAATTAGGCTCGACCTAAAATCTCTAAGATTAATATAGGATGGGTTCAAGTTATTTAAGACAACTTAATACCTAAATAAAGTTTAGATCCTATTTTGCCAAGACACCAAGTGAGCCACCTAACTTCTTTTGTAAAATTTCATAAAAATTTAACATTAATAACTTAAATAATTAAATAGTTGATTTTTTCATATATTTCAAATGTATATATGATGCTAATCGATCTTGAAACATTCTAACGACATATCAAATAATTTTGGATTTATGTAAAATTTTATGTGTGTGATCTATATGATAGTAACTTTCAATCAAACAATGGATTACTCAATACAATAATCTATTAAAAAAGTTATACAATGGTGTAATACTTTGTGTAACTTATACTGGTATAATTTGATATATCCTCTATATATACATATAAAGGCAGGATCCGTTAACACCAGATGTCAAACTTTAAGAGTTACACCTGCAAGATAGTTATCAAGTACTGTGAGTACGCAAGAGATTGACACATGGTATAAATTAATCACATATATGTACACACACTATAATGGATCCTCTCATTCAAATTTGATATAATTTTGTTATGTGAAAATTTTTGTATTCAAAATTTTCTTTGGATCAATTTGAATAAACTTTTTTATAAACTCTCTAATTTTATTTCTCTATAATTAACTAATTTTAACTCATAGAAGAAAAATTAATTTTATTTTACATCTTTGATTTTTTTTTCTAAATTTTTTTTACAGAAGTGTATAAATAAGTGAAATCTTATTAAAACATTCATTAAGAAAAAGAATAACAAAATTTTATTATGAGAATAATGATGAGCTGCAAATTTATATAAAATTGGTTTACGATTGGATACGGCTTGGTTTTCTTAAAATAATTGCACCATGCGGTAATTGCGGTCGAGTGAACGTAGTAGCGATTTTTTTTTTTCCGGTCCAAGTAGTAACGTTCTTTTTCTTTTTTCTCGAAAAAGTATTGACTAAAGCTGAAAGCCACAACAAATGGGCCAGGCCCAAATACAGCTAGTAGTAGCGTTCTATTTGAGATAACATGGTAGAACCGTTTGAACGAAGCCCATGTAATTTGCTCTTTTTTAATGAAAGCCCATACAATTCGTTCAAATATGCAAATTTTACTATAAGGGCCTATGACTTTCAGTGGAGATTGATAGCTTGTGGTCTAGCCCAAAGTCCAAACTATAAAGAGTAGAGGAAGTAGGAAAAAGCAAAATATTAGACACGTTGAGATATTGCCATATTGGACCACTATTTTTTTTCAAATGAACTCAGCGGAAATGGACCCAACTTATCTCCCCTTACCTGTACTTGGGCTTAGAGGATAGACTCTAGCAATGTAAGACTCCGAAATTGTGTGGAATTTTGAAAGCTTGGCCCAAATTGTGTTGCATACCAACCAAACAAATTAAGCAAGTAGAGGGAATATCATAGAAGATACACTCGGATCCGTGCGGACCGTACCCTGTCCCTGATGGCACCTTTGTTAAAGATATTATATATTTTTTGATTTTGATGACAAATAAATATAAATATATTTATTAAATTAAATATGGTAAACAAAAAAGCCTTCACCGGAAAAGCATACATGTCATAAACAATACCCATCCGTACCTCATTCCCTCTGATAGCGACACTTGGATTCCTCCACTCACCACATTCAATCTTTTTTTCTCTTTCCATCTTTAATTACCAAAACAAAACAAAATTATATGTGTCTCCGTTTTCTGACTTTCTTTGTGTGGTCCCCACATTCCACCAGCACAGCACTCTAACCTAACCTAACCCATCATCACCATGTCCCTTTGCACATGGATTATTAATTATTAGGAGGGTCGTAATTTGGTACCCTCCCGTTAGAGAAAGTTTTGGTATTTTCTTGTCATTTTTTTATTAAATAGGCTAAAATTACGTAGGAACAAGTCGTGTACTCCATCCTAAATTATTTCAAAGACATAAAATAGATTTTAAATGAGACACATGTGTATTGCAAATGAGAATGTGAAAAAATGGGGGAATATAATAAAAAATACATGATAATAGTTATTAGGGGTCAAAAAGTGTTTTCAAAAATTAAAAATACAAATTCTAATAGTTAAATATTGTCCTATAAGTATAAAAATACTAAGATCATTTAAGAAAGTTGAGAGAAATTGATTAAATGATCAAAGAAGATACCAAAACCCTCTCTCAAAGAGTACCATAGAATTTCCCTTATTAATATCCACGTCTATTCTATTTCAATTTCAATTTCATACACACAAACACAAACACGACACATCATTCCCCCGAACCCACAACACAACCAAAGGTTAAGGAAGGTACTCATCTCATCATCACGAGTCACGACGATTCCTTCCCTTTTTGCAAATTCCAAAACAAACACATACTCTCACCTCCTTCCAATGAAATTTACGGTCCCTATTTTCCTCCCAATATCATTCGCATGTTATCCTTGTACTACTTTATTACCATACTAAATTTACCCTACCAAATATTACAATTTCAAGAAAACACACCTGTCTCTCTCTTTCTTTGTGGAAAAGAAAAGATGGAATTAGGTGCAGCATTTTTCTGGCCTTGCCAATGTGAAGCCCCCTATAGCCAAACAGAAACACCCTTTCTAGCATAGCGATTCGATTTCTCCACCTCGGTGAAAGCCTTCTGACCTTGAGGTAATAGAACTTTATTAGTATTTCACAGATTTCCTTTGGATTACCTTTTTTTTGTTTTCAAAATCTATTTCACCTTTTTTTTATTGAAAAATAAAATTCTAAATCTGTGATTCTTTTAACAAAATCATTTGTGTGCTTTTTTCCCATTTGGGATGTAATCACGGGCGTTTCTTACTTTCTATATTCTCATGAACATAAATAAGCGATTTTTTTTAATTTAATTTAGATTGATTAATTTATTGAGGTATCTGTGTGGGATTTTCCAGGCTTTTACGGAAGGTGGGATTTTGACTAGAAGGGGTGGTGGCTGTTGAGTTTACGGAAGGTCAAGCCCTTACTTGATTAGTGTCTCTATTACCTCTATCTGCAGCTTTTGATTGAACCATTCCTCTCTCTTTCGTTTCCAAATGGGAAAATCATTTTTTTTAGGACTCCTCCACTAATTATTGTTGATGGGTCTGAAGGATTCATTCTAGTTTTGAGACCTATTCTTATTTGCAGCTAGTGCTGGATGAGTTTTGTAAGTACAAGATCTTAATAAATACGGTTTTTGTAGAAAGGAGTAGTAGTTGGGAATAAGATGGAGGAAGATACTAATTCATGGATAAGGAGGACAAAGTTCTCACACACAGTGTGCCATCGTTTGGATCCATCTAGATTGAGTTCTATTCCAATCAGCATTCAGTCAGAGCAGAATTCAAGGCCTCCTTCAAAGCCTCAGAGAAACCCCATGAGAAACAAGCAGAGGTCTTTGTCACCATTGCCTGAAACTTCTCTTTCTGAGGCCTTCAGAGAAGCAAGACATGAACAGAAGAGGTTCTCAACACCTGGTCCTAGTAGGGAGAAGAGAATTATGGGCAAGTTATTGAACAAGGATTCTCGGGAAACTAAGCCATCAAGTTCAAAATCTCCTCCTCGTGGTCTAAATGGGCAAATGAAGTCCAAGCACCGCAAGGATTCAACATGGACTAAGTATTTGGAAAATGGTGGTGGAGGAAAGGTTACTGCTGTGGAAACAGCTGAAGAATGGACTGTTGACATGTCTAAGCTGTTTCTTGGCCTTAAGTTTGCTCATGGGGCTCATAGTCGACTTTACCATGGTGAATATAAAGGTGAACCTGTTGCTGTTAAAATCATTAGGGTACCTGATGATGATGAAAATGGAAACTTGGCTTCTCGATTAGAGAAACAGTTCATTAGAGAAGTCACCCTTTTATCTCGCCTCCACCATCCAAATGTTATAAAGGTGATTACATCTTTTCTCTTCTTTTGTATTTGCTATTTCCATACTCCATGGTATATATGCTTGTTATGGATGCTGTCTCTTTTATCTTATTTAATAAGGTTACTGTATCCATTGTTCTGTACTAATTACTAAATTTGACCCTTTAATCATGTTGGAATAGTAAGTGTTAAAAGTAAGCATGCTACTTTAGACATCCTTACTCATTTATCTTGGCTTGAATTTGTTTGTGCAGTTCATATCATGTTGAGATAATTTACGAGGCTGCTAATTTAATAATACTTTGATCTGATTACAGTTCGTAGCAGCATGCAGAAAGCCACCGGTTTATTGTATTATCACAGAATATCTATCAGAAGGTTCCTTGAGGGCATATTTGCATAAGTTGGAGCACAAAACTATTTCTCTACAAAAGCTAATAGCTTTTGCTCTGGATATTGCTCGTGGGATGGAATATATACACTCTCAAGGTGTCATTCATCGAGATCTTAAACCAGAGAATGTTCTTATTAATGAAGACTCTCACCTTAAAATTGCTGATTTTGGCATTGCTTGTGAGGAGGCATACTGTGACTTATTGGCTGATGACCCTGGCACCTACCGGTGGATGGCACCTGAGATGATCAAACGTAAATCCTATGGGAGAAAGGTTGATGTCTATAGTTTTGGGCTTATCTTATGGGAAATGTTGACTGGAACAATACCATATGAAGATATGAACCCAATCCAGGCTGCTTTTGCAGTAGTAAATAAGGTACGTATGTTCCTTTATAATTAAATCATCTAGGTTTGTAATGTGAATATCACACTCTTTAATACACACACGCACAACTTCATTATAGTACTCTTGTAAAGGTGCTGTACCCCAGTATTTTCCAGGCCTTCTATGAATTGTTCTTTGTGCACACTGCCCTGGAATTTTATCAAATGCTTGGAAAAATTTCAGTCACTTTTTCTCCACCCCCATAGCCCCCTTTTCTTCTATGGTTTTTTCCCCTCTGTTGGAGCTTTAGGTGGTTTCAGATCATTTTGAATGGCCAGCATGGAACAATAATGCAACTGAATAAAATCCATACAAGTTTATCACATCTTTTGGAGTCAGTACTTGTGAGATATAGCCGAAAGCCTTGGTTAAGTGCCTCCTTTGCTTAGAAAACAATAGTGGAGTAATATGAATTCTGTTCATCCCTACTTGATATGTGTGACCAAGTTATCCAAAAGGAAATCAGTTTGAAGTATAAATTTATGCCAATGGTGTTTTAACAGTTAGACTAACACTTATTAGTTAAATTAAATTATTACATATACCTCTATCTCCTTGAGTGATATAACACTGTTGCTGATAGATTACTAAGAATGGGCTGATTTAATTCATAAGATCAACGGATGTTTAGGTGATTGCGGGAAAGATTTGGTAGAAAACAGTATCATTTCTTTTTAAATTAAACTTTTTTTTTATTAAAATAACGGGGACAGTAAAAATCAAACTCTAGACCACTTGATCATAGAGACACGATGTCATGAATCAATTATACCAAAGTTTAAGATGTTAGGTGAAGACATATGAATTATTTTATTCTAACATGAATTTAGAGAAAAGTTTAGTTGGTCAGCCATCTTTTATGCATTATTTCTTCTCTCTTATTTTGAAAATCAAATGGCTGGGTTTACCTATGCAGTTCTTATATTTCTGTTATGTGGTATTGTATTTCTTCAGAATTCAAGGCCAGTTATTCCTTCAGACTGCCCTCCTGCTATGCGAGCTTTAATTGAGCAGTGTTGGTCCTTGCAACCAGATAAAAGGCCTGATTTCTGGCAGGTTGTTAAGGTATTAGAGCAATTTGAATCTTCACTTGCCCGTGATGGAACGCTGACTCTGGTGCAAAACTCTCTTTGCCAAGATCATAAGAAAGGGCTTCTTCATTGGATTCAAAAGCTTGGTCCTGTGCATCAAAATAGTGGCCCTGTGCCTAAACCCAAATTCACATGAAACTTTAAAGTGTCCTGGCTTTTGTAGTACACCAGGTCCATTGTAATTAAAAATGAAAGGTTTGTTTTTGAGGTTCTCTGGTTGTAGTCCACTTTGTAACATTCATGTGATTGTAAATTGATTTTTAGGCATGCACATTAAGGTGAAAGCATCTTTTATTTGCGCTGTGCACGTATCAACTTTTGGCACTCTGGCGTACATATATAAAAAAACAAATCCTCATCCTTCCAAATGAAAGTTTATAATACTGGTATGGCTGCTAACTGCTTCTTCAAATAGGTAAAAAAAAGTTTTTTTTTTAAAACCACAGTTTACCCATTTTGTAGTTTCAGTCTCTTAGACTTTTAGCTTTTTAAATGTCAAATTTCTAATTCTACATTTAACGTGTCATTTGCTCCTTTGCATCATAAAATTGATGTTACTATCTTCAGAAGCGTGAGGCTTTGTTTTGTATGAGTTTAGAGAAGAGAAAGGAAATGAATATGGAAGAGGAAAAAGCTCATCTCTTGAGTGGTGTGTATTTATAAATGGAAAAGGAAATAATTTGAGGGGTATTATATTTTTGGGCCCTGATATGTTTTAATGTTTTTGCTCTTAGAAAGGAGCTGAGAAGTAATTTTCATATACATTGTTATTTTCTCCTTTAATGATATCTATCACGGACAGGCCCATCGGGCCCAAATTCAGCCCAATCGACTTGAGATATGCCTGCAGCCCAGTCAAGATCTTAAAGGAGTACGCATGGAATCTATGTCTCAATAACCTATAGGACCAATGAATCTTGGGGCTTTTTGACCAAAAGGAGGCCAAAAAAAATAAAAAACAATTTGCCCGGATGGGATAGTTTTATACTCAGGGAAAAGGGATCGGTGTCAAAGCGCAAAATCTAATAGCGTCACCTATGAAGCGCAATTTCAAGTAGCGCTTTATGGTTGCGCAACTGCTAGTTCCATTTCTCATTATTCCACTCCTTCATATTAAACACAACAGATGTGTTGTCCTTAAACCACTTCTTCATATTAAACACTACAAATGTGTTGTCGTTAAAAATTTGATGAGTTTATGATGAACCTATTGGTAATATACTTACTGTTCATATTATGCACATGCATATTTAATATACAGGGAGGACCTTCTTAATGATTGGGGAGTTTTTTTATACTGGAAGGGGCAAAAAGCCCAAAAAACAACAACCTACCTAACTAGGCGAGGCAAAGCTACACCTCTACAATCATTCTTAATATACTCAAATAAAGAACTAAGACAAGTAGGAAGCCTATGGAGACTCAAGGGGTATGCATGCCCCATATTAGCAAGATGGTTAGCTGCCCTATTGCTTTCTCTGTATGTATGGCAAATAAAAACACTCCAATCCCAAGATAAAGCTTCTCTAATATCTCTAACTATACTAAAACAATGATGAGTTGAAGGCACATCATTCTTAACAAGATCTATAGCTGTCTTAGAATCCAGCTCAATGAAAATATGATGAAAATTATACTCCCTTGCTGTTTGAATTCCATGGAGCAAAGCCCAAAGTTCAGTTTTTATAGCAGAACATGATCCAATATTAGAGACAAAACCAGTAAGGTAGTTACCATCATCTCCATGGATAAGACCACCCCCAACAACTTTATGAAACGGGCCAATCACTGAACCATCTACATTTAATTTAACAAAACCCGCAGGAGGAGGCTTCCAAGCAATGAACTCCTCATGGTTATTAGTCTGAGGGTGGGAAACATGAGTCAAGCTTCTTGAGATCTCATCAGCATATGCAATAGCTTTATGAATAATAAAAGAAAGATCTATCTGTTAGTTGAAAATAAAGTTATTCCTATCATTCCAAATCATCCATAAGATGATAAGGAAAATATACCCCACAAACTACCCCACCTTCATTATTTTAATATTTTAGTTCAACTTAAACTACTATTATATTTTCTAATTTTAAAACAAGAAATAAATACAATAATTAATCTGGTTGTAATTTTTTTTAATTAATTTGGTTGTAAAAAAAAGTTTGTAATAACAATAATATATATATATATATATACACACGATCCTTCTACGGTGAAACACCTCACGGGTGTGTCACTGGTGAAACACCTTTTTTGACTTTCTATAAAAGGTTTCATGACCGGTTAATTAAATAAAATGAGTTTATCATATTGTCCTCATAATAAAGTTAATTGGTCATGGGTCCTTGAATAAAGAAACTTAGATATTAAGACTTTGAAAAGGCTTTTGGCACGTGAATTAGTATTACATAGACCTATTGTTTGATATTGTGTGTATACAGTTAAGAAAAAATAACATTTTGATTATCATTTTTTTAGGACATTGCCGAAAAGCTTCTCTGAGGTTCTTGGAGATACCGATAGCAAAGCTTCTTGGAGCTTGGAGGTATAATCTGAAACGACAAGAGGATCTCGCTGAAACGCTTCCCGCAGACGCAGATTGCATTGTGCAATCTGTTAATGCTTAATGAGTATACACAAATAACGCACTGAATATGTGAAGAGATTGCACACTTTATTCAATCATCCAAGAATGGCTTTTATAAGCCTTACAAACTTGACTCTCAAAACAGAATAACAATAAAAACAAAAACCACAAAACTGTATGACAGCAATCTAGGTGAAAACTAAGCAACTAACTAGTCCTATAAAATAGAACTGATTATTGAAACGTTAAAATAACTAACAATCCCTCCCTTAAGCTTTAGCTTAGTTCATTAACTGCAAATACTCCAAGCATACGTCTAAGCTTTTCAAATTGATCAAGCTTCAAAGCTTTTGTCATAATGTCAGCCACTTGCTCATTTGTATTGCGGTATTTCAGTGTGATAGTTTGATCATTAACCAAATATCTGAGAAAGTGAAACCTTACTACAATATGCTTACTCCTGCCATGAAAAACAGGATTCTTGGACAGTTGTATGGTAGAACTATTGTCACAGAAAATCTCAGTAGCTTCTTTTGCTTCTACTCCAAGATGCTCTATAATTCGTTTGAGCCAAATACATTGACATGCACAATATGCTGCAGCAATATATTCAGCCTCAGTGGTAGATAGCCTTACCACAGGCTGTTTTTTTGAAGCCCAAGATACAGCTGCAGTTCCAATCATCAACACTGATCCAGTAGTGCTTCTCCTATCATCTGAATCCCCTGCATAGTTGCTGTCACTATAGGTTGTGAAACTCATCTTCCTTCCCTTTTGATAGAAGAGACCATGTTCAATAATGCCTTGTAGATACCTGAAAAGCCGTTTTATTGCTGCCCAATGAGACTCCTTGGGATTGGCCATGTATCTACTGATTAAACTGACTCCAAACATCAAATCTGGTCGTGTGACTGTCAAGTACATGAGACTGCCAATAGCTTGTTTAAACTTTGTAGCATCTACTGGAATTCCTGCATCATCCTTGGATAAAATGGTTCCTGGTACCATGGGATTTCGCACTGAGTTACTGTTCAACATATTAAAATGTGATAGGATCTCACGAGCATATCGCCTTTGGCAGATGAAAATGCCTGCTGCATTCTGTATTACTTCTATTCCTAGAAAATGTCTCATTTTTCCCAGATCTATCATGTCAAACTCCAACTGCATTGAGTGTTTAAACTCTTCGCATATAGCTTTGCTATTTCCAGTAAAGATTAGATCATCCACATACAAGCTAACTATTAAAATATTGCCTCTAATTTGTTTTGTGAACAAAGTGTGTTCACTGGAGCAACGTGCAAATCTTTCTTTGGCAAAGTATGCTTCAATTTTACTATACCAGGCTCGTGGGGCCTGCTTGAGCCCGTATAGAGCCTTCCTCAGCTTGTATACTTGTCCTTCTCTACCTTTCTTGATAAAACCAGCAGGTTGGTGAACATAAATTTCTTTTTGAATTTCACCATGCAAGAAAGCACTCTTCACATCAAGCTGAAACACTTCACATGCATTCTGAGCAGCCACAGCTAACAACACTCTCACTGTATCAAGTCTAGCAACGGGAGCAAAGACTTATGTATAGTTGATCCCATATTTCTGAGCGTACCCTTTTGCCACTAATCGGGCTTTATATTTTTCTACCTGTCCTCTTTCATTAAGCTTTGTTTTGAAAACCCATTTCACACCTATGGGTACCACGCCTTCAGGTGGGTCAACTAGATCCCATGTTTTGTTTCTTTCAATTGCTTTCATCTCAATGTCCATGGCCTCCTTCCATTTCTGACTCTTACTAGCTTCCTCAAAGGTTTGAGGATCCTCAGAATCGGTTGTCAGCATTGCTAGCAAGCTCTCCTCTTCTGCAAACAGATTGGTTTCATAATCTGTCATCCACACAGGTTGTCTCCGAGTCCTTGTTGCCCTCCCTTCAACTAGAGGATCAGTAGATTCAAAATCAGAAGTTGATTCAAGCGGTTCTAAATCTAGATTGCTACCTCTAGCTGCAACAGGTTGAGGTGTAGAATCAGCATTGTCACTCCCTTCTTTGTCTTGACCCTCCATATCGAGAGCAGGAGGTGTACTCTCAGCTGTATCCTTGTGCCAACTCCACCCTTTGTCTTCTTCAAATACCACATTCCTGCTTACAATTACCTTATTTGAAATAGGATCAAAGAGTTTGTAAGCTTTCACTTCATCACTCACCCCCAAGAGAACACATGTGTGACTCTTGTCATCTAACTTGCTTCTTCTTTGATCTGGAATATGAACGTGTGCAACACATCCAAATGTCCGGAAGTAATCAACCCGAGGTTTTATTCCACTCCATACCTCTTTTGGAGTTCCATGATCTACTGCAGTAGTAGGACTTCGATTTTGAACATGAACACACCATCTCACTGCCTCAGGCCAGAAGGACTTTGGAACTTGCTTTTCATGACGCACAGCTCGTACTGCATCCATGATGGTGCGATTCTTGCGCTCTGCAACTCCGTTCTGTTGAGGGGTGTAAGCAGCTGTCAGTTGCCTAGAAATACCTTGATGAGTGCAGAAATCTGAAAACTCCTTGGATGTGAATTCCCCTCCTCTGTCAGTTCTCAGACAAGCAATATGAGTTCCAACTTCCTTTTAAACACATGCTTTGAAGCTTTTGAATGTATTGAAGGTTTCAGATTTTTCATGCAAAAAATAAACTCACGTTTTACGGGAATAATCATCAACAAAGCTCAGTATGTACCTTTTGCGGCTGTTTGAAACAGGTGAGATGGGACCACGTACATCAGCATGAACTAACTGTAATTTAGTTGATGGCGCCAAGAACTTGACTTTGGTATGGTATCACGGTGCTGTTTACCAACAAGACATGTAGTGCATACAGCTGTGGAACTTTTCAGTGAGGGTAGCCCGATCACCATTTGCTTCTGTGCGAGTGCATTGAGTCCTCTGAAATTGAGATGACCAAATCGTCTATGCCACAATTGCGTTTCCTTTTCTGTGATATCTTCCACTTGAAAACACTAAGAACGTTGAGGACACATTGAGGCTGACAAATAGAACACTCGGTTCCCTCGCATGGTAGTGTGAATCACCAATCCTCTGTCTGGATGAAATATTTTGCATGCACCGTGTTGGATCAGAATGGTAAGCCCTTTCTCTTGAAGTTGTCCCAGACTTAAAAGATTGGTCTTGAGTTCTGGGACGTAATAAACATATGAGATAACATGGGCAATATTGTTGATCTGAACCCGAATGCTTCCTCAGGCAGCTACCTTCAGTGTAGTATCATTACCAAACTTGACAGTTTTATGGAGTCCTTCTTCATGTATTTATGTGAACCAGAGCTTATTTCCCGTCATATGATTACTGCAACCAGAATCCAGAAACCAATCCTCCATCTGAACAGGATGTGTCACCTCTTCATATGCTACCAACAAAATCTCATCCTCGACTTCGGTTGCCTCTTCAAACGTTGTGTAATGGGCTTGTTTCGCAACTCCAGGGCATTCATACTGAAAATGGCCTAACTTATGGCATTGAAAACATTCAATGAGTGCCTTGTTGAAAGGTTGTCTTCCACGGCCTCTCCCACGCCCACGGTTTCCGCGACCACGACCACGACCTGCTCTTGCTCTATCATCATGCGTAACTTTCAGGACTTGTTTCTCTGGTTGAGAACTCTGCATTCGTTGTTCATGAACGAGTAGACTGTCATGGAGTTCATCAAGACTCAGAGTGTTCAAGTCATTGGACTCCTCGATAGAACATACTACATAGTTGAAGTTTGTGGTTAAAGATTTGAGTATCTTGCTAACCACTGTGCTGGAATCCATTACTTCACCATTAGATTTCATTTTGCTAACAATACTGAGTGTGCGCCCAAGGTAGCTATCAACCTTCTCGCCATCCTTCATCGCCAGTAGTTCGAACTCATGTCGAGGAGCTTGGAGTTGAGCACGTTTGACCCTTGTTAATCCCTGATATTTCTGTTGCATGGATCTCCAGATTGCCTGTGGCGTGCTTTTGTCCAACATTGTTTCAAGAATTTCTCGATCAATAGCTTGAAACAAGAAATTCTTCACCTTCAGATCCTTTAGTTGTGCCTCAGCTACACTCCTCCTTTGTGCCTCAGTTGGTGTTGTACCAAGCGTTGGTATTCCATCTTCCACGAGCTGCCATAGTTCTTTGCTGCGTAGGAAATTTTCCATAGTCATGGACCAGAAATCATAGTGTCCATCAAACCTTGGAATGGCTGGTTGAACAAATTTCTCTGAGGTAGTCATGGCTTTACACGATTGTATAGCGCACTTTGATGCTCTCTTCACTCACCCCGGATCAGGCCCCTTGCGGAGCTCTGATACCAATTGTTAATGCTTAATGAGTATACACAAATAACACACTGAATATGTGAAGAGATTGCACACTTTATTCAATCATCCAAGAATGGCTTTTATAAGCCTTACAAACTTGAATCTCAAAACAGAATAACAATAAAAACAAAAACCACAAAACTGTATGACAGCAATCTAGGCGAAAACTAAGTAACTAACTAGTCCTATAAAATAGAACTGATTATTGAAACGTTAAAATAACTAACACAATCACACTATCTGGGAGCAAAGCTTCCAGCATACGTAGTTGGCATTCTGCAGTAGTCGCAAATATCACTATGCATTCGGGTATATCTCCGTGGGATTCTACAATTGTGAGGCACTGTTCTTTGAGATTTTGGGATATTGAGAGGTAACATTTTGTTTGTGTTTGGTTGTTGGTTTTTGTAAAATGAAAATTGTTTGAATAAGGTATGGTTGTTGTATAGTGATCTGTATTGGCTTTTTTCTGTGTCAATTCCCCTGTCCATTTTTCTCTGTTGTTAATGATGTTTAGTGATAGATTTTTTTTAAAGAAATTTTATTTCATGTTTCCGTTCTGTATTTGTGACCATGTTATTAAATGTGTTTTCAAATTAATTAGGATTTAATGATATTTGAAAGAAACTTGATCTATTTAGGTAAAGACGAGGGGCTGTGTAAATTCTCATACTACTATATTGAACAAATAGAAGAACAGAGAGAGACATAGATGGGGAACTATGCGACATTGAAGAAGAAGAAGAAAAAGGTGCACCATGGAAATTATTAAAAAATCAACAAATTTTATAACATGACACAGAGGGGCTAATTAGAAATTTTAAAAAAATTCACTCAACAAGTTTCAGGTAATCAATCTTGGCCCTTCAATAAAAAAATTGTAGATCTAATGGTTACTAATCTATGTGTCACCTGTGACACACTCGTGAGATGTTTCACCCTAGACAGACCCATATATATATAGGGTGGGGATCAAGTTACTCTAGGAATAACTCTTAATAAAGTTACTCCGCTTAATAACTTGTTATGAATGTTGATTTTTGTCAATCCAACCGTTCAATTAAAAATTCTCATTAAGTATATCAAGTATATAAATTTTCAAAATATATGTAAATATTGACTATAAAATTACATATTTACAAATTTTTAAATTATCTAAAATTTGGTATGTATGATCATCATGCTAATATCATATTATTGAACGGTTAGATCTGTGAAACTCCTATTCCACAATAAGTTATTAAGTGGAGTAAATTACCAAGAGTTACTCCTAGAGTAACTTGATCCCCACCTATATATATTATTTTGATATGTTTAATTTGATGAAAGAGTGAAAAGAAATAAATTGAATAAATAATATTATATTTTTTATTACTTGGTAAAAATGGGGGGGGGGGGTGGGGATAAATAAATGGACAAAATAAAATAAATAATATTATATTTTTTATTACTTGGTAAGAAGGGGGGTGGGGATAAATAAATGGACAAAATAAAAAAAAGGTAATGTAAATGTATATTAATTTTTTATGTCCTTTCTTTTACGGACAATCAAATGAAAAAAACAATATATTTCTATTATATTTAGCTAATTTTTTTATTGTATTTTTATGGATGAATTTTTGTAGGATGGAATTAATACCTTAATAGAAAAAGAAATACTAAAAATGTGTTTGATTAATTTTTATTTTTAATTTTTTTAAAATTGTCTTATAAAATCATTTTTAAAAATGAAATAATTTATTTATAGTATTTAAAAAAATAGAAAAACTAAAAAATAGTTGCTTAAAACATGTAAAATTAATATAAAAATTTTAATTTTTAAAAACTAAAAATAATCACACTTTTTAAAAATATTTTCTAAAATTATCTATTAAACAAGTTTTTTAAAAACATAAATTTTAAAAAATGTAAATAAACATACCCTAAATAGCAATTTCTTCTGATATCATTCGCACGTGAAAAATAACGTTTTTGTTCAACCGGCAATCTTGACAGATTGACCGGGGGAGGGCCAACGCGATGAGTTATATTGCTGATGTAAGGTCCATGAGGTCATGTTTAACAGATCACCAACATAAGTACATGATATGACATTATGACAGACAATATGGGAGAGTGGGACTAGACAACTAGACAAGCATCCTCTCCGCTTCCGAGCATGTCAACCACCCGATGATCCTAAGCCCGCATCTACGGCTTATATAGGGTCCGTTTGATTTACAGTTGAGTAGAATTGATTTTAGAAATGAATGATTGAGATGAATTATGCACACTTTACGAAGTACTTTGGACAGAAGTGATTTAAAATCGATTCTGCAAAACCATGGTTTTGTTACTTGAGAATTTAAAACAAACAGGGGCATAGTCTTTCATCGAAACGCATTCCAGCCATTAATAACATTTTTGTTGTTTTTGGTTTGATTAGAGTACTAGAGAAAAAATAAATGGTAAAGAGAGAAATAAAACATTAAAAAATATAATAGAGAATGAGTTGTTTGATTTGAGAGAGATAAAGAGAGAATTAGAAGAGATGTGTGAGTGTAATTCTCTCTTCTCTAGTTTGGTTGAATAAAAAATTTGAAGAGAAATATTTTTTTTGGTAAATTAACAATAATGACCCTACACAATTTTTTAAATAAAAGGAGATTTGTGTTTAAATAAGTCCGTTGTGATAGTTGCACACATCAATTCTCTTTCTCTCTTCTATTTCTCTCCATGAGATAGATTAAAATTAAAGTGAGACCTACCATTTTTTATTGTTTTCCTCTATTTCTCTTATCAACAAAATAAGGGTGATATCTCACTTATCTCGTGTCTTTATCTCCTTCATTTCTCTTTAACCAAAACTTTACACATACGTTTAATGATGTGCTCTCACGCCATTTATTTAATTTAATAACGTATGAGATTTCATATTCATTAATTAAATAATGTGGCAACATGTTATTAGACGTCTATGTAAAAAAAAATTTCATTAATAATGCATATTCATTAAACTCATAAAAGTATTTGAAACTTTATTAATATTTTAAAATTAATATTAAAGAATTTTAAAATAACTGCTAATGATATTGGTAATTTTAGAAAAAATAGTTTCTTCATAGACTCATTCATAATTGTTTATTACTATTAAGAATTTCGTCTTCATCAAAATAAATATAAATATATTTTATCTTTTTAGACTAATTTATTATGTAATTATCAAAAGAATTAATTTAAATGGACATATATTATTCATTATGTATGTCAATTAATAAGTCATGATACATCAAAATATTAAATTAACATAAACTTGCTTTATATTAACTGTGTTTATTATTTAAATTCAAGGTATATATTAAATCTTCAAAAATTTAAACATTTAAAAGTAAACAATAATAATTTGTTTAATAACTCTCTAGACGTTAAGCATAAAAAAGTAAAATTAATTTAATTTTTATTAATTGATTATTATAATAAGTATCTAATCTTAATTGAAAATCAATGTTAAACGTTTTAAATTCTTTACAATTTAAACATGTTTATTTTTAGTTAGTATTTTTAATTAAATATTAACATATTTATTAAGATGATGCTTTGAAAATAATCAAAACTTTCACATATTTTTCTTTCTTTTTTTATTATTCACATATTTTTCTTTTTTGCAACACATTTATTTTTAGTTAATATTTTTAGTTAAATAGTAACATGATTATTAAGACGATGCTTTGAAAAATAATCAAAACTCTCACATATTTTTCTTTCCTTTTTTGATTATTCACGTGCTTTTCTTTGTAGCATAATACTCACTCCATTTCGATATAGGATTTAATTAATATACAATGTCAATGTAAAGAAATGTAATATTGACATCAAATGGTGTGCTGCCACATCATTTAATAAATGTGACACCTCATACATTATTAAATTTAATAAAGATGTGGCAACACATCATTAGATGTATGTGTAAAATTTCTTTACACTAAGTCACTAACAATATATATATATATATATATATATATATATATTAAACTCTTCAATATATTACTCATTTTAGGAAAAAAGTTCTTTTTATAATACGAGTCGTTCTCTAATTTCTATGTGAGTATTAATGTTGGTTTTTCATTTTTACCCTCCCACTTTAATGGGAAAAGAAGTTTGAAAATTTGTGCACCACACTACTCATTAATGTATTTGCATAAAATGAGAAAATGTGTGTAGTGAATTAATAAGGGTAATTTAGTAAGATTATTATGTCTTTTAAGTCATTTACTGTTGTTCTTAATATGTGTGTAAAATCCTTAGGGGCCGTTCGGGGTAGTTGCGACTTTTCAGTTTTTGATTTTTAAAAATTTTCAATCAAGTTTTTACAACTCAAAACCAAAAATTAAAAACTTGTTTTATTTTGTTTTCAAAGCATACATTTTGAAAATCACAAAAAGTGATTTTCAATTTTTTGTTTTGAGTTATAAAAACTTGATTTAAAATTTTTGAAAATAAAAAATTAAAAATTTGCAACCACGCCAAAACGGGGCTTTAATGCTTTGTTTGGTGAAATTAAGGAAATAGAGAGAAGAGAAGAGAAGTGAGAAAGAGAGAAATAGGAAAGAGAAATAGGTGTGAAATGAAGAGAAATAGGTTGTTTGATTTGAGAGAAATGAGTGTGGAATGAAGAGATATAGATTGTTTGGTATGAGAGAAATGTGTGTGAAATAAAAGGAAAAAAAATACGAAAAATCGACTATTAAAAATCGATTTTTTATGATAGGGAGTAACATAAAAATCGATTATGTGTATATGAAAATCGATTCTTTATGACATTGGATAAGATGATAATCGATTATGTATACATAAAAATCGATTATCACCTGTCCACTTCTCATTTCTCTCTATTTCACTACAAAATTGCAGAGAAGTGAACAATGTAATCATCTCCCCTCATTTCCACCCATTTCCCTCCTCACCAAACACACATCCCTTTTCCATTTCTCAACACCTCTCTCCTCCATTCTCCACCAAACACACATCTAGGGATGTCAACGGGGCGGGTAGTGCCTACCCGTATATATACCCGCTAAAATTAGCGGGTACCCATGGGGATAACGGGTATCCGCGGATATTCACGGGTACCCATTAATGTTTAAGAATTAAACTTTTATAAGAAAAAGAGAGGAAATGTTATATAATATATATTATAATATCATACTATATACATAAATAATTGTTATATAATACCATTACGTGTAAATATATTAAGAATATCATCATAAAATAATATAAAATTAATTATATCCCATCATAAAATAATAAAAAATCCTAATATTTAACTGTATTTAAAAGAAAAAATGTGTTTTAATGAGTACGCGGGTACCCGCGGGGCGGGTGGTATAATCAGGGACTGATACAAGTTATAGGCTTTGGGGGAAATTGCCCCCATAAAAATTTTAATTTTTCTAATATTACATATATTATGTGTATTAATTGTCTTAAAAAAATTGATATTTTAAGTATGAGATATTAAATTCATACAATAAAAAATACAACAATTCATACAACACACATTTTCTCTCTATCTCTTTTCATTATATTATTCATCACATTTCTCCTTTTATCTTTCTATATTATATCTTTTTAGTATGATAAATTCGTATAGGGATATATATATATATATATATATATATATATATATATATATATATAAGTATTGCCCCTACAATCTAAATTTTCTGGGTCCGTCACCGAGTATAATATCTGTCCCCACACCTACAAGTACGAGTCTCTATTTCTCACCCTTCTCTCCTCTATCCTCTACTTCACCCTTGTCAAACTGGGGCTAAATGACAAAAAAAAAAATAATGAAATGGTGGGAGTACTATTGTGTATATCCAAAAGGGAAAGATATTAATAACTTTGCTCTTTTAAGTGTGTGGTTGTGGTAGGAATGCCCAAAGCCACTTTTTAAAGAGTAATCTTCTTTTATCTATCATCAATATGACACATTTGAAGTTTACACAACATATCCTTTGGAAACGACAAATAACATGGCATTGGCCATTTTAGGGGATTTGGAATTGGATCCCCCACAGGTAACTTGAAGATTTTTATCTTTTCTTTTGATTTTCCTCCACACGTGATCAGTCATTTTCTAACTAGAAACCTCGCGAGAGAGCCACGTCTCACACATGTGAATGCTACCAATTAAAGCAAGATAGCAAGATAAACGTGTGTTGGCATGTAGCCAACAGGCTATATATGTGTATTGGTAGGAAAGACGAGAGTACAAAAATCGCTCATTAATGCTTTGGCCTTTGTATATTTGGTTGATAGAGACCTTAATAATATATTTTTTATAACTTTCCAATATGTTTTTTACTCATGGATTTACTTTTCTAAATTAACATATTTTCAAGAAAAATAATGAATTAAGTATAAAAAACGAGTAAATTAGCACATCGGTCCCTGACTCTTGGGGGACCATGCAATTTCGTTCCTAATTTTCTAAAATAGCAATTTAGTCCCTGACTTTATTAAAAGCATGCACTTTAGTCCCTAAAGTGCATTTTTTTAATAAAATAAGGACTAAAGTGTATGCTTTAAATAAAATCATAGACTAAAGTGTTATTTTAGAAAAGTAAGGGACGAAACTGCATGGTCCCCCAAGAGTCAGGGACCGATTTGTTAGTTTACTCATAAAAAAAACATATTGAAGAGTGTGTAAAAAATAATATATTGCTCCATTACTCGCACTCTAAAAAGCTTGAGTTTGCTCTAGTTTCCATTTATTTATTTATTTAATTTGTGACCATAAAAATTCAGAAGTTTCAACGATCTATATAATCTAATGACTTATTTAAGGTGAGGTTATCTTTGAATCAAGTAATTAAAAAGTATTTTTGTTTCTAAATTTTAGTTGAATAATTTTTTAATCAAATAAAAATAAATACATAATTACTTATTTAAAAAACATTTTAAAAAATATTCTTCATTTGATAAACGTTGAGCGATCTCATCCTATATGCTAATTTTTTTGGGATTGAGTTAGGTTCATCCCAAAATCTAAAAATATATAATTATTTATTAATAATTTGTTCAGTTAAGAAATTGAGATTTTATAATTATTTCTTTCATTTTTTTATTTGTCACGTTATTTTTTTGTTTTATTAAAACTTCATTATTGGTATTAATAAGTTAGAAAACATAATAAAATGATACTCCTATCATGAATTTTTTTTTATAAATGATAATTTATTTAAATCTAATTATTTTTATGGATTATCTAACCACTTTTTTAATTTTTAACATGATAGATAAAAATAATGAACAGAATATCTTTCAAACTTTAATTTGTGTTCTTATTTCTTAATATTTTATTTAAATAAAAAATGAGAGAAAAATTAACAGAAATGATATTTTGAATATTTTTATAAAGATTAATTTAATTAGTAATTAATTTTTTATATGATAAATATTATTTAATATTTTTAAAAATTATTATGCAATTGTCATGTCCTTTGAAATGAGAGATTGGCAATCAGATTCAGCTTCAAGGTTCAAGAAACCCATGTCAACAGCAAACTGGAGTCCTAATCTCAAGCTCAGTGCCTCGGCCATTTTAGCATCAGGGCCACATTGCATATTCCATGAAGCTGCACCTAAGACAATACCATCTGAATCTCTGACCACAGCAATTGCACCCCACGTAGAGTTATCTAACCGAGCAGCATCCAAATTTAGCTTGTAGACACCCGGAGGAGGAGCTGTCCAGGTCTGGATAGGTGCGTTTCTTGGGGGATCTAAATGGCTTGATATGACCCTTTGTGCTTCGGACAGTTGCCTGACGTGGTTCATGGCATTGTCAATGACTTTTTGGTGGGGAGTGTTTAGATTTTCGAAGACCAGCTTGTTTCTACAGAGCCATAATCCATAGAGCAGGGAAGCAAATGTGTTGGTTGCTTCAGGTTCCAGATGCTTCAAGAATTTATGAATCCAATCTGCAGCATGCTGAGAGGCCGATCCATCTAATTGCAGATCAAGAAGAGAAAGAGACCAAAACTCTCTGGCCCAATTACATTCAAAGAAAACATGGTCAATGGTTTCCAAAGCATCAGAGCACCTGGGACATGTTGGGTCAATTGGAAGACCTCTTCTAACCAAACTGCTTCTTACTGGTAGACAACCTCTCAAAATTCTCCAAAGCAAATTCCTGTTCCTGGGGACTATATTAACCTTCCACAATTTCTTCCAAAGAGCCTGCTCCTCTACCGAGATCCCACTGGATGCTGGACCATTTGGCTGGCTATGGTCCCTAATGAAATGATAGCCTGACCTTACTTGGTATTGACCATTTTTTGTGTTGGCCCAACATAGACAGTCTTCGAAATTGAATTGAGGGAGGGGATGGAGAGAATCTGCTCGGCTTCAAAATCAAGGAAGGTATTCCTTATGAGCTCGGTTTTCCAACACTTTGAGATAGGATCAATCAACTCAGTTACCTATTCACTATTAAACTGGGACGGTTGAGGAGACCATATATGATAGCCTGGTTGTTTTGGGAGCCAACCATCTTGCCATATTTTAACAGAAGTACCGTTCCCAATTGTCCAATAGCTTCCTTGTTGAATAACCCATTGGGATGAGAATATACTCTTCCAACTGAAGCTTGGCTTATAGCCCAATTTTGCTTGAATAAAATCTGACCTGTTAAAATAACAGGCTTGGAGGCACTTAGTCATAAGAGAATTTTTGCAAGTTTGAAGTCTCCATCCTTGCTTAGCTAATAGAGTTAAGTTGAAATTATGAAAGCTTCGGAATCCCATGCCACCCTCTTTTTTGGAGCGCATAATTTATACCAAGACATCCAGTGAATCTTCCTTTTACCTTCTCTACTCCCCCACCAAAATCTGTATATCATCTTCTCAATTGAGTCACACAAGGAAAGAGGCAATAAGAAGCATCCCATAATGTAACATGGAATGGCTTGAGCTACCGATTTAATTAGAACCTCCCTGCTTGTTGTGGAGAGAAAGGACTCCTTCCAACCTTTAAGCTTTTTCCAAACACGGTCCCATACAAAGTCAAAAATTTGGTTCTTGGATCGACCCACAAAGGTAGGAAGTCCCAAGTATTTGGAGTGATTGTCAACAGCCTTAACTGCAATCCAACGTTGGAGCAATGTTTGTCTATATGGAGGGACATTTCGGCTAAAAGACAACTCAGATTTATCCAAATTTATTAATTGCCCAGAAGTTGTTTGATAAAGCTCAAGAATTCGAAGAATTTCTGCTACTTCATGATCTGAACTCCTACAGAAAATAATGCTATCATCGGCAAAAAAACAAGTGTGTAATCTCAGGGGCATACCTAGATATGCGAATGCCATGGAGGGATGAGTTCTGTTGGGCTTTCAAAATCAAGCCAGAGAAGACCTCGGCACACAGGATGAAGAGATAAGGGGAAAGAGGGTCCCCTTGTCTCAGCCCTCTCTGGGGAAGAAAAGTGTCACAGGGGCAACCATTAAGGAGAATGGAGAAGGAGACCGAACTCACACATCTGAGAATGAGGGAGACTAATCCGATTGGAAATCCCATAGATATCATAGTAGCCCGAAGGAAATCCCACTCCACTCTGTCATAGGCCTTAGCCATATCTAGCTTGAGACCGATAAATCCCTTATTACCTTTTTGATGTTTCCTCATGAAGTGGAAGGTGTCAAAAACAATCAGTGCATTATCAGTGATGAGCCTGCCGGATACAAACACACTCTGATGAGGACTGATAATATCGGGAAGGAAAGGCTTGATCCTGTTGGCAATTGTTTTGGTAATAAATTTCAGCACCACATTGCAGAGGGAGATCGGCTTGAAGTCCTTGGTGTGCTTTGGCTTTTTGATTTTGGGAATCATGCATATGTTTGTTCTGTTAAAGGGACCAGGGTCACCCGCATTATTCAAAATATCCAGAATTGTTGCTAGGCAACTTTGACCAACAATAGGCCAATATTGTTGATAGAAGAAGGCTGGAATTCCGTCGGGCCCAGGGGCAGCCCATGGCTTTAGTTGTTTCAGGGCCGCTAAGACTTCAGCTACTGTGAATGGCTCATTTAGTTTTTGGGCCCCTTTGCTTGATACACGGTCACAGACAACCTCCATTGCCTCATCCAGCTGACTGGGGTGAATAGTAGTAAATAGATCTGTGAAATACTGAGTCATTACCCTAGCCACTTCCTCTTCATCTTCCCAGACTCTCCCTTCATTGTCCCGAATCTCCTCAATCCAGTTCTGTTCTTTCCTTTGGCTAGCTTTTTGGTGGAAAAAGCGAGAATTTCGGTCACCATCACGAAGCCAAGCTACACGGCTCCTTTGCATCCAGTTGATTTCCTCCGATGACAACAATTCATCAAGTTTCATTTCTTCAGCTTTGATTTTTCCTAAAGAGTCAGGTTCATCCGGTTTCAAGTGAAGGGCCTTCAGCTTCTTTTGGCAAATACGGATTTGATGGGGGATGTCACCATACAATTCGTCACCCCATTTGTCTAGGCTATGGAGACAAAATTGGATTCTACCCGCGAGATCTTCTGAGTAATGGTGCTAGGCTTGTGCCACTCTAGCTGGGAGTTCCTCTGATTGAGTCCAAACCTCCTCAAACCGCAGTTGTTTGGTTTTTTTCCTTCTTTTACCAGTTGGAGAATTGAGAGATAATATAATTGGGGAGTGATCCGATTGAAACCATGAGATATTGGAGACAATGGCTCTCGGGTAGAGGCTACTCCACCCAGGGGATGCCATCATTCTGTCCAACCGTTCTTGGATGAGATTGTCCCATTTCTTTCTGTTATTCCAAGTAAACTTGATCCCCTCAAATCCCAAATCCTATAAATTGCAGTCCTGCAGGCAATTATGAAACATATCAATAAGGTTGTTGTCTGGTTGGTTGCCCCCTACATTCTCAGAAGGATCAAGAATGAGATTGATATCACCAAAGCATAGCCAATGATTATCTTGGTGGACGTGAGCTAATTGATCAAGGAGTTCACATGTGCGGTGCTTATTCCCAACTTCAGGGAAGCCGTATATACCAGTGACCCTCCACACCGATTCTCCATCATTTGTAGACACAAGGGTGTCAATATGATTTAGGGAGGAAGATAGAATCTCCACTGTGAAATCACTAGTCCACATCAAGGCCAATCCCCCACCATGTTCACATCCTTCTCCCCTACAGCTGACAGCAAAGACATTGCTAAGGCCCTTCAAATAACGGAACTGAGACATTTCAAGATCCTTCTTCTTGGTCTCCATGAGGAAGACCATTTTGGGCGACTTAGTGGATAAAAGCTTCTTTAAAGCTCTCACTGCTCGTGGGTTCCCAAGCCCACGACAGTTCCAAGAAAGAATACTCATTGGTTTCGGCAAGCCTGGGGAGGTAGGCTCGCCGTTGGGATCATAGTATGAGTTGGTTTTTTGGTTGGTGCAGCATCAATCGATTCTATCTCCATGGGGTCCTCTACCAGTTTCCTTTTAACCCCCTCAGTAATTATCTTGGCAGTAGGGAGAGGTGGTTGTTGTTTCCTTGAGTCAAGGGGAACACGTTTCCAAGTCTTGGATGAAGGGACCAGGGCATTGGTAATGCACTTCAGAGGAGAGTTTGGGTTAGAAGGTGGTTGGTTCTCCTTATTGCTTCCATCTGAAATAGAATTAAGTATATCAGAGTCTCCCTGTGGATTTGGAGACTGATTGAGGGGGTCTGGTATAGCATGGGCCTGTGGACTTACAGATTCAGGAAGGGGATGGTTCTCCACAGTAGAATGAGTAATGATCTTGGTGGGTGGTTCCTCTTTATTCACAAGAAGGGCAGACAACATGGAAAGAACCTCAGTAGGTAATGAGGGGGTTTGCTTGTGGTATTTTTGGTGAGCATTATCAGGGGCTTCATCTATAAAATTTACTAGTCTTCTACCAGGGTGGGGTGTTCTCATCCAAGGGCCCAGAGAAGACTTATTGTCCTCCTTATCCTCCTCATCTTTTTCTGTAGTAACACAATATTCCTCTGAATGGCCAATCAATCTACAAGAATAGCAGAATTGGGGCAGTTTCTCATATTGAAATTCCACCCAAAATACTCCATCTCTACAGCTTCCAGCATGGATTCTAGGTTTTAGTGGTTTAGTACAATCAATTACCACTTGTAATTTGATGAAGGATCCACGCTCTTTCACTTCAAAAATACCAGAACTTGTTACCTCACCCATGCACGCTCCCAATTTCCTTCCCATTTTACTGGTCTTGCAGTGTGCTGGTAGTCCCCAAAGCTGGATATTGATAGGCACTTTTGAGAAGTCTAGATTTTCTATTTTTGTATCACGCTCCCATCTCTTGAGATTTATCCAGGAATTCCTAAAGATGCAGGGATTTCCTTTCAGAACACGGATAGCGTCCTTTTCCTCATAAAAAAAGAATTGATAGGTCTTGTTAGATATCTCCTCCACTCTAAAACCCTTAGGATTGCACCAAATACCAGAGAGTGTGTTTTGGAGGCTGTTTGAGTGGATAGGTTTATCGGTTAGAATCTTCCCCACAAGGCTCCTTAAGCAGAAGTCAACGCCATCATCAATATCACTGTCATCAAAGATAACGATTGGTGGCTCATCATTGTTGGGGTTGTTGGGTTTATCTGCATGAATGTTGCGTCCCGGGGTGGGATCAGTCACATGGTTGCCACGTTCAGTTTCCTGGTTGTGGGCCACAATGTCTCCGAATAGGAAAGCAGCAACAAGAAGCGATAGGGCACGACAAAACGGCACAGAGCACTACACGACACCTCTGCACGAAAACCCTAGCAGAGGCGGCGTGAGGATCTAAAAGATGATATATACAATGTAATGCACGAAGTAGCTAGCATGTGTGTTTTACGAATACATATAAGATAACAAGAAACATATATAAAAGATGATATATTTTAAAATTTAAATAAAAACATTTAAAAGATAATAGTACTATCATATGTAAATTAATTATCAATGTCTTTCTTAATCACTATGTTTTAGAATTTAGGCAAAATATTTTAAGCATAAAGAAAAATTCAAACTTCTATAATAAGAAGAAAATTTTTAATTTATTAATTGATTAATTTATTTTAATTTAAATAAATAAAAGAGTAATATGAATAATATTGGATAAGAAAAAAATTTAAACTTTTATAATGATAATTTTTTAAAAATTTATATAATTACATGGAGTAATATAAAAATTCCGTTAATATGGGGGAGAAAATGAGAGCTCAATTAATTTAATAATGTCTCACACTAAAAAATATTATTCATATTTAATATATAATAATAGATAGAAAAAACTATGCTAAAATATGTTTTTGGTCCCCAAAATATTGTGATTTTTTCATTTGATCCCTCAATTTTTTTTTACCAAGTGGTCCCCAAAAATTATAATGCATTCTCATTTAGTTCCTTTGTTAGTGTACCGTTTATTATCTTTGTTAAATACTTGCGTGGCAGCTTAGGAGGACAAAATAAGCCTATATGACATGCATATGTGTCATCTCATGTATCCTACATGACTTATATCACCACCCTTCATGGAAAAAATAATTATAGTGTTCATCAATGTGACTCACATAATGTGCTTATTAACCACCTGTAGGTCTATTTTGTCATGTAGGACACATAAGATTACACATATGCATGCCATATATGCTTATTTTGTCCACCTAAGCTGTCACGCAAGTATTTAACGAAGATAATAAACGATGTACTAACGGAGGGACTAAATAAGAATGTATTATAATTTTTGGGGACCACTTGGTAAAAAAAATTTTGGGGACCAAATGGGAAAAACACAATATTTTGGGGGACCAGAAACATATTTTAGACAAAAAAAAACTATTATATCAAATATTTATTTTTCATTCTTTTACTTTTTACCTAATAAAACAGTTGTAAATTTTTTTTTGCACTCCAATTTTTTCCAAGCAAACTTTACTTTTTTTCCTTGTCTTTGTTTTTTCCTATTTATTTTCTATCCCATTTTCTCTCTATCAAAATAAAGAAACCTGATTGAACTAATGCAAAAGAATATTAACTAAAAGTTCTTGCGTTGTTGAGTATGATTCAAGCTAATAAACTTTTTTTATTTGTTGTTGATAATGGTCAGGCAAATGCTAATTTTAGTTTGGATATGTTTTTTTTACCCACGTATCCTCCACGGGAGGCAATCCTGTTTGAGCTGATAACATCATCATGGTGGGGCGCCTAGCTCTTCCAGGATTTTTTTTTTTTCATCCACAAAACTTAAACCCAAGACCTTGCTTAAGAGAAATTAAGCATGCACTACTTGAACCAACCTTATTGGTTAGTTTTTTTTTGGTTTAACCACAGGTATCCTCCACGGGAGGCAATCCTGTTCGAGCCGGGAACATCCACATCATGGTGGGGCTAGCTCTCCTAGCGGGGAATTTTTCCATCCACAAGACTCGAATCCAAGACTTTGCTTAAAGGGAAATAAACATGTACCACTTGAACCAACTCCCGTTGGTCCCTGTTGGTTAGTTTGGACATGTTTAAACATATTGTAATACAATAAGTACCATTATAATTCTGTGTATAGTCTGACATTGAAACAGTTCAGTCTCTTTAATACACCTAAACTTTTGCTAATAAAAAATAAATAAATAATTATTTTTTAAAAAATACACTTAATATGAATTTATTTTTTTTAAACACTTGTAACATTAAAAAATTAGTTCTTTCCAAGATTAAAAATAACATAAAAATGCTTCAAATTAATATCACAGAAAGCTTATATAAAGATCATTTTAATGTTACTTTAAATCTTTAAAGAATTATTTTAATAGTACAAATCTTTTAATGATCAAGTTATTATTAAATGTATTGTTCATAAAAATCCAACTTGATAATTTAATTTAATCTTGAAAAGACCGAGTTACTTTTTGAAAAGAAATAAGCTCTTCAATTTAGAAAATATGATGACCAGAGCTATATATTACTATATTTAGAGGGCCACACAACAAAAAGACATAGTGCTGCCCCACCATTATCCCAGTCACCGAACTTTTATCAGAGGAGCATCTAATGATATCATCTCTCGCTTGCTTTTATAAATTAAAGACCCCAACGATTCCAAGAACCTGACAAACTATGATCATTATATGAGAAGCTAGCATTCTCTTTTCATGGAATGAGTATTTTATTTTATGCTATTTCTTGCTAGCAATTGAGATTGAGTGAAATTAATATTAATTAATTGATGGAGGAAAACCCTGCAGCAGGTTCATCCAGAATTGATAGAAAATTCATAGAGAGGAATAGAAGAAATCAAATGAAAGCTCTCTACCGCAAGCTCACCTCACTTGTGCCTCATCAAACCTCAAAGGTTTTAATTTAATTTCTTTCTACCCCTCACCTAGTTCTTATAATTAAATTAAATTAATATCTAGTAAAACATGACACATGCATAGTCTTGTAATTTTAATTTTGTATGAATGAATCTCTGCAGGAGGGCATTTCACTCCCGGATCAGCTAGAGGAAGCCACAAACTACATAAAGAAATTACAGATGAACCTGGAGAAATTAAAAGAGAAGAAAAACACCCTACTAGGAATTGAAGGAGGGCCAAATGTGAATATGAATATGAATAGAGGCAACAAGACCTTGGGGTTAAAATCTCCAAAATTTGAAATCCAACAAATGGGTTCAGTCTTGCAGGTTGTCCTAATAACTGGCTTGGATTCTCAGTTCATGTTCAATGAAACCATTCGTGTTCTTCATGAAGAAGGAGTGGATATTGTTAATGCCAGTTATAAAGTCATTCAAGATGCTGTTTTCCATTCAATACACTGTCAGGTCAGCTCTCTACATATAAATCCAACCGCTACTAATATTTGGTGTGAGTTTGGTTCAGCGTTGAGAATGACCAAATTTTGAACTTCTTAAAGCAACTATTTATAGTTTTGCAAACGTGATATTATCACGTTCTAACACTAAACCAAACATACACTTGATCTTTTTTTCCCTTTAATTTAATTTGTATTTATTTTATGTAATCTCTGTTCAGGTAGGGGAGTTTGCCAATGGAACTACTGCAACTGAAAGGATATATCAGAGGCTAAAGAAGTTTATGTATAATGATGCTGCCTATAATAACAATAATAATAATAATAATGCCTTTTACAATGTAATATGACTGGAACCGTTCTGGTGGAAATCAAAATGTAGTATGAATGAGTACTTCACGAGGATACTGCCATTTTGGCTTCTAGGCATATTCTTATTCTCTGTTTCTTGACTATTGGATTCATTGAAAATGGTCTGATTTTACTATGCTTCTATTGTTGCATAGCATATATACGGACAAAATTGATTAATAATGTTATGTTTTATCTAAAAATCATGTTTCAAACGAATCGCTATATATCATATTTAAGACAAAATGATGAGCTTGAAAGCTTATCATTCTACAAATGTGTGCATATATGGTTTTTTTTCCTACTATATAGATACCGCTGTTTGGATTCTGCTTTTTCTTGCTTTCAGTTGTATATGTATATAAGTTGCAAAATCTGATGGAAAGGTCTTTGATTTATTATTTATGTACTTGTGTTCCTGTTTCAGATATGATTAAAATAATCTATTTGTAACAGAAAAAATAAACAACACGGAAGGAATGAACATTGACAGTGTATCTAAATCTAATCACGACATGAATTGACACCGTTTTTTATTCTTCCTCTATTTTGTTCTCAATTTTTTTTATTTCCCATGCAATTGGGTGTTGTTGGTCTGTACTAGAAGCTGGAAGTATTGAGTATTGACACTCTTTTTGCCATTCAACTTCGTGTGGTTAATACTACAGCTCCACTGCAAATTGGAATAATAATAAATTAAAGGGTTTCATACGATGAAGAAATAGGTCAATTTAATTTCTTGTTCAAACAGTATTGATTGAGTAAACTTGACACCAAGTTATAAAATGATAGTTCAAAGTATGCTCTCAATTAATAGTAGTAAATTCATCGTTGCCTTAAATATATCTCTACTTTTTACTGGATTTGTCTGATTACTTTATGCTGTTGTGGGTTCTATGCTATAGATTTTGTCTGATATGCTGACCCCTAACATCATTCGAACATGGACAACAAATAACAAGCTAGTTTAATCTTTTCTTTTTAGGTGAGGTAAATGTAACTATTTTTATAGAGTAAACCCTCAATTTGGTATTTTAAAGATTTGAGGTCGGTCACATTAGTCCCTGAAAGGGGGAAATTACATTTCCGTCCCTGAAAGATGAAAAAAACCATTCAATTTAGTCCTTTTTAGGGATTAAATTGACATTTTAAAAAAAACTTTAAAGGATTAAAGTGAACGACTTTTTATCTTTCAGGACTAAATTGAATAACTTTTCATCTTTTAGAGACAAAAAATGTAATTTCAGTTTTTCAAGGACTAATATGATTGACACCAAATCTTTCAAGGACTAACATGAGGGTTTACTCTATTTTTATAAGTGTTATTTGAGCTTCGAGCTTTCCCTTTTTTGAATTGTGGTACCATTTCTCACCCTAATTTTTTGTTTTACAAAAAAAAAAACATGCTATCCATGTTATATAAAGGGGATGATACTTCCACACTTAAATTTCGAGGATAAGATTGTAAAAGTGTAGAAAAGAGAGAAATGGGAAGAAAGAATTAAAAATGAAAAGAAAGAAAATAAATTATAATATGATAGACGAAATAGAAAAAAAAATGAAATTTATAAAAAAATATAAAAAAAATTGAGTGTGAAAAAATCAATACCTTTACTTACATATGGTCATTTATATATGTCATTATAGAGATTCTAAAATTGCAAAGAGAGACTTCTTATATCAACTAAGAAAGAAGAACAAGCCATGAAATGAAAACCATCAAAGTGGAGACACTGTACGAAAATCATGTAATTTTTTATGTTTTGTTGCGGTTGTGGTTGTTGTGATTGTGAGGAAAAAGTAACGTTTTAGTTGCAACGAGTAGATAGAGGGAGAGAAATTGAGGAGTGGTCGAATGACACTGTTGGCGATGGAAGTATAGATTGGAGGGTTTGTGTGGTTGTCGGCAATGTGAGGAAGATTAAGGACCCTTGCTTGTCGTTAGTAATGATGGAGGACAATAAAGAGTTGGAAGAGACACTAAAAGTGTTTGCCTCCTTCAAGAATTCCTACTCCATGGATTTGAGGTTGGAGCTCGAGATGTTAGGGTCTATTTGGTTTGCATTTTTATTTATTGTTTTTATTTTCTGTTTTCATTCTGTTTTTTGTTTTTTGAAATTTTATAAAGGAAAATCTAAAAATAAATTTTTTTTATTTTCAGCATTTTCAATTTTTCCTTTGTGAAATTTCAAAAAATAGGAAACAGAAAAATGAAAATGCAAACCAAATAGACCCTAAGGGTGTGGCTACAGTAGAGGGGAGGAAAGGAAGATGTGGTTTGAACCAGTGAGGTAGTGATGAGGAGGAAGAACATTGAAGAGTGGTTTACCATGGCCGGTTCAATTTAGTGTATGCTTGCATGCATATGGGGAACAATGCGCTATTCTATAGAATAGCGTTGGGATATGTGTGGAATCAATTTCCGATGTTCCCAATTACATTCCAAACGAAGCCTTAGTAATGAGATGGGTTTTTTAAGAGAATGGTATATGACAATGTTATTAAAATTGTACCAGATCGACCGATTAACTGGGAATTAGACCTATGACTAGTCCAGTCCAGTCACAAGATCAGATGCGTCATCAAACCGACCATGAACCGATCAAAGTGGTCAGGAACAAGTTTGACTGGCTTGATTTTTGAACTCCAGTGATTGTCTTTACTAAAAAGAATTCTCTAAAGTGGCACGACAAGGTTTAAACCCATGTGAAGGGCGTGATGCAAAGAGCGCACAACCACTATGTCGCCACTATAGTCTTTCAATACATATGTGGTTTATATTTATATATATAGGGGGCGTATCACATGAGAATGATATTTTTACGTGAGAATGATAAGAATATTTTGTAGCCATCAGATTTAAATAGAGGGTTGAGATAAAAATAGCCCACTTAAAGATATCATGTGTTTCCTTCACCGTTACTTACCACCACCGCTGCTACCGCCACCACTACCACCCCTGCCGCCGCCATCACCATCACCGCCGCCATCACCACCACTGCCACCGCCATCACCACCACCACCAGTGGTGAAAAATTGATTACATCAATTACCATTGTAACAATCAATCCAATTTAAAATTTAATATTAAGGTATAAGACAAATCATTTATATTTATTGTAATAATTTTTTTTGACGTAATTTATTGTAACAATTAGAAACTTATCAATCAACATGAATATTACATGTGAATGAGTCTCCCCCTCTCTCACTCACACACACATATAACTTCTAAAAGAAATTAAAATTAACAATAAAACTGAATCAATTTATTATTATTATTTCATAAAAATAAGAATCAATTAATATAATTTCATATAACTAATTGGAAACGTACACAACTTAAATGTTTAAATTAAATATGGTAAAAAATATATCACTTAATAACACATGAGGTGATATACTCATTAATTGATGTGGCAGCACTTCATTGGATGATTTTGTAAAACTTTTTTACACTGTCAATGCATACTTATCTTTTTTATATTGTAAGTGTATAGTAATTAAACTCTTAAAATTTTCCATCGAAACACATTAATATTTAAATCATAAAAGTAAATATATGTGAAACCATAATTTAAGAGTGGAAATATATCACACATGGGGATAACCATCCTAGATAAGAGCTATGGTACTCAACTTATAATAACTTAAGTGAATATATCTATGTTTTAGATGCAAGATTTATATCAAGAAGCAAGGATGGAGGAAAATTTCTTATCATATAATTATTAGTAATCGCATCTTATAAAAGTGTTTCCTATTTTATATTTGCAATAACAATAAATGAAAATTAAATGGTACTCATTTAAATTACAAACTAAAATAAAAATACTGAAAAAGTCTTAATAATAATTTTTCGCAGGTAATTACAACTAATACACCAACATACTGAGTCGTGAGAACGCACGGTACTCGACTGTTTTTTATAATCATTTTAACAAAGTTTGTTGTACTTTATTATTGCAAAAAAAAATCTAAACCTGGTTATTATGTTTTTTGTACTGTGAAAAAAATAAGAAAACAAATATTTTCTTAATAAATTAATGTACTCATTATAGCTATTATTCATATTCAACTTTTCTTGTTCATTGATATCTCATCTTTATATTTATTTTTAATTTATTTCTATAATTATTATCTATCTATCTATTTATCTATCTATTTATTTATTTATTTATTTATTTACTTAATATAGACTGTAATTTATGTAAATGTAAATATGAACTATTCTTCACATTGAACAAAAACTTCACATATTGATTATATATTATAATTTTCTAATACATAATTATCAACACATATTATAGTGTATTACATTCTGATGCTATATTATGGAGTAGATTATTTAATTTTTTTTCTGTATATATTTGTTTTTTTGGTCCATATTCTGTATGTATTTGTTTGAGGCGTCATAAATATGTGGGGTAAAGAAGGAAAGTAGTAGAAAAGCAACTAAGCAAGGAAGTAAAGAAACTAAAGCTGAGAATAGAAAAGTCCAAGAAGAGCCCAGCCCAAATGAAACCCAAACCAACCAGATTATAAAATTAAGTGACTATAAAAAAACACTTTTTTGGAGAATTAGGGTTTCTCACTCTCTGCAGAGCACTTCTCACATTCATCATGGTTAGAGCTTTCGAAGTCGGAGCCGTTCCTTTCAATCCCGATGGTTGGGGTCCATTGGACTCCACCGCCGGCGGAACCACCACCAACAATCTGCCACTCAATGTCCCCTTCGCTCCCTTCTCCCGCTCCGACAAGCTCGGTCGGATCGCCGATTGGACTCGCAACTTCAACAACCCGACCCGCCCCAAGAACCCTGCCGACTCCGCATTCGACTTCACCAACGACGACTCCTTCCCTGCCTCCGCCGATGACGACTCCTCCTTCCGCCTCGTTGACGGCAAGCCCCCTCCGCGGCCCAAATTCGGTCCCAAATGGCGCTTCCAGCAGCAACGCCAGCTTCCCCAGCGCCGTGACGAGGAGGTTGAGGCCCGTAAGCGCGAGGCGGAGAAGGAGAGAGCCCGCCGCGATCGTCTCTACCACCTTAACCGTTCAAACCCTAACGCTCCACGCCGCGAAGCCGCAGTTTTCAAATCCTCTGTGGATATCCAACCCGAGTGGAACATGCACGATCAGATCCCCTTCGCTACCTTCTCCAAGCTCTCCTTCAACGTCCCCGAACCCGAAGATCTTCTGCTCTGCGGTGCTCTCGAGTACTACGATCGCTCCTATGATCGAATCACACCTAAGAACGAGCGCCGCCTCGAGAGGTTCAAGAATCGCAACTTCTTCAAGGTTACCACCACTGATGACCCCGTCATTAGGAGACTCGCCAATGAAGACAAAGCTACCGTTTTTGCTACTGACACTATTCTCTCCACTCTCATGTGCGCCCCCAGGTCTGTTTACTCGTGGGATATTGTTGTCCAGCGTGTTGGGAACAAGCTTTTCTTCGATAAGAGAGATGGGTCACAGTTGGATTTGCTCTCTGTTCACGAGACCTCGCAGGAGCCCTTGCCTGAGGCTAAGGATGATATTAACTCTGCTCATTCCTTGAGCGTTGAGGCGGCTTATATCAATCAGAATTTCTCCCAGCAAGTGTTGATCAGGGATGGGAACAAGGTCACTTTTGATGAGCCTAACCCTTTTGCTAATGAGGGTGAGGAAGTTGCTTCTGTAGCTTATAGGTATAGGAGGTGGAAGCTGGATGATGATATGTATCTCGTTGCGAGATGTGAGGTGCACAGTGTTGTTGATGTGAACAAGCAAAGGTCGTTCCTCACTTTGAATGCTTTGAATGAGTTTGACCCCAAGTATTCTGGTGTTGACTGGAGGCAGAAGTTGGAGACACAGAGGGGTGCTGTGTTGGCCACTGAGCTCAAGAATAATGCAAATAAATTGGCTAAATGGACTGCCCAAGCTCTGTTGGCAAGTGCGGATATGATGAAGCTGGGATATGTTTCTCGTATTCATCCCCGTGACCATTTTAATCATGTGATTTTGGCTGTGGTTGGATACAAACCCAGGGACTTTGCGGCACAAATTAATTTGAACACTACCAATATGTGGGGAATAGTGAAGTCTATTGTGGACTTGTGCATGAAATTGAATGAGGGGAAATATGTTCTTGTGAAGGATCCAGCCAAGCCCCAGGTTAGGATTTATGAGGTTCCAGCAGATGCATTTGAAAACGACTATGTGGAGGAGCCACTTCCTGAGGAGGAGCAAGTTCAACCTCCAGCAGAGGGTGCTGATGGTGGAGAGGCAGCTGCTACTACGAATGACGTGGAAGATAAGCAGATAGATGAGCAAGCTTAAAATGTAATTGCATTAACTGAGGTTCATACTCTATTTGGTTTTATTAATGTTACAAATGTTTAGATGTCTTTTGTTTGATTTATGATAATGTCTATGCCATGCTTAATGTTTTGTGACTCTTTCATCCTGTTGAGAATTTCTTTACTTGTTATTATGGCAGTGTATTTTGTATTTTTTGTTTTTGGGGTCATGGTCATACATTCTACATCCTTTATAATTGTTGTGTAGAGTGCTCCTTAGGATTTAACAAACTTAGGCTATCTTTAAATTCCCAGAGCTTCCAAGTTGATGTTCTTTTGGTGGGGCTGATTTGGGATTATGTTACTAGGAGTTTATTCATGGGCATCTGCACTGTCACACGATTGTCTTAATATCCAGAAGCTATATGGATTGGACAGCCGAATTTATCCTTGAAATCTTCAGTAACATCACATTGCCTTTAAACTTCAGGTCTCAGGATGATGCTTGCCTGGGCACATGCATCTGTTACTTTGCTACTCATGTTCTTCCTGAATTGACTTTTAAACTCACTCTCAGAGATTTCATGCAATATTTCCAATGCCTTAGCTCTATTTTGCTAACCTTCATTCTCTATCTCATAATATCTGATATTCTTAATCCAATCTTGCCTTTTTTATAATTGTAGTCATCTGTGGGCATCTTTATTTGCAAAACTGGGCTCTAATGCTCTAATGCCTTGAGGGTTTTTTTCAATCTATTACAGTTGTTCTTTGAACATCTGTTTTTCCATTTTCCCTCCTGCAGTTGAAACTAAAAGCTATCGATGTTTTTTTTACTGTCTGTTGACCATGGCTGTGGTCATCAATTAATGACTTCTCCAGTTTGAGTTCATGATTGTTGATTCTATTCTCTATAGATAAGGGACATGCAAAATATGTTATTAACAAATCAGGAATGACATTAGAAAATATTAGCACCCCAATAAAGTTACTGAATTTTGAATGTGAATGAGTAAGCAATGCTCTAAATAAGGTCGTTATCTACATCTTTCAGCAGCCAAGTAGCAAGCTCTCTGCATTTTCCCAATGAAGAAGTAAAGACAGGATAAATGCATGAAAATTTTTGCTTTCTAGTGGTTTCACCTAGTGTGTTTTTTTAATATTTATATTCAATTTATTTTTTATCTGTTCCTGGTTTCAATTTGTACAACAATTTAATTTGAGCTACATCATGCCATTTGAAATATCATGCAACTTGTAGATGACTTTGAGTGTGTTTCATTTGAAAGCTTTCTAAAATTGCTCAAATATCAAGTCATATGTTGGCAGTGGAAGAATTATTTGTGACGTGTTTACTTGCAATTGAAGTTCCGTGCTTTGATGACTACAATTTCAGAGAACTTAAGCAATGACTTGTCTCTCAACTAGCATTATGTTATCTTGTATTCTTATTTCATTGTACAAGTTGGAATCCTACATCCATCTACTGGAACAAGTGAAGTGTAATTTTGGCGTGATTCATTATTTTCTACTTAGTTGCATCAATAGTTAACGTTTGATTTTTTTTTTTTTTTTGGGTGGGTGCAGGTCATGTGTTTGAGGTTAACGGCCGTTCAGGTGGGAGCACATCTACACTCAGAATCATTTTCTTTTCCACTGCTATTTATCGGCCAAAATTTTGCAATTCAACTTCCGTGTGATAGTCCTCTAGAGCAGAAATTTTTTGAAAGCCATATACTGTTTAGTTTTTTTATGCTACAGCTGTTTATGATTTATAGACCCGGAGCATATTTGAGTGGAATCAGTACGTTTCAAAAGTGTATTACGCTCATTTGTTGTCTGCATTTATCATAGCATTGTGCTTAGGGTTATTATTAGCAAATCCTTGAGCTTATTAATATTGTCTTGGTTTTCAAATTTACATGTTGCCTCAGCATGGTCTCGAGATTCTAAAGCTACAAAAATTAAATTTAGGGTGTTATCATGTGCTCTATTTGTATACTGACAAAATTAGTATGATAAAATCATGCTTGATTTCTTATTATGCTGTTATCTGGGCCTTTTACTTAGAGGTGGGAATAGGTCGAGCCGAGCTAGGCTTTTCAAGGCCTGAGCCTGGCCTGCACCTTAAAGCCATGGCCTGAGCCTGGCTTGTTTACCTGACATAGGCTTTATTTTATGGCTGAGTCTGGCCTATTTAAAGTCGGACAAGGCCTGAAAGCCTGTTTAAAAGTCTGTTTTATAGTAAGGTACTTGAATATATCATAAGCATATATATGAATAGACTTATAGGCTCAAGTTTTTAACATACTTAAATGTATATACAAGCTAAAAAGTATATAATTATAAGGAAAAGTAATAAAAAAATCTTTATAATAATAATAGCAACATAAAAAATATTAGTATTTTATTTATATTTAGTTAAGTAGACCAGCCTGATATGCTCAAAAGACTTTTTCGATGACCTGAAACCTAATCTGTTTTGCTATATAGGCTTTTGAAAAAGCCTTGGCATGCTCTATTTAATAAATTGGCTTGGCCTGGGCCTGATGTAGGCCCTGACGAGCGGTCTGGCCTGTTCCCACCCCTACTTTTACTCTATGGGTCATTATCAAGTTCAGGTGTTAAGTCGGGTCTAACTTGGACTGTAGGTCAAATTAGGCTCATTTTGAACTTAACAGCATGACTATCTACATTTGTCAACATCTTCTAAGGTCACTCAAAGCTGCTCCCCATACCTAAGTTGGTCCGGTCCGTTTATGGGCTGCTCACAGTGCAGAATTATTACCGATTTGATTTTTAATCCAATATACTTCTCAACAATTCCCAGACCTTATAAACTCAAACTCATTGGGCCTGAATTCAGTTTCTGAAGGCCTATATGTAAATTCACAACACAGGATCCAGCGCACTTAATTAATGATACTTATTGTCAAAAAAAGCTTATTGTTACTTAGTGTAACTGCGATTTTAATTCCCCTGTCACACTTTCAAAATTCTAATGATTACATTCAGTCCCATTATGATTTGAAGAGTTGGTCCATGCTTAGTCCTTGTCTGGTACTACATTAGGCCTGACCTTGCATGAATCGTAGGCAGGCCTTACAGTTACACTACGCTGACTAGAGGATACCGTTAGTTCTGAGAGTCAAAATAGCAGCATTATTTGCCAGAAGAATGAACAAATTTTAAAATTTGAAGGGTTTTATAAGGAGGAAACCCTCAAAATGGTCCCTGAAAGATATGGGGTTAGTCACATTGGTCCCTTAAAGATAATAAATTGTAAAAACGTCCCTGAGAGACAGTAACGTCAGTCAATTAGGTCCTTCCGTTAACTCCCCTCTGTTAAAGTTAACAGAACTGCAATAAATCCTTAAAATGGTCCCTGAAAGATATGGGATTGGTCATATTGGTCCCTGAAAGATAATAAATTGTAAAAACGTCCCTGAGAAATAATTACTCATTTATAAACCCTCAAAATGGTCCCTGAAAGATATGGGGTCGATCACATTGGTCCCTGGAAAATAATAAATTATAAAAATGTCCCTGAGAAATAATAACATCATTTATTGTGCTTTCTTTTTCCTCGTTGATTTCGTTTCATTCCCAAATATTGTTGGTCGACCACCCAATACATGCATATGTTTCTACTATAATGCTCTACACACCTCTGGTCAGTGTTTGTTATTGTTGGTTTTCTCTCTCCTGTCTAATGTATCATGAACTCCAAGTCCTTTGGTTTCCTCTTTCACTAGAAGCTCACGTTTTGCATCCTCTTCCTCTGCAGTCTAAGAATAAAAAAAGCTCCAAAACCTTTAAGGACAAAGAAAGTGCATGAGCAAAACCATCATCTTCTTATTGAAAATGACTTTGAGGAACCCAACATCAAATGAATCCTGAAATAATATTATGTTGAAGGTGGGGAAAACTTTAGAAAGCATAGAGAAATAGAAATAAAAATGATATGGCAAGAAAGAGTAAAGCAAAAGTTTCACATATGAGCTGGATTCACAATTCACTACTCCCTGAAATTTCTCAATAAGAGGAAATGGACAATCTATCCAAAGCATCAAGCACGTGCCTCATTATAGGTCTCTTATCAGGGCTGTTATGGACACAAGTCATCACAATTTTCAAAACTGCAATTATCTCTTCTTCCTTATCTGCATGATCTTCAGCCAAGTATGGGTGTAATACGTCTGAGAGTGGCTTTTCTCCTCAATCCAGAACTGAATCCATTGAACAAGGTCCATTTCTGAGTTATCCACGTGGATAATGGTAATCGCCCTATGATCATTTCAAACAAAATCACACCATATGAATAAATATCCCACTTCTGTGATGGCTTCACCACTTTCAGTGCTTCTGAAGCCTGATAACCATTTCCCAAATATTAGTTGTAACTTCAATAGACAAGCTCTTTTGTCTCTCTTGGAGAGTTTCTCTACAACCACTCAGTTGGATTGCAAGGTTGGGGTTCCCCTAGCAATATTTGCAAGGAGCCCAAGTCCAAAATCAGAGATGTAGGGTGTCATGTTATGTCTAACAAGTATGTTACTTGGCTTGAGATCTCCAGTAACATATTTTTTTGGGGCTAAATTCATGCAAACAGACCAATCATTTTGCAGTTCCTTTCATGATTTTCAATCGATATGACCATGATAGGCGGGGTAAAATGTCATTAATCCAGCCTTTCTAGAAAATGGTGAGGCATGACTCACATTTGGGAATGAAACGAAATCAACGAGGAAAAAGAAAGGATAATAAATGATGTTATTATTTCTCGGGGACGTTTTTACAATTTATTATCTTTCAGGGACCAATGTGATCGACCTCATATCTTCCAGGGACCATTTTGAGGGTTTATAAATGATGTTATCATTTCTCAGGGACATTTTTTACAATTTATTATCTTTCAGGGACCAATGTGACCAATCTCATATCTTTCAGGGACCATTTTGAGGATTTACTTGCAGTTCTGTTAACTTTGACATAGGAGAGTTAACGGAATGACCTAATTGCCTGGCGTTACTATCTCTCAGGACGTTTTTACAATTTATTATCTGTCAGGGGCCAATGTGACCGACCATATATCTTTCAAGGACCATTTTGAGGGTTTTACTCGTTTTACAAAAGATGTACAAACAAGAGTGTTTATTAAACAAATATTATTACTTTTATTTTATGCTATTGATTTTTAAAGTAAGATATATAGCCTGTACCAATGGGGGTTTAGATAGTCTGTATGTAATTCTAGATTCAAACTTCAGTGTTTCCATAAAAAAAGGCTATCCCTTGAAAAATAGAATAGTGCGATTGTGCGATTAGAGTCGGTAAAATGGGTTATAGCTCGATCAGACTGGTTAGTAAAAACCTATAAAATGTAGTATACTGACATTTATTTTAAAAGCCTAAATAACATACAGGTTTTTTAATTTGACCTGATAAAGCCCGTTATATGCAAAAAGATCGGGTAGTATACAAAACCTACAAAAAGATAAATCAAGTTGTTAACAAAAGTTTAGGTTTCGGACCTTTATTTTAGAAACTTAAATAACTCTTAGGGTTTTTAGCTCGGTCCGTAAAAATTCACTACCTGCATTAGATGGAGCCAGACTGGGTAGCTAAATTGTTAGTTGTGAGTGGGTGACCATATCTTTGTCCTAAACATATGGATTAATATGAATTTGTTAAAAATTACCCACATGCAAATAATTGCATTTCTATATCCTGATTAATTTAATACACTTTTGCTTTCCTTAAAAATTGTGAGGCATCACATTTAACCCAAAAAAATAATGAAGGCAGGACCCTCATTAGTAATCCCATTGTATAATGTCAAAAAGAATATGCCATTGCAGACGATTCTCGAAAAGCCTTGGATAATATATTGATATGTGATGTGGGGTCAAATCTTTTGCATACAGTTACTTTCTAAAGACTTTGTTGGATGCCATTGAGTAATAACAAAAGCAATTGATGCCAATGAGTAATAGCTATTGTTGTTCTTGAAAAATAACAAAAGCAATTTGAATTTGAGAGGTAAATTGAAGAAAGGTAATAGCTAGAGTGATTTTAGGCAAAACTCAAATTTCAAAAATTGGCACGTCGGTTGGCAAATGAGAATTGTAGGATGACTCATAGTATTCAGTTTATTCCAAAATTATGTTATAAACATGTATATCCGGACCAAAATTATTTATTAGTGTTATCTCATATACACATTTATAATATGATTTTGGGATAAAATTTAATATTCATAACATTAACCTGAGAATTATGAATAGTATTTCTTAATTGATTCATCTTTACTAAAAGTTACCATGATCAAAGTTAGTCAGACTAAAATAAATATAAAGTTAGGTGGCATATAAAATTTAATATTCATAACATCAGCATGAGAATGAGAACATAAAAATTGGAAAAAAAATTAATATATATATATATATTTCATACTTTTAAATTTACAATATAATAAATATTTTCATTTAATAAAAAAGTTTCATTTTTTAATGTTGGCACAGTAAGTTTACCGTTGGTTTATACAGGGGGAAAACAACGAAGTTACTGGTGATTTCAGTAAATCTGGTTGGTCCCTTCCCAGTTCCCTGTTTCTCAGTTGTAAGTCTAACCGCCTCACATCACATAGCCGTTAGCCTGGTCTCTGCCCATTCAATAACCCTATTTTTTTTAAGGAATTGATTTTCCATTCATTTTAATTTTAATTTGATTTTATTTAAACAAAAGTTACTTGAAGTCTCAGCTCCAGCTCCTATAAATTACCTTATCCTTCTAAGCCCACACACTGCACCAACATCACTTCTCTACTCTCTTACTTTCTCTTACACCAACACTTGCATAATGGCCAAAGCACTGCCATTATTTCTGCTCTTTGTGAGCTTCATCACTGTGTTTGCCCAACATCAACAGCTTGAAACTGTTTCACACACTCCTCTCCATCCCCCAGTTGCATCCCCACCTCTGCCTCACCCCCCCAACTCATTCACCTCTTCATCCACCAGCTCATCCCCCACATCACCACCACCACCACCACCCTCCTGCTACTGCTCCTGCTCCTATTGAGCCCCCTGTTCTTCACCCTCCTACACATTCCCCAGCTAAGCCCCCTACCCACCCTCATTATCCTCCTACCCCTACCCCTGCCCCTGCCCCTGCCACCCACCACCATCACCCTCACCCTCCCACTCCCACTCCCACCCCTTCCCCTCTTCTCCCACCAGTTCATCCCTTCCCTAGAAGCTTTGTAGCGGTTCAAGGTGTTGTTTTCACCAAGTCATGCAAATATGCAGGGCTTGACACCCTCTTGGGAGCCACTCCACTTCTTGGTTAGTCTCTTAACTACTTGTCAACACCTTTTGGGAAATTTAATTGCTGTTCAATGGACCTACATTTTCAAACTCTCCCAGTCCCAACATTTTCAAATTTTCTCTCTATTTTTTGAAGCCCTCCAGCTTTCATAATAACTACATTTATATATATACACACACACGTCATTCTAAACATATAAGTGCATTACATTACAACATTCATCTCTTTTTCAGTTTTCATCCTTTTTCCCCCAAATGTCTTGGGCTTGCTTTACGCAGATCTGCAATTTTAAGTTTTTTTTAGCTTTTGCTTAAAATGTTTTAGAGGTACCTTAAAAGACTAAAAGTATAATTTAAGTTAGATTTTCCCGAAATTTATCAAAACAAAACCAGCTTTTGACCGTCTGTCTTTGTGATCATTCGTCAAGAAATATTTAACAACTTTTATAATTTTTTAAGACTATACTAGTAAATGTATGATCGTTCAGTTTAAGAGTCAAAATTTCAAAATAATTTATGAGAGATTGTCCCGTCATGCAAAATGGTCCTTTTATGCAAAATGTCCTGAAAAATAAGTAAATATAAACAAATTAGTCCCTCAAACATTAAAAAATTATGTAAATTAATCATTGAAAAATGACCTTTTAATCATTTTCTCTCGAGGATTATTTTAGAATTTTACTCTCTTAGAAAATAAACTGCATGATGATAAATGTTTTATTACCTAGTATAGTCAATTTTTTAATATCATAAATGTTTTATAACCTAAATAAACATTCTATGAAACGACCCGTGCAGCAGTAGTAATGGGATAAAGTTGGTATTAAAGCTGCATGTTTGCTGAGAGGAGGAGGAGGGACATTATTGTGGGGCCTTGTGCTTGTGAAAAATGACAAATGTTGTGTGTTCTTTTTAGCTAAACGACAACTTAGGCGTGTGTTTTGATAATGCAGATGCAGTTGTGAAGCTGGAGTGCAACAACACAAGGTACCGATTGGTGGAAAAAGTAAAGACAGACAAGAACGGTTACTTCTACCTGCAAGCCCCGAAGAGCATCACCACATTTGGAGCTCACAAGTGCAAGGTGTTTTTGGTGAGTTCACCCACTGGCCTGAAGCCCTCTGATTTGCATGGTGGTGTCACTGGTTCTTCTCTCAGGCTCAGAAGCCATTTATGTATCAGAAGCTTCCTTTCCTGCTCTACAATGTTGGACCTCTTGCCTTTGAGCCCAAATGCCCGCACTAAAATAATTTAATTCTAAGTTATAAAGAACAGAACAGAACAGAGCCGTGTGTTGAGTGATGACCAAAAAGAAAAAAGAACAGAGCTGTGTTATTTTTGCCTTTTATGGCATTGCTGTTTCCATTCTCTGGTGTTTCGGGGAGGGTTATGTTATGTCCCAAAAATGTAGTTTATGCTTAAATTATGTGCAATAATAAGACTGTAATACATTCTGCTCGCAATAAAGATTTAATTTGATATCTGCTGTGCTGATTTTGAAATATGTATTTCCATTTTGGAAATGGTTTATATCCATAACCCACTTAAACACCCTTATATCTTATCTTATATCTGTGCTTGGTTTAAATGGGTTTCTCTCTTTAATAAGCCTAATTCAATGGAGTTGACACTTGACACACGACAGCAAAATATAAGATTAACGGCTTTGGGTTAGTTTAGTTTACAATTAGTTAGAAATGATCACGTAATGGTTTAAAATCACTGGTATCTCCATCCTTAAAACCTTCCCCTGATCAATGATTAATATGGTCTACGTAACAATTTGATTTTCTCATGTCTTTGAATTAATCAATCAAAGAGAATTTCCACAAAATTCATGTTCTCTACCCAACTGCATAATTAATTATGCATGGCATCTGTTAATCATAATTATGTTGTTCAAAGTACAAACAACGGCTATTTTTGTCAAAATTGCTATACTTTTCTAGTTATCTTAAGCTATGATTGTTTTGTTTTAATAGTAATAGTAATAGTAATAATAAAGCAGATCCTTATTGTTCTTAAATAATTTGTTTTTGACAAAAAATAAAAACAATTAAAGCAAAAGTATAGTGCACTGGTATAATTAGGGGCTTCTGTTTATAGCAAGCTCTCATGTGATAGCATTATGGCATGGTAGAGAAATTTTAGGTAGCATGAGTATTGAGTAGTGTCTAATCGATGATCGGTGACCTTGGCTTTATACAAAGATCGATCGCAATGATCGTAACGGATAAGAATCTTTGGGTCCCTCTGTAATGTAATGTAATCATAGTGTGCAGTGCAGGCTTCACTTCTCTGTTCCTTATCAACCATTATGGATGTGGGCCTTTCTCAGCAATGTACGATGATCATTATGGATTGGGATTTTTTCTTTCTTTCCGATAATTGTGGATGTTGAACGTTGCTAATGGAAAAAGATATATCTGTGAACAACTCAAATTAAAAAACGATGGAACCATGTGTCGGTATATGATTTTTCTTGACCAGTCCTTTTAATTTGCTGAGGCTTTTTGTTTTTCTTCGCCAGAGACAAAGAGATAAACCAAAATTATGAGAGTATCTCATCATGGAGAGTTCCTCATGCTTCCCCTGCTCAAGTTACGCAAAAAATTAGATATCCGTCTATCTCATAAATCATAATCACTAATTGGCTTTATAATGCCACAAAGATAATTTTTAATAATATTATATTCCCTATAACATTTTTAATTTTAATTTTTATGCTTAAAAGCCATAGATATTAATTGAAAATAAAAATTAAGATTTAGATAACTCAATGGTTTATTATATATATGTATGTGTATTATTACAATTTTAATCACTCATTTTTCAATTAACTACTATTACTCCTTATTCCTTGCTTTGTCATATCAAGTGAACCTCATACTTCTATTTTTTATTCTTATGATCATTTCATCCACACACTCTCTTTTATCATTTACAACGAAAGCTGAAATTAATAACTAAAATTATTTCATTAGTGTTTAGTAAGATAACTTTTTAGATAATTACTAGCTTTTTCGAGAAGCTACTTAAGGTAATTTTTTAAAAAAACTCTATTTTTCAGCTACTAGTTAAAAATTTATTATAATTTTATCCCTCAACAACTCTCACCGATCATTATTTAATAATTAATTATGTTCTTATATGTTATTTTATCATTTTTAGTTAGTTTTACCAAACACTTTCAATTAAATTAGATTTTTAGATAATTAGATTTTTAGTCTTCAGCTAACTTTTTAGTCAGTTTTACCAAATACAATCTAAGTACCTTGTCTCCCCTTTGGTTCTCACCCACTCCTCAAATGCTTATAACATAAGCTCTCATGTAATAAACACTTAAGGAATAAGCACTTAATTTAATTATTTTCCCAAATGCGTCTTTAATTGTGTTATCCGATTGAGTTGTTACCATGAATGCAAGTGTGGAAGATAATATATTAGTCCTCCCAAACAAGGCACTAGAGGTATCCAACATTGACCAGCCCGACCCGAACCCGAAATACCCGTATAAAAAAGAAGGGTGCGGGCGGGTATAGGCAGGTCAACGGGTGTGGGCGAGGAAAAAGTTGTGAAAAGTCAGGTTTCCACAGTTTAGTCGGTTTGAATTTTCAAAAAATCATCGATAACTGAACCGATCCAACTCATGGCGTGTGTTGATCGGCTTTTAGGAGAACACACATATTGTTCTTCTCTTCAATGGCCAAGATCAATCCAATATTATAATCAACGGTGCAAATTGTTTTCTCTCTCTCTCTCTCTCTTTCTTTCACTTTAATTAACTTCTCCATTTTTCAAAAACTCCCTCCCACTCCCAGAGTCCCAATCTTCCATACCCATATTTCTCTTCTTTGGTCTCTCTCAACTCTCAACCCTTTGCCTCTTTCTCTCGCCTCTCATCCCCCTCTCATCCCTCTCTCATCCCAGCAACAACACCACCTTCCTTCACTGTCATGGTGCTCCCTAGCCGCATCGTCCCCTCTCTGCCTCTCACGTGCCATGGTCGTTGGCGCATGCAATGAGGCGAGCTCTGCGGCAGCAGCAACGTCTCCCTGCGGAGGTGTGACTAGAACACACTAGTGTCTCTGATCTCTTTGGCATCTTTGAATCTGTTCCCTTACCTGTAAAGATATTCATATGTCTATCGAGTATTGCTCTTTCAAGGTTAATGAACATCTTTCACGTGAGACAACATACTCAAAGATTGAACCAAAAGTTCTTAATTGTTTTTCTGAATCTCATACCGGACGCAGACTGTGATGGATTCGAAGCGCTCAGCTCACCTCCTCTTATGTTTTTTTATTTCTTTCTTTCTCTATTTTCTCTTGTCTTTGATTCCTTTTTTGATTTAAGTGTTTTTACTGATTTTTGGTTTCTTCTATTTTGTGTGTTTGTTTGTGATTGTAGGTGAAGCACGACTTCATCTTTTGCTCTAATTTTGTTTGAGGAAGTTGCATGATGGCATTGGTGTAGTGTGTTGCCGAGGATACATCAGCGCTTAGGGGACAAGATGGTGGTGGCGGCAGCTGGGACTGGGTGTGGGTGGAGGGTTCATTTCTTTGTTTGTTTTTGGGGTTTCTCAATAACCTTTTTTTGTTAGTATGTAATTTTTTTTGTTAATGCTTAATATTTTTTTGGCCATTATGAAAATTTTTTTGTAATTGATTGTTAGGCCTTTGGGTTAATCTGATCTAATTGTACTTTGTAAAAGCCCTAATAAATTTTATTTTATTTAATTGACTTTTTTAGACATGAATGAAAACAAAAAAAAATTGAAAACTTGACAAGGCCTAAATACCATTATCTGCCCCAATATGATTTATACCCGCTCGACCCACCTGCTAAACCCGAGACCTGCCCAACCAGCTTGATTTTATAGTAAAAAATGGATCACTATACTACTACTAGTGGTTTATATCGGATTGAGACATTTGGGCTTGAATCTGACGAAACCCTCTGGATGGCGACCCCTGCAAGACACACCAATATGAGAGTTAGTTTTCTTCTCTTATGTGAGTCAATGCCGAATATTAAACTCTTTTTTACGCTTTTCTACTTTCTATGTCACACATCAGCCCCACATGTATAGTTATATCCCAACTCCTGTTTGTCCAAAATTCCAAATATAACCAATGGAAGATTTCTATCTGGAACCCTTCACTGATCCAACCTCCACCTTCCATAGTTATGTGTGTTTACTTCTTGCAACTTCAATACAACTATGTATTTTACATAAATCTGAATATTAAACAATCAATTACTGATTGATAATAAAATGCTTATGAAAATTTGTACAGGAATGTGATACCATTGTTTGTTCTTGCTTCTACGATTGCATTTTTTTAAAATACATATACCACTATAAAATTAAGAAAGTATTAATTGTTTTTATAATTTTATTCTCTTCTCTTGGTCAATATCTTTATTAAATAACTAGTATGTGACCCGTGCCTTAGCACGAGTAAATTGATGGGTAGCTTATTTTGCCTGTGCTTCGCACGGGATAAAATCTTAGTTATGATAAATATTTAGAATTTAAAGTAATTCAATAATATCAATGTAGAATTTATTTAATGTAGTCAACATAGAAATGTTGTCAGGGTTAACACTTGATAAAAGTCACTACATGTTAACAATGATGTTAGTTATGTATAACTTCTCATTTCTCTCCAAGTTCACGCAATACATAATAGTGTAAGCCATGAGCTCAATGAGAGGTCAAATTAGTGACAATCCAAAATATATACTCTAGCATTTCAATTTGAATATTAAAATATACTTGAGGACTTGATGTCTCAGCATAATGGGCTGCACTAATAGATGAGTTAGTTACATGTGCATTTATATAATGTATATATATGTAATCCATAAATTTATAATATAAGGTGAGAATATAGAAAGTTTATATCAAAAGAAAAAGTGAAATGAGAATTTATAGTTATTTCTATAAGTGGATTTATATAAGTGAAGAAATGAGGAATGATTATATTCTAATAATAATTTTAAATGCATGTTTAAATGAGAAGTAATCATATTCCACAAATACTTGATGAATATCTCAAACATGCTCTTGTTATTTGTTCGGGTGACATTGAGTTGCCAGTTGATATTCATTTTTTACACATATTACTAAATTTTCATAAATATATCAACTCATAATATAAGCATACACATCAATTAGTAAAATGTGAAGAGCATGTTGTTATTATGTTTATAAAAAATGGTAACCAATAGATAATGAGAGAACTTGTTTATTATAATAATAATAATAATAATAATAATAATAATAATAATAATAATAATAAGAATAGTAATAACAACAAAAAAAAAGAAAATTAAAGTTTGATGAAAGGGGTGAAAAAGAAAATGATTAGAAGCCAAGACCGCCTCCCGTGGAGGATACTTGTGGTTCGTATAAAAATATTCACCCTACTGAATGGAGAATAAAAATATTTAAATAAACGCAAGATAAGAGCGATAATAAGTGAAAATATTAACGAATATAAAATAGAGAGATAAATGATATATTAAAAAAACACCTTAAATTTAATTTAAATCAACACATTTATTGTATTTATTAATCTGTGTTTTTATGTAACAAACAGATAAATAAGAATGAATGCGGAGAGAAAGTGTTTTAACATTGCCTCCCATGGATGATAATAATAATAATAATAATAATAATAATAATAATAATAATAATAATAATAAAGAAAAATCACTTTATTAAAGTGATAATAAAAAGATTAAAAAGGAATGGATAATGTGATAAAGTGATTTAATATGATGTTAACAATAACAAAGAAAATTAAAGTTTGATAAGAAAAGGGAAATTGATTTAATATAATGAAACATATAATTAAGAACGGATGATGAGAGAAATTGTTTTAATATAATAACTATAGTAAAAGGAAAATTAAAGTGTGATAAAAAAAATGAGAAAAAACACCAAAAAAGGGTAGGATCAGGACTGCCCCCCATTTAAGGACACATCTGATGAGAGAAATTGTTTTAATATAATAACTATAGTAAAAAATAAAAATTAAAATGTGATAAAAAAAATGAGAAAAAACACCAAAAAAAGTAGGAGCGGGACTGCCCCTGTTGGAGGACACATCTGGTTCGTAAAAAACACTTTACTGAAATGAGAATAAAGAAACTAAAAAATAAAAAAAAAACCCTAGTATGAAAACATGACACAAGAAATGTAGGAATAATTTTAATATAAAATAAATAGAATAGATAAGAAAGACAATAAGTGAAAATATTAATTAATAAAATAAAGAGATAATTGATATATTGAAAAAATAACGCTTTAAATTTAATTAAAATAACATATTTATTATATTTTTAAATGTGTTACTTTATGTAATAAAAAATAAATAAAATGGATAATATCTATAAATGTTTAAAATAATAATTGAAAAATAGAAGTATGATAAAAAAAATAAGATAGAAAATAAAAGAAAAAGAGAGAGAAAAACGCTAAGGAAAATGCATATAAAAATAGAATAAATAAGAGAGATGATAAGTAAAAATACTAACGAATAAAATAACTTTAAATAACTTTAAATTTAATGTAAATCAACACATTTATTGTGTTTCTTTATGTGTTTTTTTTATGTAATGAAATAGATAAACCGGTATGGATAATGAGAGAAACTGTTTTATTTTTATTATGATAATAAGAATAATAATAACAATAACAAAAAAAAAGAAAATTAAAGTTTGGTGAAAAGGGGGAAAAATAAAATGGACCGTCTCCCGTGGAGTATACTCGTGGTTCATACAAAAATATTCACTGTATTGAATAGAGAATAAAAATACTTAAATAAACGCAAGTGAGAAAACATAACACGTGTACAGTTGAAATAATTTTAAGATAGATAGTAAATAGATAAATATAATTGATAAGAGAGATAATAAGTAGAATATTAATGAATAAAATAAGATATATTATATATTAAAAAAACTTTAAATTTAATATAAATCAACATATTTATTGTATTTCTTAATGTTTGTTTTTATGTAATGAAATAGATAAATCAGAATCGATAATAAGAGAAATTGTATTCTTATAATAATAATAATAATAATAATAATAATAATAATAATAATAATAATAATAATAATATAATAATAACAAAATTAAAGTTTGATGAAAAGGAGGGAAAAAGAAAATAACAGGAGTAAGACGTCTCCCGTGGGAGAAAAGATGACACATGAAATGTAGGAATAATTTTAATATAGAGTGAATATAATAGATAAGATAAATGATAAGTGAAAATGTTAATTAATAAAATAAAGAGACAATTGTTATATTGAAAAAATAACGCTTTTAAAATTAATTAAATAACATATTTATTATATTTTTAAGTGTGTTACTTTATGTAATAAAAAATAGATAGAGAAAAACGTTAAGGAAAATGCAAGAAAACTAAAAAAATTGAGGTAATAAGATGAATGATTTCAAAAAAAATAATTTAAAAAATAGTAGTTTGATAAAAAAGAAAAAAAAAGAATATGATAGGAGCAGAACTACATCCCATGAATGATACCTGTGGTTCATAAAAAATATCTTTATTAGAGTGGGAATAAAAAGACTAAAATAACGTAAGTGAGTAAACGTAACACATATGTTGAGGAAACAAATTTTAAGATAAAGAGTAAATAGATAAATTGAATAGATAATAGAGATGATAAATGAAAACATTAATTAATAAATAAAATAGAAAGATAAATGATGTAATGAGGAAAAATACTTTAAATTTAATAGAAATCAAAACATTTATTGTAAGTGAGAATATTTTTAATTCTCGTGGTTCATAAAAAATCAATTTATTAGAAGTGGGAATAAAAAGACTAAAAAATGCAAGTGAGAAAACGTAATGCGTGAACAAGGGACACAAATTTAAAATATAGAGTAATATACAAATAAAATAGATAAGAAGTGAAAATTTATTGTATTTGTTATTTTTTATTTTTATGGAATTAAAAACACATAAGGAAATGAAGTAATAAATGCTCCAGAGAGCACCCCAGAGAGCACCCCCTCTCTGGATGATTCTCGCTTGTCTCGCTCAAGCGAAAATCTTTCAGAGAGCACTCTTCCTGAGCTCTTCTCGCTCAAAACATTTTTTGTATTTTTTAATGTCCATTTTTATTTAATGAAACAGATAAATATGAATGGACAATGAAAGAAATTATTTTAATATAAAATCATAGTAATAAAAATTAAAATTTAACAAAAAAGAAAAAAGGAAAAATAAATTGTGATAAAAAAGAGAAGAAACACCCAAAAGGCCAGTGACAAAGCTGTCTTCTGTGGATGACACATGTGATTCATAAAAAAATACTTTACTGAAGTGGGAATAAATAAAGTAAAAAATTTTTAAAAAAAACTCAAGTGAAAAAAAAACATGACACATGCAATGGATGAATAATTTTAATATAGAATAAATAAAATAAATAATTAGAACAGATAAGAAAGATAAATAATGCTTTAAATTTAATGAAATCATTGCATTCATTATATTTTTTAATATGTATTTTTATGTAATAAAAAACATAAATAAAAATGAATAATAAATGAAAGATTTTAGAAAATTAATTAAAAAAAAGTCTAACAAAAGAGAAAATAAGAAAAGAAAGAACGTAAAAAGAAAAAAAAACAGAGAGGTGATATAAAGTATAACAGTAAAAAAAATGGATTAAAAGGAGTGCCAAGTTTTGGGCGGCAAATTCTTTTCTAAGAATGTGACACGTGTTATAGATGTATTTTAGCAGTAAAAAAAAAATATAGATAGATAGATAGTGTTATTAGCCTTTCTGCTCGGATAAAGTGTTGGATGAATAAAAATACTATATTCCAACCTTTGCAGAGAGAGAAACGTTTTCCAAGCTTATATATATAGTGTTATTATTATTTAGAAGAAGACAAATGTGAATGTTAAAAAGTTCTGGAATTCCAAGACATTGAAGAGAGGACACGTGGCCAACTGTAAACATATTGAAGAGACTTTTTTTCAGACAGACAAAGAAAAGAAGAAAAAGGAATAGTAAAGTAGAGTGATGGAATGGAAGGTTTTGGTTTCATGGCAACGTATATGGTACAATGGCTTAGGATGCCATCTACGATGTAATATGTCTTGTGAGTCTTAGATTTAATGTTAAATAATTGTGTGGCTGAGATTATCCGGTCAACCCAAAATTTTTCCTACATCATCTCCAAAGCTAGCACTCTCTTTCTGGACCCACCACTCCTACTTCTCCCAAAACCTCTCATCTACCACCGTCTCCCTCCACCTCACTCTAACCGGCGCCACCTATGCTCTCGCCCCTTGTCCACCTTCTCCTTCCTCCATCTGTTTCGTTTGATTGCTTTCACTCACGTGCACTTCCTCCAAAACCGTTGCCGCCAGAACGACCATCACAACCATCACCGAAGTACCCCTCATTCCCGGAGTCGTCATCTGACAACTTGTGTTTTGTTCGTTGTCTTCTCCAGCGAAGAGTTTGATGGGGTACCTGTACTTACCGGGCTTCACTAGTACTGGCGGTTGCGCTACGGCGTTGTAAGGCTGAACCATCAACCATCACCCAGATCCGGCATCGGAAATGACGATGGAAGATTGGTAGCCACAAAGGACTTTAGCACTGGGATCTCCCAGGCTAAGAACATGATCATCTAAATCTAAATCTAACAAATGATGTGAATAATTTTTTGCAAACACCACCAAGAAAAAGCTTCCGAGATTTCTCTTGATCTAATCAAAGAAATTGTCGTGGGAAAATTACATAGGCCCTGCATAATGTTCCCAAGCTTGCGTGAATTTATTCTCAATGGATACTCAATGGATGAGTGATGGAGAAGAGGGAGAACAGGAGAGGGTAAGGCCTTTCCGAGCGAGAACAGTAAAATTACATAGGCCCTGCAGCTCCGAGCTCCTCTCATGGCTGCCAACGTAAGGAAGAGGATGACACTGTCATCACTCTTGAATTGTAATTAAAAATGGACAGTATACTCAAGTATGAGGGATCCACTGCTATTTTCAGAATTTCAATCACCCAGTAATTTACCCGCTGCACTCGGTATTTTAACCCAATGTACGCTACATGGTTTTCCACCACTAAGCACCCTAGACTCACCCTTGGTTTCATCAGATAACAAATGGTTTGCATTCTTTTAGGTGCAATGTATACAGAGGAAAGAAGAGAAAAATTTCTGATTTGTTTATTAGACTGCTACATTGATTGATAAACAACAATGCATATACTTTATCTTACAGCAGGGAAAAGTAATCTGTAGACTGCTACGTTGATAGACAGGGCTACATTGTTAAGAATATTGTTACATTAAAATTTTGAATTTAAATTTTACGGGAATAGAACAACTTTTAGCGCCTGTTTGGTGGTGTGGAAATGGGGGAGAAGAGAAGTGAGATGGGTGGAAGTGGAGGGAAATAGACATATTTCTCTTGTTTGGTGGCACAGTGGAAATGTGGAGAAATGCACTTTTTCGGTGGGTCCTACGCCTTTTTTATTTCTCTTCAAATCAGGCGAGAAATGCAGAATAATGGACGGCTGCTCAGGCAACAATCGATTATTTTGTGTGATCTGATACAAAAATCGATTATTTTGTCAAAATAATCGATTATTTTGTGTGATTTGATACAATAATCGATTATTTTGTATCAAAAATCGATTATTTTGATTCTATTTCTCACATATTTCACTCACACCAAACAACCTACTTTCACATTTCTCTTCTATTTTCACTCACACCAAATAACCCTTATTTCTCCTCTATTTTACCTTCATTTCTCTTTTTTCCCATTTCTCTTCTATTCATTTATTTTTCTCCATTTCTCTACTACCATCAAACAAAGCATTAGACTTAAGAGTGGATATATTTTTCTGGAGTCAAACATCAAGCATTAATTGTTACATTGATAGACAAGGTGTGGTAAAGGTTACAGGAGCAAATATAATAATAGAATAATATAATATATAATAATGATATAATAATAATAATAAAATAGGATGAATGTTGAGTGCTGAAAAAGTTACGGGAACAAATATAATAATAGAATAAAATAATATAATAATAAAACGGGATGAATTGATAGACAAGGTATAAAAATAGGTTACAGGAGTAAATATAATAATACAATAATATAATAGATACCAATATTATAATAATAATAATAATAATAATAATAATATAAAAATAAAATAGAAAAGTAGGCAGGAAAATGGGTTAATGAGAGTACACGTGGAGGTGTACTTGTAAACAGCATTAATATAAGTAAATAGATAAATATGTAAAAATGTTAATAAAATAGGAGAATAATTTAGTCAAATATAAATATCTATTTTAAAATTGGTAATATTTAATATTTTTTTTAAATGATTGGTATTTTAAAATGAAAGAAATATAACCTAGCCATTAACGAGCTGTACTTGTAAAAAAATGTCAATCACTTAACATAGATTCATGTCTTCCTTCTAGATTTATCAATTGTGAGGATTGAACCCACATGCTTCCTTCCAGATTTATCAATTGTGAGGTCTAGATTTATCAATTGTGAGGATTGAACCTTTGTGAGGTCTAGATTTATCAATTGTGAGGATTGAACCCATATGTCTTTCGCACAATACAAAAAAAAGAGCATTACCATTACGTCAAGTTTGATACTTATAATATATAGCACAAAATATTATATATAGTGAAAAAATAACAAAAAATTAGTGACGACCAGACCGACACTAACTCTACGAAGGTCGACGCTAAAAAATTCCTTTAGCGACAGCTTGGCCGACGCTAAATAAAAAAAAAATTAAAAAAATATTATACCTTTAGCGTCGGCCAAAGTCGTCGCTAACGTTATAAAGTATCGTCGTCGCTACATAAAAAAATAAAAAACATTCAATGGTGATGTCATTAGCGTCCGCCGTTGTGTCGGCCTGGCCGATGCTAATAGCAACAGTGTCGTGGCCGTCGCTACAAGGCCCTCGCTAATTAACAAATTTCTTGTAGTTTTTCTTTAATTACATCAAATTTCAAGAATTTTTTATGTTTTGAAAACGAAAACATGATGATGTATTTTTTTAATTTGTTTTTTTTAATTTTTGAAACTTTATTTTAAATGATTTTAATATTTTAAACACAAAATCTTAAGGATTGAGATTGATTTTATAAATTATTTAACTATGTTAATAAAACAGTCTATTGCAACAACTATAAAAGTTTAAAGATTAATTAGGATAAAATAAAAGTTCATAGTGCCTATTTACAAAATAGTAAAAGTTTAGGGTGGTTATATACTATTTTTTATTTTATTAATAATTATTAACTAATGAATCATACCATATCATGGAATAAACCATATATTTTAATTGGTCAAATATGTTTTTATTTCTTGAAGTTTAACTCAAATTTGATTTTAGTTCATAAACTTTGAAACTGTTGGTTTAGGTCTCTCATGTTTTGAAATCACGTAATTTTAGTTCTCCCCTTAACACAATTAACTCTGACGTTGACGTGACAACTAAATTTTTATGTCAGCTTACTGAAAAATTTTAATGAATATGATGTGCCAATTAAATAACACCTCAACTCATCCGATCATATTTCATATATGATTTTATTGAATAACAAGTGTGATCGCATTTTATTTTAATTTAATAAATTTTGACCGGATGAATTAGGATGTTATTTAGTTATCACATATATTTAATTAAAAACATATTTTACCCTACTATAATTTGTCAGATATTAAGGCCAAAAATTCATTTTAAGATATTAGCAAATCCAAAATTGGTTGTAAGTTGTAACATACATACATTACATACGTCTCTCTCTCTCTCTCTATCTATCTATATATATATATAGTTTTCCTTGTTCATCTATATATTCATCATTAACATATTATTAGTAGTAGATACGCAATTTTTTAACATCCTCAAGTTTTCAGTTTGTTTAAATAAGAAATAGAGAAGAAAGGGGAAAAAATATCGTAAATAAAGAAAGGCAGATTTTTTTTATTTCCTTTGTTTACTTTAATTTAACGAAAAGGAACAACACATACCTTTATTTTTTTATTTAATAAAAATACATATTAATAATATTGAGATGAATTAAAAACATGTGGTCAGTTTTTTTTTTTTCCTTTCCATTCTTTTCAATTTTTGCTAACAAGTAGTAAGGTGTAAGAAATTGTGTGGAAGCAATATTTTTTTCTCCGTCCAAATCTCTTAGTTTCCACTATTCTCTCTATATCAAACAATGAAAGACATCCAATTAATAAATAACCATTTTTCTTTTTTTTTTTTCCGCACAATCAAGAGAGTAAAGAAAGGAATTCGATCTTTTCTTTTATAAAAAAAAAAACTTTGTTCATCCACTTACATGGTTTAAGAGTTTACATTTTTTTTATGTGCACTTTATATCTTATTAATAATGAGTTACTATGATTTTTCTCATATTAATTTACTCCTATCAATTTTTTATTTTTTAATATATTTCTCTTTTATCCGATTATTTATTATATCTCTCATTTTTTATATTTTCTCTTTGTTACATCATTTTCACGTGTGATTGAGCATATATGTTTTATTAATTAGGGAGTAAATAAATACACTAATTCTCTCTATGAGGATAGACACGTCAAACATAGTGCGTAGGGATTGCATCAACATTACTACATGCCTCATTAAGAAGACTAAATGATGCTATTAAAGTAAGAAAGAAAACATTTGATGCCAAAACAAGACGAAAGTCTCATCTCATCGCACTCTTCTTCTACTACTGTTGTTGCTTGTGTTTCTCTCTCTATATGGAGTCCTCTATATCCCCAAGATACCAAGGGGATCAGAGACCACCGCTGACTCCGAAGCCAATAACCAGATCTGAACCCACCAACCCGTACCCGACCACCTTTGTGCAAGTCGACACCTCCTCCTTCAAGCAAGTCGTTCAAATGCTAACTGGCTCCTCTGAGACCACCAAACGAGCCTCCTCCAAGCCCACCAACCCCACCCACAACATCCCACCCATCAAATCCATACCTAAAAAGCAGCAGCAATCCGGGTTCAGACTCTACGAGCGTAGAAAACTCCCTCAAGAACCTCAACATCAACACTCTCAACCCCAGTTTCGCCTCCAACAACTCCGAATTCTCGCCCCGAAAACCTGACATCTTGTCCCCCAACATCCTCGACCATCCCGCCCTTGTCCTTAGCTCTATCACGCCCCTCACACCCGTCACATTTGACCGATCCTTAGGAGCCCTCATTTGGACGCAGAGACAGAGGAGAAGGCTATCAAAGAGAAAGGGTTTTTTCTTCCACCCTTCACCCGCTTCAACTCCCAGGGACATTGAATCTCGTTTGCTCCCTCTCTTCCCTACTACATCTCCAAGAGCTTCGGGTTCTTCTTCCTTTTCTGCATCATGAATTACTTTTATTTTTTGGATTTTGTATAAGATTATTATATTATAATTTATTATTATATCGTTGGAATTGTTGCTGATATGAGGGATGGATTTGTAATGGTTTATGAAGAGCAGAGAAATGAATAATCTTGCTTCAATTGTATCTACTCACAATTATGTTATATATGTTTCCGTTTCTTCTGTGTTTCTCTAACAGTTGATTTTTGTTTTGGGAATGAAATTTGAATATGTGAATTTTGATTAACTTATATATATATATATATATATATATATATATATACTTTTATTTAACGAAGAGGAACAACACATATCTTTATTTTTTTATTTAATAAAATATACATATTAATAATATTGAGATGAATAAAAAACACGTGGTCTTTTTTTTTCCTTTCCATTCTTTTCAATTTTTACTAACAAGTAGTAAGGTGTAAGAAATTGTGTGGAACCAATATTTTTTTCTCCGTCCAAATCTCTTAGTTTCCACTATTCTCTCTGTATCAAACAATGAAAGACGTCCAATTAATAAATAACCATTTTCCTTTTCTTTTCCCGCACAATAAAGAGAGTAAAGAAAGGAATTCGATCTTTTTTCTTAAAAAAAAAACTTTGTTCATCCATTTACATGGTTTAAGAGTTTACGTATTTTTTACGTGCACTTTATATCTTACTAATAATGAGTTACTATGATTTTTCTTATATTAATTTACTCGTATCAATTTTTTGCGACACCCTTAGTTATACCGCTAAGAATATCACATTGCAAAACGTAACCGTCGAATTTACTGTTTTAAAACTTAGAAAATACGAAAATATTTTTTTTTGAAAATAAAAGTTTAATCATCATCAACTAATCGCATTCTAATTCCATTTTAAGTATTCATGAAATTGTCCTTTCCTTAAGTCTGAAATTCATTTTTTTAAAAACATCTAGACGATTCAATCATTCCGCATACATACACAACATACACGCAGATATAAGGGGATCATGGGGAAGAAACATCATAACATATATATAGAACCATAGTGTCAAAGTAATCCCGGAGTAAACAATATCACTATCAAAACAAGAGTTCTAGTAGTAGAATATAATAAATAAGACCTCAGCCAAAACGAAACAAAACAAAAGGTCACTAAATCAGAGCTGCTACTAACTAGACTCGTGACTACCCCCGGTTACGCTATCCTACTCGTCATCATCCGTCTCAGCAGGAATCCACCCACAACTCCTCCCTCTGGTACCCCCGAGGTTGATCATCCCAAAGTCTTCTGAGGGGTTGTCACTGGGAGAATCCTCTTCCGGCTCCTCATCCTCAGAGTCACCCTTCGGGTCTTCCTCTGGGTCCTCCTCCTCAGATGTAGTGTCATCAATCATGATCATGGTTGGCTCACTCGGACAGGAACGGCCAAATGCGTCAGAATATACGGGCTGTGGAGGTGACACCTCTGGACCGGGAGAGTAACGAGGGGAATCTGGCTCTCCCATAGTGGCCATCCGGGAGGACTGGGAAGAAGTAGATGGAACGGGACGATGCCGACGGTTTAGGAAAGTGGTGTGACGACGAAGTCCTGGTGGTGTCTCGAACTCCAGAATCACAGGCACAGTGATGACGACCTCTGGCACAAGGGGAAGGCTAGGGTGAGAGATCGTGACGTGTACTTCCCCTGTGAATATACAGCGTCTAGGAATGTCCGTGACCCGCCACTGTCCTCGTGGCCCCCATCTCAGCGTTACCCTCATGGTCGACATCTTGAAACTCCCCAAACCCGACTGACGATGGCGAAAGAACGCGACGACAGAGAATAGAAGCAGAGAAGAAAGGGTGAGAACATCATATGAACTCATAACAAGTAGGGCATAGTAACTAGAGCATCAATAAAATATTCACAAACATCCACATAATCTCAATCACAAGTATACAGCTGATGCTACCATGCTATATATGTAATGCATGAGGGCCCGGGAAAGCAACACCAAAAGCAGAGCACATAGCAACTGCTCGACCATATATGTACAATATATCAGGAGTATAGTCTGTACTAGCAAATAGTACGAAGAGCATTGCTCAATCTCTGGCCAAGACGATTTTCCGACTTCCAGACAAACTCACTGATTATGAAAACTTGAGAGCGACAGGATAGTCAAGCCTGTACCCCGTTTGCACGACAGTAGGGGGCGAGCCTACGCCACTTATGCCATTCCGGGACCTGACTCATCCTCAGGGCTGGTCTCCTTTACTGGACCGCTGGTGTTCTTTGCAAAACCCAGTGCACCCGTCCCATCCAGTTTCACACTGTACTAGAGTGGTATTGCCATATAGGTCGTAAGGCTTTTGAACCTTAATCATTATTGATGCACATGATGTATGTCACACCGCAAACACTTACAATATTACATCCTTACAGACAAGCCCATTGAATCTTTTTACGTCACCACTTTATCGTGGTGCAACCTTGTAGATTCAAGGTCTTTCTTTTGAGGAAAACCAAATCACACTCTCTTGCCAAGCTTCTCAAGTTTTATGTAGAGAGAAAGTGTTGGTTATAATCTTTTAAGGTGGCTTGTGCTAGCTTTATTGATAATCATGTTCACTTAAGTCCGACAATTTACTAAGGCTTATGGATATGTCTTATGAAAGGCATTACTAATCCTAATTCTATTTGTATGACTAATTAAGATTAGGCTTAACCTTTAATCATAACTAGTCTTCATTAATCGAATTTCAATTAATCTTATCCTTCTTTAATTAAGTCTTAATCCTTACTTAAGATCCTAATTAGTTTCTAATTATCCCTTAATCTCTTCCTTAATCTTGGATTAGGGTTTTTAATTATGCTTGATTAAGGTTAAATTGTAATTAATTAGTTTTTGACCGTCTTAGAGATTAATTACTTAATTAACACTTATATTAATATTAATTATCTTTAGACTTAATTAATTATTAATTAACCTAAGTAATTTAGGCTAATCAACATAGGTGATTAAATTAGTTAAGCCTACTAATTAATCCTAAAATTTAATTTTTCACAACTTAGATTGGTGTTGAAGTTCAACCCTAATCTAAGCCTAAGCCCATGAATTATTTTTAGTTATCTTTTAAATGGAGTTTTGACTTTCTTTTTGAAGGCTTTGGGACTAAACAAAAGCTTAAAGGTTATTGGGCTCATGAGAGCCCATTTTTATTCATAATAAATAAAAAATGTGACTTTTAAATAGATTTTTATTTTAGTTAAAATAAAAATCCGAATTTAATTACTTAATTTAAAAACTTATCTTATTTGCAATTTAGTCCTTTTTGTTACAAATTTATTCTTTAGTCCTTTTGGGCCAATTTAGCCCAAAAACATGTTTTAAACATCCTTTTGATCTTTTTAGGATCAAAAGGACATTCTTGATGAGTTTCATCAAGAACACTCATGAACATCAAGAACAACCTTGAATGTTCATCCAAAACTTCAAATTTTTCACAACATCCAATCTTCACCAAAACTTCACACATTCATCAACAAACAATCTAAATGCCAAATATCATACTAATCCACTCAAAATCATCCACATACACATTAAAGTTCATAACTCCATTTTCAAGCTCATAAACACTATTTTTCAAGGATCAATCATCAAAACAATTTTGTAAATCCATCCAACCACATGCATGTTCATCAAATCATCATCTAAACACATTACAATCATCAAAACAATTTTAGAATACATGCAGCCCCATCTTCACTCTCTTGGCCGAGAGCATCAAGGAAAAAGGGAGAAATTTTGCAAAAATTTTAGCTTGGCTTGCATGCATCCAAATCCATCAATTAAACACATTTTAAGCATCAAAACAAACATGCAAACATCAATCACAACCCAGCTCAATAGATCCGAAAATATACATTCAAAAGAAGTTCCAAAAAGATGATTTTTCAAGTAAAAACAAGGTTAGAAAAGCAAGGATTCAAGGGTAAATCCTTGACTCTAGTTACAAAGCCTACTAGAGTTCAAGTTCTCCCCCCCTTTACCTATGAAATTTCCTCAAGAATGAGGTGCAGAAACAGCTCACAAAATAGCCCAAAAATCCCTCCTTTGAGTCACCAACAAGAGCTTTGCAAGGCTAGAAGGCTTAGTGTTTAAGCTTAGGGTTCAAAGATGGAACCTTAGGCTTGAAAGTGTTTGGAGAAAAATGGAGGATTTGAGAGAGTGTTCACGGCTTCAAGAGGAAGAGGAAGAGAGAAAATGAGAGAATGAAATGGAGACCTTGCATGTTAGGAAAGGAAAATGAATAAATGTTTTAATGTTTAATACCATAATTTTCCTAAGCTAGACACTTGTCTTGGAAGGAAGGAAGGAAGGAAGGAAGAGACAAGTGTCTCCCATGCAACACACACACACATGCACGGTTTCTAGAAGGAGGAAAGGAAGAGTTGTGCAAATTTTCTGGCCCGGATCAAGAGTATTCGGGCCCGGTTCAAGAGACAGGAGGGGCAAAAAGGTCATTTTTCACAAAAAATCCCAAAAATTCCAAAAAAATTCCTAAAAATAGGAAATTAAATTCTGAATCCAAAAAATATGAATTTTGATGATTAAAAATAATTTTAATCACTCAAAATCTAATAAAACACTCAAAACAGCAAAAACGGCAAAAACGGTAAAACGCGGGCGTTACATTTTCATTTTTTAATATATTTATCTTTTATCCGATTATTTATTATATCTCTCATTTTTTTTATATTTTTTTCTTTGTTACATCATTTTCACGTGTGATGAAGCACATATGTCTTATTAATTAGGGACTAAATAAATGCACTAATTCTCTCTATGAGGATAGACACGTCAGACATAGCGTGTAGGGATTGCATCAATACTACTACAGGCCTCATTAAGAAGACTAAATGATGCTATTAAAGTAAGAAAGAAAACATTTGATGCCAAAACAAGACGAAAGTCTCATCTCATCGCACTCTTCTTCTACTATTGTTGATGCTTGTGTTTCTCTCTCTATGGAGTCCTCTATATCCCCAAGATACCAAGGGGATCAGAAAACCATCGCTGACTCCGAACCCAATAACCAGATCTGAACCCACCAACTTGTACCCGACCACCTTTGTGCAAGTTGACACCTCCTCCTTCAAGCAAGTCGTTCAAATGCTAACTGGCTCCTCCGAGAGTGCCAACGAGCCTCCTCCAAGCCCACCAACCCCACCCACAACATCCCACCCATCAAATCCATACCTAAAAAGCAGCAGCAATTCGGGTTCAGACTCTACGAGCGTAGAAACTCCCTCAAGAACCTTAACATCAACACTCTCAACCCCGGATTCTCCTCCAACAACTCCGAATTCTCGCCCCGAAATCCCGACATCTTGTCCCCCAACATCCTCGACTTTCCCGCCCTTGTCCTTAGCTCCATCACGCCCCTCACACCCGTCACATTTGATCGATCCCTAGGAGCCCTCATTTGGACGCAGAGGCAGAGGAGAAGGCTATCAAAGAGAAAGGGTTTTTCTTCCACTCTTCACCCACTTCAACTCCCAGGGACATTGAACCTTGTTTGCTCCCTCTCTTCCCTACTACAGCTCCCAGAGCTTCAGGTTCTTCTTCCTTTTCTGCATCATGAATTACTTTTATTTTTGGATTTTGTATAAGATTCTTATATTATAATTTATAATTATATCGTTGGAATTGTTACTGATATGAGGGATGGATTTGTAATGGTTTATGAAGAGCAGAGAAATGAATAATCTTGCTTCAATTGTATCTACTCACAATTATGCTATATATGTTTCCCTTTCTTCTGTATTTCTCTAACAGTTAAATTTTTGTTTTGGGAGTGAAATTTGAATATGTGAATGTTGATTAACTTATAATATATATATATATATACTTTTATTTAACGAAAAGGAACAACACATATCTTTATTTTTTTATTTCATAAAATATACATATTAATAATATTGAGATGAATTAAAAACATGTGGTCTTTTTTTTTCCCTTTCCATTCTTTTCAATTTTTACTAACAAGTAGTAAGGTGTAAGAAATTGTGTGGAACCAATATTTTTTTCTCCGTCCAAATCTCTTTGTTTCCACTATTCTCTCTGTACAAACAATGAAAGACGTCCAATTAATAAATAATCATTTTCCTTTTCTTTTCCCGCACAATAAAGAGAGTAAAGAAAGGAATTCGATCTTTTTTTTTTTTTTTAAAAAAAAAACTTCGTTCATCCATTTACATGGTTTAAGAGTTTACATATTTTTTACGTGCATTTTATATCTTACTAATAATGAGATACTATGATTTTTCTCATATTAATTTACTCGTATCAATTTTTCATTTTTTTAATATATTTATCTTTTATCCGATTATTTATTATATCTCTCATTTTTTTATATTTTTCTCTTTGCTACATCATTTTCACGTGTGATGAAGCACATATGTCTTATTAATTAGGGACTAAATAAATGCACTAATTCTCTATATGAGGATAGACACGTCAGACATAGCGTGTAGGAATTGCATCAGCACTACTACAGGCCTCGTTAAGAAAACTAAATGATGCTATTAAAGTAAGAAAGAAAACATTTGATGCCAAAACAAGACGAAAGTCTCATCTCATCGCTCTCTTCTTCTACTATTGTTGCTGCTTGTGTTTCTCTCTCTATGGAGTTCTCTATATCCCCAAGATACCAAGGGGATCAGAAACCACCGCTAACTCCGAAGCCAATAACCGGATCTTAACCCACCAACTCGTACCCGACCACCTTTGTGCAAGTCAACACCTCCTCCTTCAAGCAAGTCGTTCAAATGCTAACTGGCTCCTCCGAGACTGTCAAACGAGCCTCCTCCAAGCCCACCAACCCCACCCACAACATCCCACCCATCAAATCCATACCTAAAAAGCAGCAGCAATTCGGGTTCAGACTCTACGAGCGTAGAAACTCCCTCAAGAATCTCAACATCAACACTCTCAACCCCGGTTTCTCCTCCAACAACTCCGAATTCTCGCCCCGAAAACCCGACATCTTGTCCCCCAACATCCTCGACTTTCCCGCCCTTGTCCTTAGCTCCATCACACCCCTCAATCCCTCACACCTGTCACACTTGACCGATCCGCTAGGAGCCCTCATTTGGACGCAGAGGTAGAGGAGAAGGCTATCAAAGAGAAAGGGTTTTTCTTCCACCCTTCACCCACTTCATCTCCCAGGGACATTGAACCTTGTTTGCTCCCTCTCTTCCCTACTACATCTCCCAGAGCTTCAGGTTCTTCTTCCTTTTCTGCGTCATGAATTACTTTTATTTTTTAGATTTTGTATAAGATTCTTATATTATAATTTATAATTATATCGTTGGAATTGTTGCTGATATGAGGGATGGATTTGTAATGGTTTATGAAGAGCAGAGAAATGAATAATCTTGCTTCAATTGTATCTACTTACAATTATGCTATATATGTTTCCCTTTCTTTTGTGTTTCTCTAACAGTTGATTTTTGTTTTGGGAGTGAAATTTGAATATGTGAATTTTGATTAACTTATAATATGCACGTTTGAATTATATAAATTATTACTAACAATTATGGTGTTAGGATTCAGGGGAAATGAAACAACTTCCGGTCATAAATATTTTGTCCTTCCCCTTTGTCCCTGCCTTTCACGTAGTTCACCTGTGGATTTTAGAAGATTTAGGTCGTTTCGAACGGTCAAATTATTCAATTAATGCCACAATAGAATTTGGTCACTACAAGAAATGTTACCTATATTGACAGACAAAAACTGTCACTAGAGGTCAAATATCCATCACTAGAGGTCCAGGTGACATTTATTGACGGACACATGGGCCGTCAACTATGAGTGTCGTTGGCCTACGGTGATCTTGGCCGTCAGTCAAGGCTGTATAAATTAGATTTTAACACAATTTATTTGACATGACATAACAGAGAAGCAGACACATTTGCCAAAAGTCCACAATGAAAGAAAGGAATAAATGCAGCAGTTATGTGTAATGGTAGTGTCAGTTGCTTAAATACCTCTTTTTCCAGCTCGTAGAAGGAAGTGCAGAGTAACCAATCTGCTTTGTCAATGTTAGAATACTGACCATATAAGTATCTTGAAAGTGGATATCAAGCTTGTCAATAGAAAGAACATCAGGAACAACTTCAAGCATTGGAATGACTCTACCTGTAAAGATGAGTAAGATTGAGTCAAATCAGAAAATTTGATAAACCAGAACAACTAGGATAGGCAATTGAAGTATATTAGATTAGATAATATAAAATTCAATAGATACAATAGTCCATATTCCTGTTCAGTCAAATGAATTTAATCATTTTAGGTACATTTAACATTCTTTTTGGTACAAAATTATTTTTTTCTCCTTTTGGTAAATAACTATTATATCTTTGAACAAATTACTAATTCTGATATAAGACGTTCTTGCCTTTTTGAATAGGGAAACTGATGAAGAAACAATATATCATGAGCAAAAAGACTTCGAGGTAATACTGGCAATCAAAACCTCCGTTTCACTCTCGTTTTAACTTCAAACATCAATAAAATAAAAAACCATAAGTAGTAAAGCATCATATCTCTTACAATTTAGGAATCTCAATCATAGAAAACAAATTAATTATTGAGGATGAGTTAAGTATCTTGCATTGCAACTATTCATAACTAGTAAACTGAAATCAAGGTTGCATGATTGCATCTTCCCGAAATTACACAAATTAAACATCAGAGAGCACTTTTAAATAAGAAATTAAACCCTAATGAAACAAATTACTATGAAGTTTCACATATATAAATGTGTAGCAGATAAAAAAAGGTACCTCGCATCCAAAATTCTTTGTTGAAGAAGCAAAACCCTTAAAAGCCTTCCCTGATCTCATAAAGCACAGTAAAGGCTAGCGAATTGGTGAAAACCGTAATGAATCAAAGAATCAGATTATGGGATTGAAAGGAGAAGAACCTAAATGGCGGTGCCTCGGACGCGGAGCCATCGGAAGAGGAGGAAGGAAGAGTGGAGATTGAGAAAGTTGCCGTAGAGCAAAGGTTCGATAGCTAAGTGTTGGCCGAGACAGTTGAGGTGATCAAGGACATTGGCTTCACCACGAGCACCGACAGCGTCGAGGCTGAACATGGCGGTCGTATGAGCGAAGAAGCTATTTCTTGGTGATGAAGTCGATTTGAGATTAATCACGCAACGAGAGAAAGAAAGGAGAGGGGTAATTGATGATTAGGGATTTTCTGCGAGAAAGTGACAGAGTGAGGGTGAAAAGTGAAGAGTGAGAAACATTTTGATTGGATTCAATTTGAAATTGATGTGAAGGAAAACAACTTTTACTGATGGATAAATCCTTCATCACAATAAGTGGCTGTCAGCATAGGGAATTTTTTTTGTAGTGGGTGAACCATTTCAGTTTCTTCACCTCAACGACATTCATAATTAGTAACATTAATAAACTCTATACTAATTTCTATCTTTGGAAAGATGGTAGGGACTCTGGGGAAGAAATTGGGATGAGAGAGAGGGGAAAACTCTGGTTTGAGGATCAAATTACAAAAGCAGCTTTGGGTTGGGCTAGCTGTCAAACAAAGAGTAAAAGGATGGGGAAGGAATCTTGACCCTTTTCTTGTCTTTCTTTGTGAGGGAAAGATGCCACCCATAACAAGAGATGAAGGTAGGCAAATTAATCTTTGTGCCCAAAATTCACCCTTGTTGAATAAACTAATTAAGGTTGTTTCTTAACGAATTAGTCGTAATGGCAAGCAAATTAATCTTTTTAATTAGAATTTAAATTATAGTGTGATAATCCATATCCTTATAGTGTATCAGAAGTCAAACTAGCTTGATTGTGTTTAGATGAGAGCAATAAATATATTCATGGTGTGAACTGCGAACAGAGAAGTACAATTTGAGCCATAAAGTATTTTTTTAATTTTTTTTTCCTTAGTAGTAGGGACCTCATTTCTTTTGAGTCAGGTCTTAAATATAAAGCTTTGAACAGCCGTGAAAAGCAATCATGCAAAGATAGTCCCTCTTTGTGTGATTCAATGTTTTAATTTTCCTTTTTGACTATAAGGAGACTAGAATTGAAGTGAACAAGAACATGAGAAAGTGGACTTGTGATGATGAAAGGAAAGAATAGATGGGAAGACACGGTTTTGATATATATCAGCTCCTTGTGCTTCTTGTTATTTGCGTGTGTTATACATACGATTTTTGTGGACTTTGCAACTCATGGTTGGTGATGCATTTATTAGAGATTTGAAACTTAACATGTGCACTGCTTGGACTCCCCTGTTGCATTTTGGTTACCAATTATCAAACTCTCCTTCTTTTCTTTCGCTTTCCCAATCTTTTTTTAGAAAAATATCAAACATACCACATATGGCGTGTTTTGATTTGATGTGTTATTGATAATCATCCTTCAAAAGTCGATGAATCTTTTAACGTAATGAAAAAAATTGCAAGAATGACATCTTTGAATGGCTGACATATACTACAGTATGTGTATATGAACTTTCCTTATGATCCCTTTGAAAAAGATAAATATATACGGGGATTGGCGATGCTAGAGTGGACAAACAAATTAAATGTTAGTTAAATGCTTATAATTTTTCTTTGCGGTATTGGTTGTTTGGCTTTGGCAATTCATTGGCATCTAATCACCGTTTCACGACCTGAAAATAAAATAGACGAAGTGACTAATGAAAGTGGGGCATTTTATTTGAACAAGAAAATTAGTAGGGATTTTCGAATCACGAGCCATGGCTTTAATAAAGGAGGAAGGGGAGGAGACTTTGTAAGAACTTCATGCTCCTAACACTGCTAGGAGCTATAAAATATTAGTTGGTGGAATAAGTTCAATTTACATGTGTTCAGCCACGATAACTCGATGAACATAAAAATGCATCAAATGATTCATTTGTAGCATCGGATTTGGACCCTCTCTCCTGGAGATTTCCCTCTCCCATCTCTCTCCAACAAAATCATGACCATTTATTGATCAATCCCTAAAAAATACTCATATCAGTATTAACTAATTTTTTATATAAACTATTAACTAATTTAAACCATTAAAAATAATGAATGGTTATGATTTTTCAAGAGAGAAATGAAGCATGAGAGGATCCACACACTCTAGCATCTCTTTTTACACCGAATATGTGTCCCTTGTTTGCATAGTAAGAAAGAGGATAGAGGGGGAAAACTCTTCTTTTTACTATGCAAATAATGTATAATGTAAAAAATGGTGGTTCAAAATCCATAAACACATTGGATTTGATGTTTTTCTTAAGAAAAAAATATTTTTTAATAGGTAATTATCAAAGGTATAATTAATTAGTATATGGTTTTCTCTTTACAAGCCTCGATCAACAATAATGTCATAATTTCATAATCGAGAGGATTACATTTTTTTTAGAATTTATTAAGTATTGTTAGTTTAGAAATATTTACACCATCATCCAAAAATGAGTTATCTTATCATTTAATAAATATGGCACATTATGTTACTAAATCACAACCCAAAAATTTTTTATGGTATTTAAATTTAAAATGTTATGTAACTTATATCTTATAGGACTTGACTTTATAGTTTTCAAATTTAAAATTTTATGTAACTTATATCTCGTAGGACTTGACTAGCACTTTACATCATTGCTATTTCTATTAGACGCACTCCATCACCATCAACGTCATTAAGCACCCTTCATCCAAACATCCTCCACCGACAAAGGCACAACACCTTCATTGCTATGTTTTCGATGACGATCATAGTGGTGAAGAGTGACAAAAGTAGTGAAAGGTGTTGGGCAGTGGTGACAGTAATTGTGTTACTAAAATCAATTACAACCCAAAAAAATTATGGTTGTCAAATTTAAAATGTTATGTAACTTACATCTCGTAGGACTAGACTAGCACTTTACATCATTTCTATTTCTATTAGACACATTCCATCACCATCAACGTCATTAAGCACCCTTCATCCAAACACCTTCCATCCAAAGGCACAACACCTTCATTGCCACATTTTCGGTGACGATCATAGTGATGGAGAGTGACAAAAGTAATGAAAGGTGTTGGGCGGTGGTGACAGTAATTGTGTTACTAGAATCAATTACAACCCAAAAAAAATTATGATTTTCAAATTTAAAATGTTATGTAGCTTATATCTCATAAGACTTGACTAGCACTTTACATCATTGCTATTTCTATTAGACGCACTCCATCACCATCAACTTCATTAAGCACCCTTCATCCAAACATCCTTCACCGCAAAGGCACAACACCTTCATTGCCACATTTTTTGTGACAATCATAGTGGTGGAGAGTGACGAAAGTAATGAAAGGTGTTGGGCGGTGGTGGTAGTAACGGTGGATAGTGTTATGTGGCAGTGACATTTGGTGAAGGATGTCAAGTAATAATGATGTTTGCGAAGGGTATTAGGTGATAACAAAGAAACGAGTATAGAAAGTGTGCAACAATGGTAGCAAATTAGCAATTGGGTACGTTAGGAATCAGTGGTAATTGTAAAGATTGTTGAACATGACGATAATAAATGGTGTTAAACGATTATAATAGCGGTGGAGTGTGTTGATTTGCAATAGTGATGATGAAGAATAGGAGATACAAGATGTTCAATGAAACCACACTTATAAATCTTGTTTTAAAAATCCAAGATGAAAATATCTTGAGATTGAGTTAAAATTAATTTAATTCGAATTTAGCTAAGCTCGATCTTATTCCAAATTTTGCACTTAAAGATAAAAAAAAAAAATCTTGCAACCACATTTAAATATGCCTTGAAAAATAAAGTTTTTAATTCATAAAATGTACTTATTTAAAACATGTCATGTATATCAATGAATTAGCAATCACTTAGACCATCGCAAGTTGGAAGGTTGTGAAAACCTTGGTTCAACCAAAATCAGAGTGCATGATTAGGCTTATGCCATTTTTCTAAGCTCGACTGTCAATAAACTCGTCAAGAGCATGATTTGATGGCTTTCAGTGTAATTAAAAGCTGAATTAATTTAACATTATCCTATAGGGTTGTGTATTTGACAATTTGAATGTTTGCTTAATTTGATCAACCTTCTTCGTAAAAAGTTACAAGTTTTACCGAGTCTATGTGTAAACTCAGTGCAATTATAGTTTGTTTGATTTGCTACTCTTTCCGTTCTTTTTTAATTATTGTTTTAGAGAAAAATTATTTTAATTTATTGACCATTTTAAAAGATTAAGGTGATATTAATTATATCATTATCTTTAAATAATTAGGAGGAAAATTAAGAGATAACATTTTTAAAAAAATAATTAGTATATATTAAAAAGATAAAAAATAATACTAATTAATGTAAACGGGGATATTAATCAAATTATTTAATTTAAACCTTTAAATGATATTATACTTCATAATTGGAAGATAATGTAAACATATTTTAGCATTTAACTTTAGTAAGAGATAAAAACTACATCCTTCCGCTGTGAAAAATCTATAATATTCCAAGAGCTTCTATTTAAAATCAAGCACTTAACATGATTAATTATACATTCCCAATTTTAATTTTTTTAAAAAATTATAAAAACTATCAAATAATAAAGGGGTGGGTGTATTTGGAATACTGAAAATTTGCCCTGCCTTGATGAGAACCTTTGAAAAGTAGAATGGAAAAAATAGAAAAAAAAATGGAAGAGACGTTTATATCAGAAGAAAAAAAAGAATAGTAAAATGAACTTTAGGAAAGTTCATATAACAATTAATCCACTTAATATTTTATATATATATATATATATATATATATATATATATATATATATATATAAGAAGACGAAGAATAATAATAGACATGTTGCATAGACAAATAGAAATAGACCCAGTTGCTCTCAACATACATTGGTATTTCGCTCAATACTCATAGTGTAACTACACAACACCCGGAAGAAATGAAATAAGATCACCCATATATATTTATTAATATTTTTTTATAATGTAAATTGTTTGAATGGAGGAAATTCCATTTTATTCAAGAAACCCAATTGATGAATGAAGATGAAAAAAATAGTCACTTGTATCTTCCTCTTCTCTCCTGGCTTGTTTGTGAAATTAATCAGTGTTCCTGGCGCAATGTGTAATGCGAGTGCAACCACGACGATAAGGATTGGCCCTCCCCCTCTGTCTGCAATTGTAGTAGGAACGTCCACGCCTTCCACATGGAACTTGGTTGGCTCTAAGTGCTCCATAGCTGATGTACCTTTGGCGCCCTGCAAGTGCTCGACGTGCTGATTCAGAACTCATCAAAAACTCATTGTCGTCTTCAATCAGATCACCATCACCATCACCACCGCTCACAAGCCCAGCAAGGTCAGGCATTTTAGATGCTTCAGCCACCATGGCCACGACCAAGGCCAGGAGGAGGAAAACAAGCAACCGCTTTGAGTCCATTTCAGAGATATGTGGTGGTCAATCTCTGTTTCGTGGAATGAAAAGAGATAAAGAAAAGGCCTTTTAAATTGCCGTTTTCCCTACCCTTCTTGGCAGAGTATGGGAAAATGGGTGGATATGGGTGAAAAGGTGGGAGGGTTAGAAATAGTGGCTCCATCTTTTTTTTGGAGGTTATCATTTGTGATTTAACGTGATTTTGGCAATTGTAGATACTAATTAGAGAAAGACCCTATTATTGATTTCAAGTTTTTTTGGTCAAAATAGATGTATGGCTTGCGTGATGCATGTTTGCTTAAAATTGAAAGCCACTTGTTTCTCTAACCACCATAACTGAATTTGTAATTTGAGTTACTAAATTTGACATTGCCTTCCAAAGGTCCCGTGCTTCTTACATTCGTGCTAATATCAAAGGTAACCTTTATTTCAATTCAAAGGTACATGACTATATACTCATATTCCGAAGAATGAGTTCAAGAAAATATTGTGCCTAAAAATGTTATTTTAAAGTAAATGAAAAAACTATTTAGTTAACCTATAATATTTATGAGAATATTTTTCAAAATGCAAAAGGTGAGAGAGAGAGAGAGAAGTGGGAATGGAAGTTAATGTATATACTATATAATATAACATTTATCTTTGATTTTCATGTCATGGTAAAAAAAATCCACTTCTCATCATAGAAATAAAGTGGATAGAATATAGGAATATCATTTTTCTAATAATTAATAATACCCAAAAATATAATTTTCAAAAGTTATATCACATATAAGAATGTGTTGTTTTCAAATTTAATTTTACAAGACAACCTTTTTTTTTTTTTGGGTCCAATACAAGACAACTTGACAAACTTTGAAATAAACATACTTCTTTCAGTTTGGGTTTTGTACAGAATCTTAAAAGACCATATGACAGGGTAACCGGCTGGTCCAATGCTCAACTGGGCTTTTACCTCTCTGGGTTGAATAATCAACGTCATATGGCTTCTATTCGCATGGGCCTTGTCCAAAACTCTGCCCATCGGAGGGGACTTTTAAAACAATTTTGCGTGGAGGCTGTTTCCTCTTCTTTTCTTAGGAAAGCATACTCAAGACTCAACTCACCACCCTATGCAATTCAAAGGGCTGACACAGTGACTAAAGATATCAATTTCAATTAAAAAAAAATCATTGCTTTTAACTCCCAGGCTTCCAAAAAGTACATTGCTTTATTAGTCTTCCGCCAGAGTGGTATTCTTCTTCTATTCAAACCAGTGTACCCGTTAAATGCACGGATAATTTTTACAGTATTAGACATATAATAATTATTTAAAAAAAAAAATACAATAATTTTTAATAAATAGAATTCATAATATATGAAATTTAAAAATTACATATTAACATGAATGATTATTTTTCTCTATTCACCTTTTATTCTTATCTCTGCCTCAATTTTTCATTTGCACAATATATCCTAATAAACTCAAGTTACTTTCCTTTTTTCTTTATTCCACCTCAATATGTAAATTTTTTTATATTATCCGTGTATATTCGTTAAATCTTATTTTAAATTATATTTATAAAAGAAGTTAAAATCTATAGTAACTTTTAAAACTATTTTAATTTATTGATTACATAATATTTTCCAAAAAATGATTATCTAAACATTCTTAAAGTTTCAAAAGTACATTTTTAAAAAAGGAACTATTATTTTTTTTTGTAGTTTGTCAAAGAATTTTTTATATATTGCTTTATTAATGGGATAACTAACTCTTTTTTAAGGCTGATAACTATTTGTCCTATAATTGCTACCCCTAACTCATTTATCTAACTGAAAATATGTCTCACCACCATTTTCAATCATACTCTCTTACAACTCTTTTTCCATGGAAATCATATTTAAATTTTTTGTACATATCGATGAAATTGACCAATTTTTGAAAATTTTCCTCTCATACCCCCTTTCATACGGAACAAATTTTTCTCTCACTTATGATTAATATTCTCCATTTTTATTTATCAAACAGTGTTAAATTAAATGATTACATCTTTTATTCCTAATAATACACTTTTATATCTTATAGTCTTTTTATATCTTTTTATTTATTTGAAAATATTTTATTTTATTTTATTTGTTATCTCGTGTATAATAAAAAATTCATAAATATAATATATAATCCATTATCTCTAATGCTTATGGAATGACCCATTAATGAGATTTTTTTATTACTTATGGAATGCCTCTAGTGCATACATGATGTAAAAAAAACAATAATGACCTTTTAGAATATTCTTTCTAATGCTTCAATAATGCCCCTTGTATAAGATAAAACTTTAAGATTATTGGAATTGCCTTCAGACGTAACGTTCATTATTTTATTTTAAGGTTTAAATTCAAATAGACAAAACTATAATATTTCTTTTTAAACACCAATAACTTTCTTGTCAACTTATATATGCCCGCATTTGACAATACAATTGAATAGAACTAAAATTTTATGGGTTAGGCATTGCTCAGTTCATCAACCACTTAAAAACTTTGCAAGCTAGTTAATGCTTATGGAATGACCCCTTAGTGAGATTTTTTTATTGTTTATGTAATGCCTCTAGTACATACATGATGTAAAAAAAATATGAATGACCTTTTAGAATATTCTTTCTAGTGTTTCAAGAATGCCTCTTGTATATAATAAAACTTTAAAATTTTTGGAATTACTTTCAGACGCAACGTTCATTATTTTATTTTAAGGTTTAAATTCAAATAGAATAAATTATAATATTTTTTTATAAACACCAATAACTTTCTTGCCAACTTATATATGCCAGCATTTCACAATACAATTGAATAGAACTAAAATTTTTGGGTTAGACATTGCTCAGTTCATCAATCACTTAAAAACTTTTTTAGCTGGTTTTATCCATAACCAAATCAAATTTCAATTTTCCTATCAAGTGAAATTTTGTAAAACAACTAAGTTGTTGCAACACATACAAAGATAAGTCACCAATTAAAGATATTCTGCAACATTTTCAATCTTTCATTTATCATTGTCAACAATAAAATAAAAAAAACTCAAAAACCAAATGAAGATGTTCATAACCAATCACAATTTAATTTTTTTCAAATATTTAGTTGGGACTTTGACATTTGCAAAGTATGAAAACTAAGAAACATTATTCTTGATCCTAGGTCACAAAGACCTTTTAAACAAAAATATGAAACCCACAGAATAATACTAATTAAATAATTACTATTAACGTAATTATAAAATATTTTTTAATATTATTTTAAATTTCATAGTATATCTTTTTAATCTTATAAACCATTTTTAATATATTTAAATTATTAAAATGACCTTTAATACTGATATTTAATATTTTGATATAATTTACTATAATTGTTATAACAAAAGTTGCACATTTTTCAAGTGTTTGAGCATGTTTCAAATTTCGTATTACATTTTTAACTTTTTGAAATGATTTTCTAAGTTATTTTAATATGTTATAAATTTATATTATATTTTTATTTATGTTATAAACTTTTTTTTATATTGATTGTTAAAATTGACTTTAACATTGATGTTTGATATAATAAAGATAACTATAATTAAATAATTAATACAATTATTTAAGTGTTTGAGCATGTTTCAAATTTCATATTATATTTTTAATTTTTAAAATATAAAGTTTTACCTTTTTGAAATTATTTTATTATGTTTTAAATTTCGTATTTTGTTTTTATTTATGTTATAAACCTTTCCTTTTTAATATTGAAATTGTTAAAATGGCTTTAGATAATATTTATATTTTATATAAAAAAATTATAATTAAATAATTACTATAATTACTATAAAAAATTATAAATTAGTTTTATAAAGTGTTTGAGAATGTTTTAAATTTCTCATTATTTTTTTATAAAATTATTAAATATGCTTTAAATTATTATTATTTATATTTGTTACTATCATAATTTTTTATTTTTATAGTGATATTTACTTTAATATAATTACTATAGTTAATTAATGGTGATGCATAAAATTAATCATTTAAAATGTTAAAGATACTTTCTACTTTTAGAAGTTTTGCTTAAAGAAATTTACTATTGTGTCCTCGCTTTAGATTTCATTTGCCACTTTCACTACCTTATTTTTATATATATAAAGATTTCTGCACCATCCCTCCCCCTGTTTTTTATTTTTCACATTGGCTTATATTAATTTGCTTCAGGTAGTAAACATTTGTCTAGCTGTCAAGTTAAAATGTGTGCTTAATTTATCCAAAGTAACGTAAATTCGGATAGAAGATATTCTCTTTTGCCAAATCTAAGTTGGAACCAAAAAGTTGATTAGTTAGAATTAGAATGGAAGTAACCTAGGATTCCTCAATGGTGGTGGAAAGAAGGAGAGTAAAAAACAATTGATTCAGTTACATCATGCGTTATGGTGATAGGTACCGTACCTAATACTAATAATATTAGCGTGTTTGCATTTCCTCCGCCGAGATGACAGTGAAAGGGAAGCCCACCAGTACAGTAAGTACTGTTCAGAATTCATAACGCTCAGCTCAATTCATTTTCCAAATTGTGTCAAAAGTCATCTTTGGCGACTAGCTAGACACAGGTCTTTCTGTACAGTCAAGTTTTCATCTCACAAATGATAAATTTCCATTGTGTTTGTGTACTGTCAAACCCGGATATATAATACTCATGCCTTTAATAAGATGGATTTGTGAAAATGCTTAATTATGGAGTATTCTTCAAATGTTGTTCTTTCCCCCTCATCCCGATCCTTAATTAAGAAAATAAAAACTCTAAACTTAAGGTCACCAATAAGATCGACAATTCTTAGAAAATCTCAAATTATGGAAAATTTGTCATCCCTACCCAAAAGAATCTCAACCACCATGCCAGCTCGCTCCTCTCACACTTATGAGTTATGTCACCCTTGGCCTACTAATTATATTGGCCGTTTATACTAATAATATGTTTGATTTAGTATTAAAATATAAAAATTCACATTTTTAATATTAGAAAATAGTTGTGTGAGTAAATTTAAACTCAAGTTTAATCAATTTTAAAATGTGAAAAATTCAAGTTTTTAGCACTAGAAATAATTACATTAAAAAATTTAAATTTGAATTTAGTTAGTTATAATGCTAAACCAAACATATATCCATATGTGTTCCTTGCTCTTCGGTGTATATCCTCAAATTCGATCTATCGTCCACCACCAGTGACTTATAATGCACAACACTTACATCATGGATCATGGTTAATCTTATTGTGAGTTTATATAAGTGCAAAGCTTTCCACACCTACAACACTAATCCCAGCGAAAACGCAAATTTGTTTTTCCATCTATTGACGGGTGCCCCTAATAAAAAAATAATATATCTAATTATCTCATTAATTAATTCAAGCTTCTAGAACTATATATAGCTAGCTATTAGGGCGAAGAAATATTAAATCAGATTTTGACTCTGAAATTTGGCTGAGGCGCAACGGTTAATCAAAATATCATATTTTAGTTCCTTCTTATTTAACAAATACATCATACCATATGTAAGCTTTGCGAATTTAACAATAATTTTCTATACCTAGAACAGAAATAAAACTGCATTTTCATTGTCTACAAAATTATCATAGGTTATTGCAGGTCACATCATGCTTGTAAAATTGGTTAACGTACCATGTGAGATTGTAGTTTATATCCATCATTTTCATTAATTAAAAATATTAAATGGGTAGTCTCCAAATTAGAGATATCATAGATTTCATCCAGGTGGTGCATCTGTAATTAAACACTTGTATAGAATTATATCCACCCATGACCCACCAAAAAATTAATATAGAAATATATCACACTGGTTCACATTAGAATATTGTTCAATGACATTCTAACAAATAAATGATCATATTCCCAAATTAATTAAAATTGGTTGCGTATAATATAACCCGTCACATTAGATATTACTAGAAAAATTTTTCCATACCATTGAAGAAGGTGAGAAAACTACACGAAGGTGGCTCTAGACTAGTCTAGCTCTTGGCTTCACCCTTCAAATCAAATTAACTATATGACGCCATGATGAAATCATATCACAAGCAAATTAAATAGCAGCAATACTTAGAGCTTCTTCAGCAGAGAGGTACAAGCACTTGCTGTTGGATGGAGATGAGACAATTATTAAAAGGGACCCTATAACATGTTAATGAACTTTGAATTTTGGCATGAAATAGTTATCAAATCACTAACCAAACAACAACTACGTAGGCCCCCCTGCCCGCATGTCTCTATCGATCAATATTTTCGGAACATAAAAACAAATTATAGTGTAAGTTTATCATCTTTTAGTTTGTGTCTATATCCATCTTAACCAAACTCATGTGATACTAGAAAATAGGTTGGGATATTATCTAATCCCAACTTGCTGAGATAATTATTAACTACTAGTACTAAGCGTGTTTTATGGTTTTCCCTTTCCGTATGGAAAATTCTTCTTGCACACCCATCAACATCTCATACCCCTCATGTATATCTCTGACTAATCATAACATAGGTGTCCAAAAAGAATATGGGACAAATATAATCAAATGGTAAAACATGATAATAGTGATATATGTGTATATCTGAGTAGTTTTTTTTCCCATATAACTTAGTTAATTTAAGCTCGGTTGCATTAGCTTCTATATATAATAAAGAAAAATGTTAAAAATTACATAACTTTTTTGGATACAAATTTGTTTATAGCATTCTCTTTATTTGTGGGTAAAATCTCATGCTAACTTTACTAATTAAGAATGAGTTTAGAGTATATATTAGAATGAATTTAAAATTTCTTCGATAATAAAGAATAATGCTAAAAATATGTCTCAAAAAACTTATTTCTCACTTTTACTTACTTGGGTTGAAGCCTATATTTATAATATTTTTTTTATCTTTGACTGGAAATCTCCCATAGGTATAAATTATAGGTTTAATCTTTGATCCAAGAGTAGCTGGTGAGAATACATGTAAAGTGCATTTGGAGTCACAATCCACACTTGCTAGTCTATGTTTACTATATATATATATATATATATATATATATATATATACTTAACTATAATAAAACAAAAAAGTATATAGATATCTAACATAATATATGTGTAAATATATACATCTAGTTTTTTTTTAAAGAAAATTAATTATAGATTGTATTTTATTTGATAAAATTAAATGATAGGTTAGATAAAAACAAAAAAAAAATTATATTAACCTATTAAATTAGAAATGTTTATTAAAATTAATTGTTGAAGTAGGCGATAAATGTAAATGATATAAATAGATATATTTATATGATATTTATATAAACTTTATTTTACTTTGTAGAAAACATATATTGGGTAATTATAGTTTTATTTTTTTTATTAATTTTGAATTTTTATCAATTTTTAAAATAAAAGAAGTTTTACTAAAAATTAAAATGGTGTAATAATTAAAATAGATAATAACATTTATGAAACAAATAAACAAAAGATAGTAAAAATAGAATAATAATTAAAATAATTTATTTGTATTTCTTTACTTGTATATTTACTTAAATTACAATAATCAATATTGTGTCATTTCCTTAGTTTTTTTTGTTGATGAATTACACGTTCCTTTTTCTTTTGGGGAATAATTTGAGAGTAAAAATTATTTAGTGAGATAAATATATTTATCAAATTTATTTTGGTTAAAGGACTTATCGACTAATGAAATAAACTATATATAAGCTGTTTTTTTTTTTTGTGTGTGTAATAACTATGAGCTGGTTTAAAGGGTTAACCATATATATTTGGGAAAATTGCACTCAACTACCCTGAGATTTGTTTAAATAACAGTTACCTCCCCTCTAGTTTTTGAAATGCACCCACCTCTCCTGCCTAAAGCGATATGATAAAAAAAACTCGTACTTGTAGATATTTATTGATATACCAATGATTAATACTCACATATTTATTAAATGAGAGGGGACAAATATTATACTACTCGTCCTGCAGGTACTCACATAGTCATTAAAATATATTTTCTATTAAATATGATAAAATATTAAGATTTTTTATTATTTTATGATGAGATAAAATTTAATTTTATTATTTTATAATAATATTTTCAATATATTAACTTGTAATAATATTATATAATGTTTATTTATATTATATAAAATAAATATAATATGATATCATAATATATTATATGTCATTTTCTCTCTTTTTTTATAAACTTTGAATTCTTCAATATTAATAGATACTCAAAAAATTTGTTATCCGCATGAGTAGCGGTTAATTTTAGTAGGTATGGATGCGGGTAGTGTATAATCTGTTCCACCTCATTAATATCCCTAGATAATCCTCATAGTGTCAATGGGAAGGGAGGTTTTTACATTTTAAAAACTAGAGGGGAGGTCTTTGTCATTTAGACAAACCTTAGGGGAGGTGAGTGCAATTTTCCCTATATATTTTTATAGATAAGACAAGCATGCAAAGTTTAACTTTACCGTGTTATTTATTTTTCTTTCGGATATACAAAATCAAAACGATAGTCAAAAGCTCCATCTTTCTAAATGATATATATTAAAGTATAATTAATGATCATTCAAATAATTAATCAAAATTTTATCTTAAAAAAAAAAGAAATTTTAACGGAGAAACTGTAATAGTATAAAGAATAATCCTTTAAAACTTAAAATATGAAGAAACATGGAATGAGAATAAAAAAAATTGAAGTCATAGCTGTACATCTACATCTAGCGGTTTTAATTATAAATTTTTAGTTATTCAATCCTGCTTCTTCGTATTGGACTTGAAGTTATGATAAGAAATATATGAATTATGAGGCTCTCCTAATCAAATTAATTTGAGGAGCAATTATGAGCATACCACCTAAAAACGGTGATTAAGAAATATGTGAATTTGAGAAAAAAGAAGGGGGAGGAGGATTGAAAAAATATCAAATAAGATGACTCTTCTTTATGTAAGCTGTGAGTCAGCTGCTCAGAAAAAGACAATTGTTCAGTTTTTGCTAGCACTTGGAAATTGAATGCATATTAACATGTGTGATCTTCCCAACCACCCTTCAGCAGCCACTCGACCATGCACACATGTGTGGTCAGACACTTATCGTATTCCACAGGAAAATGAAAGTACCTAATAAACTGCACATTATGTGGCAGTGTGAGTGATATCATTAAAAATATCATAATAAAACCTACAATACTATATAATAATTTATAGATAGGTATGTAAAAATGTATGAATTATCTTTAAATAATAAAAATTACTCATGTCACAATAATCAGAAAATTAATAGGTATAAATCTTACTATTAGGTATTTTTCTTTTCTTTTTGTTACTAAGTTTTATTAACGGTTAGAAGTGGACTAACGTCTCAGGTGGGGTTTAGGGAATCTTTCAATTCAACTCCTTTTCAAAATTTATGAGTAAACATCGTTAGCGAACTAGGCTTAATGGACCACAGATTTTAACTTTTTGTACAATACGAAAACCATTATGTTATATTTGGAGCGTTTGTGTTAGTGAAGATTTGGGGTTTAATCTAGTTAATAGTTGTGGACTCAACTATCAGCTTTGGATAATTGATTTGTGTGACTATTATTTTTAAAGAGAACGCTTTACGTAGAAGAATAAGATTTCATTTATATAAGCTCAAATTATCTTAGTTTTATTTGATGTAAACGTGGTTTTTTACGACATTGACCTTGCACAATTAATTGATCATCAGCTAGATAAGTCCAGGGGCACATAAATAGTGGTAATCTTGGTTTACAAGTGATCCTTTTTCAATCATATTAGTCATAGATGATGATAAGGCACTTTATTTATTCGTTTTATATTTGAGTAGAAAATATTTATATCAAAAGCCAAAAAATCGTATTGTATTGTATTATTCAGTCTCATCATCATAAATTCATAATCCCACCTTTTACTTTGTCTGTTTCACAACTGCAAGTGGTCCAATTCTTCTTGCATCTTCCCTTCTCCGCTTCTATCTTCCCCTCCCTCTCTCTCTCTCTCTCTCTCTCTCTCTCTCTCACATAGTGAATGCAGTAAACAGCTTTGGATAATTTGGCTCACTTTCTAGTTCATTAGTTGCTGCTAGCTTGCTGCTGTTGGAATTGTTTACTTATCAGGTAATCTTTTTTCCTTAATTCTTGTCTCTAACTTTCTGAGTGCAATTTTTCTTTTTGGACCTTAAAGGATAACAAAATCTTTCTTTTTCTTTGGTCTATGTTCGTTGTCTTTCTTTCACTATTGGTTTTGGTTGTAGTGGCAGTCTAATTTTATCAATTTAATTCTGGTATGAGTCTGGTCATGAAACTTGCTACTCCCAAACTTCCTTGTTGTCCCATGTTTCCTCCCAAGTTGTGTCTTAATTTGTAGTATGGAATATGAATATTGGGGATGTAGAAAACTGGTATGCAAGTCTGACTGTTTCTTAATTCTCAGAAAACTCATAGTGAGCTATTTCGATTTCTGTGTTTAATTATTTTCTCAAACACAGTTATATCCTGTCCTGAATCATTTCATTTCTGCTGATCCACAGAGATTATGACGATAGTCAACTGATTGGTGTCTTAAATAGATCTCACTCCTCAGCTTAGAGTTGGTTATTTGTTGTAGAATGTTTTTTATTCTAATTGTCGGTTTGCTATCCCCATAAAATTGTTGTGGTGGAAAATTCAGGGACAAGTTTCTTTTTTTTTTCATTTTTTCATATAACTCATCCTTCTCCTTTTTTAAAGGACACAAAATTCAATTGACCCTTTCTCTAAACTCCTGTTGATCAACTAATATTTTAATTCATTAAAACATTGTTGCTGCCAGTCTCTTAAATGCTCCTAAATTTTGCTTGATGCATACTCAAAATGAGAGCAAATAAGGGAAACAAGATGATAATTGAGAAATACAGAACTCATTCTTCAGCTAGCAAGTATAGATTTGGTATCCTGGAAGCACAGTCAGATAAGATGAAGAAAACTATTTGTGCTCACTAATGGCATTGGAATGGAGTACAATTAGTTCTACTTCACTATATAAAGAACTTACACTGCACTAATATCGGATTTTAATCAAAATCATGTAACAAAAGTATACTTCTTTTTAATAATATTGGCCAATGCATCATACTAAATATGGAGGGAACAATTGCATCAATGGTTGTATTGATCATTGTCATTGATCTACAATTGTTGAGTTCTTCCAAATTTTGAGTTTATGGTAATTGAAGAATCCAACAAAGCTTTCCATGGATAGATAGAGTAGTTTTTGAGATATCAGCACATACATCGAAAGTTCTCTATGCAGTATGCACATGGCACACCTACAGTTTGGTACACAACCTCAACCTCCAGGGTGAAATGTTAGCATTGAAATTAAATTTCATGCATGTGATTCTGGTTTCCTTATATCAAGAATTTGACCTTGTTGAAATTGAGTTCATATTCATTTTTGAGGTTTAGTTTTGAAAGTATTTTTCTTCCTGTCTCTCTCTGCACCAAGAATAGCACCAGTTGCTAATAGGTCAGGTTTGTGCCAAGCAGATGCATTACTTTTGAAGGAAGCCCTTCAGTTTCGACCATGACAACCAATCTATCTCTCTCTCCTGGGATTCACAAAGAAGTTCTCTCTGAGGTAACTTTCTGAAACTAGAATTTCTTCTTATACTTTAGGTTTGGGAAGAGTATTTCAATTGATATCCTTAACTTTCAACTTTGTGGCATGTTCAGATTGGGAATTCTGAAAAGCAATTGTGGGCATTGATCCATTCTAAAGGCCTTCTGCACTCGGATACTCAAGACTTGTACCGCAAGATCCGGTCTAGTTATGAGAGAATAATCTTGAATGATTACACGCTTTCAGAACTTCAGGATGTTGAATATTCTTTGTGGAAGCTCCATTATAAGCATATTGATGAATTTCGCAAAATAATAAAGAAAAGCTCTTGTGATGGGGAGGGCAGAAAATCAGGAATGCCACAAACTGGTGTTGTGCAGAGAAACAATGACAATCATTTTAAGTTTTTTACATTATTTCTGTCAGAAGCTTCTGAGTTCTACCAAACTCTGATTGTAAAACTCAGAAAACATTATGGAGTCCCAGAAGAGGCCTTGTTTTATAAAAAGGGTTGGATCTCTACCTCCATAGAACCAGATGTCATGTTGAAATGCCAATATTTATGTCATCGCTGCTTAGTTTGTATGGGGGATCTTGCTAGGTACAAACAACAATGTGAAAACCTTGATATTCAAAATCATAATTGGTCAGTTGCTGCCAGTCATTACTTGGAAGCAACAAGAATTTGGCCAAATAGTGGAAACCCTCAAAATCAGGTAAATGTTTCTTATCTGTTGCATAAGAGAAACTTTTATCCTCTACTTTTTTATGTATGACAGTAACCTTATTCATTTGCAGTTGGCTGTACTGGCAACATATATTGGTGATGAATTTCTTGCTCTATACCACTGTGTAAGAAGTTTAGCAGTGAAAGAACCTTTTCCTGATGCCTGGAACAATCTTATCTTGTTGTTTGAAAAGGTAATATGATATTGAAGCTCCTTACTTTACTATATTTCATTCTATCCATATGTTTGATGCTTCTAAGCTTCTTTTATCGTCACCTCCTCAAGTACCTCTTATGATCTTGCAGAACAGGTCTTCTCCTGTGCAATATGTTTCCAGCAATGTCAGCTTTGATTTCTTAAAACCTTCTGGAAGAATCAATGAAGAGACGAAGGCAAAAGTGAAAGGTGATTGCTCAAACTGCATTAACCTTGAAGGCAAAAGTAATCATTTTACAGACACAAAGTTATGGTCTCTTATGGTCAGAATGATAAGTTTCTTCTTCATAACATCAAGGTATATGCTGTATTCAGTTTACTCTGTTCTAGAATAATCTTGGAATTTAGTCTTGCCTTCTTACTGTTTGAAATTCCCTCTTGCAGTCAAATTGAGTTATTCATATTCATGGTATCCTTGAATAGCATTTATTCTTGAGCACATCTATTGAGTTCACAGTTAATAACCTATTCTGTAGGGTTTCTATTTGTCTTAAAGCAATATTAATACTTTATCATGTGTGAAAATTATGAGCATAGATTTTTTACACCACCTTTGCCCCAAAAGGAAGATTCTGATTCCAAGATTCTCATTACACTGTGATTATTGCTGTATGTATGTAATTTATAAATGAAAGAGACAAAATAAAACAAAAGTGCTTTCTTCATTCAGTCGAAAATATTTAGAAGTCCAGATGCTATTCTGAAATATGAGCTGGCTTAGAGGTTTAAAAACAAGAATCTTATTCTTAGCCTTTATCTTCCAAAATCCTAATCGACAGTTAAACTTCACAGGATGAATAAGTTTTGCAGTTGAGTTTGAGAGGGAAAAATAAAACCCTAATTTCATGGTTCTGAAGATTTTAAGGATAGGGCTGGCATTAACATATATCATGTCATTTGTTTTGGGTGAAGTAAGGTTTCTGCATACTACTAGGATGCATTTACACTGCATTCTTTAAAATGAGTTTGTTTACTTGTAGAAAGGCTTCTAGCAATGTCTATTAAAGTTTTAGGTCATCAATACATGTGCCAATGTCCAAGCATATGTGTTAGCTGCAGGAAGTTGAAAAAAGAAAGTTTGTTAACAGTAAATTACTAAATTATATTGAAGATAAAACAGAGATATCGGATAATTGGACATAATATATTTATTCAAGGTAGCAAGTAGCAACATCATATGCCAGTGAACTCTACTATGTTAGTTCATGCCAGACTATACCAGACCAAATTGTTTGACACAAAAAAAATCCCCATATATTGTAGATTAATCCATGCTTTTAATTTCTAGTATATGTATACTCATGTCCTTTAACCCCATATATCCTGAAGCAGTTTCAAGGAATTCTCTTTTGCATTGGCATCTACAATCAAAGAGTTGGATAAGATGATGGAGCTGGAAGATATAGAACTAAAGACCATGTTGGAGTCCTATAGTCAAATGGATTTAGCCAGAAGAGGTCCTTTCCGTGCCATACAAATAGTTTCTATTCTCATCTTTTCCCTGAAGAATCTGATGGATAAACTTGAAAAAAATGAATCAGAAGACAAACATGATAGGCAGTTGATGCAGCTGGCATTTGCTTCTGCATTCAGCATTTTGGGACGTTTCGTTGAAAGATGCCTAAAGGCTAGTTCTTTGAATTATTGCCCCTTATTGCCTTCTGTGCTTGTTTTTGTGGAGTGGTGTTCAAGCGTGTTTGATGCAACTCAAGTATGTACAACTGATCAGAAGAGCAGAAGAGCCATTTCTTACTTTTTTGATGTGTTTGTTGAACTTCTGAATCAACTAAATGAAAATAGAAAGGAAACCAAAAAGCTTCTTCATAGTACCCCTCTATGGGAGGATTATGAGTTGCGGGGGTTTGAACCAATAGCTTGTTCACATTCATCATTAGATTTCTGTGGTAATTGGGAACACATAGACAATTATGAAAGTGGAATTGATTTACGTGCTGAGCGCATCAGAGAAGCAGCAATGAAGATTGCTAGCGGATCAAATAATTTGCAAAAGTGGATTACATGTGATAAATTAGGAAAAAAATTTAAAGTGGCTAGATCAGATGAAGATCATGGCAAGAAAAAAACAGAAAATGTGCAATCGAATGGTAATAGTACAAGAGGTGAAGAGCCTAATCTGCAAACTAACAAAGACACAGGGGAGCATGGCAAGAAGATGACACAAGATAATACAAATAGCTCCAGCACCAATGGGAAATCTATTGCAGTGGAAGAAGAAGAAGTTATTCTCTTCAGGCCTCTCACAAGGTATAATTCAGCACCATCACACCCCTCTATCTCTACTGATGAGCAAATATCACCAAAAGACAATGATGACCAAAGCTTACCATCTGATGATTGTTTGCGCCGCGCTACATCTCTGCTTATGGCACAAAACCCAGCTCAAACTCAAAGTAATCCATGGGAATTCCATGGAAACATTTTGAATTTCAGGAGTGACAAATCATTCAAACAGCAAGAACCTTCAACAAAGGAGTCAAATGCTCACACTTTTTCAGAAGCCCCAATATCTGCTGGTCCTCCATCTCTCAGTGCTTGGGTCCTTGATAGAGGAAGCTTGAGCAATAACAGAAACAATGGGACAAGGGGTCTTGGTGAGCACAGGATGCAGCCAATTGAGGAAACAGCTTCTTCATCTTTGGCTGGTCTTTCCATCAACAAAACTGAGAATCCAGTCATCAGTTCAGTGGATGAATCTTCAAACTTCTATTCCTCTTCTGCTACATATTCTATTCCAGTACCTTCTGCTCCATTATTGCCAGATAATGCTGCCTGGTTTACTGATGTACAATCTAGTTTATCTGCTCCAAAATTGCCAGACAACTCATCACCAATAAGTGCTTATTCAGATTGGAGTTCTACTTATGGACCACATGGATATGATCCTAGATTTCCAGCTTTTTTCAGTGCATACCCACCACCTGGCAGAATGACTTCTTCAGAATGGCTGCGTTGGTACAGAGAGAATCACAAATCTGAGCGGTCCAATTATATGCAGCCTACTCATTTGAATACTCCTGATCCTAGAAATCTTGAAGACTTCCTCTATCATGATACTTACAGGTTTAATCAATTTGATAGATGGGGCAATGCTTTGTCTCCTAACCAGTACACATATATGGAGTCTCCAGGGCCCCCACCATTGCAGCCAGGTTTTCTTGGTGCAGGTGAACACAAAGCCAATCTCTTCAACAATTTTCAAAGACCAAGCCCTTATGGGTGTGGTGCTGTGACAGAATTGAGGAATGAGCCACAGTCTCTGCTGGAGTTCCTGAAAGAGAAGGAATGGCAACTCCAGCGAGATCCTAACCTCAGAGGATCTACATTCATGGGAAATTAGAACTCCTCATCTGAAACTTATGTTCCATGGACATTTCATTATGATACACCTTGGGGTGCACTTTGGTTGCATTATAAAATATGTAAAGTTGAAAATTAGAAGAGGAAATCCTCCTTTCAGCCACTGTTGTAGGATGTGCATGTAAAATATGTAGAGTTGAAATTAGAAGAGAATCCTCATTCCCAGAAGTGGTCACATGGTTTGTGATATACTGTAAGATCACACATGGTGAGATGAAAATTGTAAAGGAATATATGGTGTCAGATTTATAGTTGAGTTGAGCGTGTTATATCCAAAAATTACTGCTTAGGAAGCCAGGTAAAAGTCCGTACCATTGTTTTGGGGGCAGTGAAAATATTTTTAGGATAAAACAATGTAAATATATTATCGGCCTATGGTTCCCAACATTTGGCCTATAAAGAAACACCAGTAAAGTAATAGCAAGTAATGCAGATAAAATAGAAATTAAAAGATTTTAAAATAATTTATTTGATAAAAGGTTATTTTATTGATGATAAAAAATAAATTAAAATATAAAAATATAGACAATTGAAATTTTCACAAACATTCTTATCTTGTGGTCATATATCATATATTTATGGCTTTGTCTAGGGTGTTTCAGTTCCTGGGTGAAACATTGGTGTTTTACCCTTTCTTTACCATTAGATTTATTAATTTTTTAATGTAGGGTCCAGATTTATTACCTACAATTTATTGATATTAACTTATAAATATTGTTAATTGGTCCCTATGTATTTTATAAAAAAAATGTTGAATTTATTAAGAGACCCATTATCTCCATCCATTTTTTTTTTTGGAATAATTCGCTAGTTAACGTTTGATAATGAAAAAAAGTCCAAGTTTACAACTGAATTGGCTTGCTAACTTGAAGCTTGCTAATTAAAGGGATTATATTAGATGCAGCACCCAACGAGGTCGCACTTTTCGGTAAAGATATTGAACTTTGTAATACTTCAAAATACTAAATATTTGTTAAGAAATTTTTCTTATTAAAGTTAATATGGATGAAGGTTCACATATGGATTTATTAAATAATATTTTATCCAACCGAGACTAAGTTTAGAATCATCCAGATTTTTAATTAATTGTTTGATTTTTAAATTTGATCTTTCACCTTATTTTATCATTTTAATTTTTAATTACTAGTTTTATTTTTACAAAAGCTGGTTATACCAAAGAAAAATAATATATGATATTTTTTAATAACATAATATTATTTTAAGCAAAAAAACATATAATTTTTTAATTAATTTATTTTTAAATTTTTATAATTCTATTGAAATTTTATTTTAGTATCTATAATTTAAAATTTTTTCTGAAAACTAATATCATTTTAATTTTGTTAAATAATATTTATATTACATTTTTAATGTGGCACAATCATTTATTTTAATTTTACTTTACCCTTGAACTATTATATAATTTCTAGATTACCCTATAAGCTCAAACAAAAAAAGTACGGGGTAGGCTTTTCATTGTTATTAAATAAAAGTATAAAACTACCCTACTTTTCCTGTCAGGTTGACAACTTGGTAAGTGAATTGGGCATAGTGGTATATATACGTGACAGGAATTCCCGTATTAGAATTTTACATGATTTTGTAAAAATCATATATTTATTTTTTAAATATATATAAATATTTTGATATATTTTAATTAATATATCATATTTGTTCGATAGACATACAACAAATTAATAAAAGTTTATTCAATTCTTTTAAAATAAATAAAAGTAGGATCTTATAAGTAAATATTAAAATATGAGATAAAATATAACAAACAGGTCATGTGACCTATAGTAATAGGTCATTTCCTTAAAAAAGAAAAGTGAAACACCGGTGTTTCACCCATGAGATGAAACACCCTAGAACGACCCTATATTTATTTCAATAATATTGATGGGGATGGTAATGGCATGAGGCATAAGCGACCATGGTGGATTGGTGCTGCTGGTGATTGTAAACAGTAAATGGAACAGTAACAATTTTTGGAAAAAAAAACATATTTATTTCATAAATTAAATTTGGCGAAGGGAACTAATATAGCTATACGTGTCCCTGATTGATTCTCTTTGTTGCTCTTGTACCATCATGTTTGAGAATTTGAATTCATATAAAGTATTTACCTGAATTTTCATTTCCGTTTCATAAATTTCCCAGTGAGTGGTCCTTAGACCTTAACCTTATAGTTAAAATAGTTCTATCAAATTGTACTGAAGTCAACGTAGTTATAGGGGCTGTTGATTGCTCTTAATGTTATTTCTAGTCATGTGATACATGTTCTATGCACATACTGGCCTAGCATGCATATATTGAACATCGAATGCATAAGATGGGTTTGGTGCAAAATGATGATCTAGAGACAAGCAGAAAGAGCAAATAACTATATATTTCCTTACAAATATCACAAAAGAAGACATTGAGATTGGGAGGATTTATACAGATTGAAAATGTTTACGAGAATAAATCAGATGAATTATTCTTTCTTTTTCTTTCATAGTGAATGGACAACCAAATCTTCTTTGTTAATGACTCTTGTCTTCCTTCTCCTTGTGTTTCTCTTTTTTTGGTTTGACGAAACAGAAACATGAGCAGCAGGGGAACTGCAATAAGAACTTCATTTCCTTCACGATATGCTGTTATGTTATGGCCTAATTGGAGAATATAATTTATATATAGCTATGGCCTTACTGTATTGTGTTGTATTGAATTATAATTATTTCAATTTTTTTTATATTCCCATATCTTCCACGATAATCTTTTGTTTTGCTTTTGCACATGAGGAGATGCCTAACGTCTTCCTCTTTTGAAATGCCCACTGCAAATGGTTTAGCTTTAGAGTTTATTTTCTCCTTTTTAAAGTGATTTCCCCTGTCTTACTCAACAAAACTAGGGGCAGATTTTAGATACTTTTCCGAATGGAAATTGGAAAATTGTGTTCATTCTGGTAAGGAATATTCAGGAGGCATAGTCATCGTAATCAAGATTACTCCGCCTTTTATTTGGGACAATTACGCTGGGTCTTGGTATAAAAGGATGTAAGTTGTGTTTACCAAAAAATAGATGTAAGATGTGAATTTAACCCATTCATGCCGGTTTTTGACAAGAGTTTAATACTTTAATTAGTTGAAAAAAAAAATTGCATTGTAATTCAATGATGTTATACTCATTTACCTATGTTTGTTTGCGGCAGAGTTAGAAAAGAGAGATTTCGTGGGAGAGAAATAAAAATGACTCAAATGAGTTACATAAACCACTTTTTTTTGTGAGATAAGAGAGAGAGAGTTTGAAATTTGAAGAGAGTTTTTTATTGGGTCCACGTAGTTTTGTTTCACCTCATGGGGTGTAGTTGTGGATTTACTGTGCTACCCTGTGTATATTTAAAGCTTTTGGTAAAATGATTTATTAGTGTATTTATAATTGAAGGGTAGTTTAGTTTTTTTAATTTTTTACATATTCCTCTCATTTCTTCACATCCAAAGAACTATTAAAATTAATTTCTCTTCTATCTCTATTCTATTTCTTTAATACTCCCTCCAGACTCATTTATAGGCAAAAATAACCACATTCACACTTATTAAGAAAGTTAGTTAAACTCATTTAATTTTCTTGATTTCATCTTAAAAGTAACTGTATTTCCTAAATTACCCTACATTCAACTTTATTGAAACTTATTTCAAGTGGACATACTCTTTTCCTATTGGCACATGATGCATTAAATAGAGTGGTTGGAAAATAAAATATGAATCAAATAAAGGGCAATTTGGGATGATATCATTTAATAGGGTGAAATTAGTTAAATTTTGCTTATATTTTAGTCCACCATAGGATAGTGTTTTTTTGCTTATAATTAAGTACGACCGAAAGGAGTACCTAACAACATTTATTTCTCTATTATTTCTCTCTTCATTATTTCTCTCTTCTCTATTTTTTTTGTATAAATCCACACGGAGCATGAATGATACAACACGTTATTGGTTATTATTGATTTTTTACACTAGCGTATAATCATTAAATCCTAATTCAACGACACTCTTCATGTATTTTTTTAATAATTTAGTCGAAAAGAATGTCAGCATTAACTTTTAATTTTGAAAACTACAACCATTAATTTAATGGACAGAAATTATTTTAATGGTATTTTTTAAGACCACATTATGTTTAATGTTGATTGAAAAAGTTTAAAAATTAATTAAAATTTTGAGAAAGAGAAAATTTTCTACATTGTATGATTTTTTTATAATTTAAATATAATATTAAAAATATAAACTAATATATTAACCAACGTGATATGTAGGAGTGGAAACAGGTTAGGTCAGGCCAGACAAACAGGCTTATAAGCCTATGCAGGCTAACGGGCCTATAAGCAGGTCTTTATATGATTAATTTAATATGTTCTAATATTTTATTATATTCAAGTATTTTAATTATATTTATAATTATTAATATAATTAATTTAATATATTATTATATTAAACGAGTCTAGAGCGGTCAAAACGGGTTATTCGGCTCAAAGCGGATAGTGGGCGTTTATAGGTCGGGCTAAAATACCCGATTAAAATCCTATCTTGTAAAATAAAAACCGAGCCCGACCCAGAGCGGGTAGTGGACTTATGCGGGTCAGCCCGGTTAAAGCCTAATTTATTTAAAAACAAAAATGTAGCTCATTAAAAGTTATAAAGAATTATACTTTTACAAAACTAAAAAATTACAATATAGTTATAAAAAAATTAAAAAAAGAGTTCATATACCCTAATATAACACATTCAAATAAATTTAAAATACATTCTAATTTCTCAACATATTCATCCATCAATCCTATTAAACTAAGATAGATATATTTAACACATTCAAATAAATTTAAAACAATTCCTAGGTTCTCAATCCATTCCAAAACACCTTAAAAGATTTTTCTCAACTTTTCATTCTTACTTTTAAAAAATTGTCCTTTGCTGCTAAAAAAATAGACGGTTTATATCACAAAAAAATCAACAATGAGTATTCGAAATAAAAGAAAGAAGTGAAAATTACATTCGATATATTATAAAATGTATCTAATATAAGTATTTCATTTATTTATATTTTACGAATGTTTTGTTAGTTATTTTCTTTTATGATTATGAGAAAAATCAATATTTTCAATTGAAAGTTTCTTAGGTGGTATTTATATATTATTTTCAAAGTATTATACCATGCTTTGAAAATAAGTCCCCTTGGCTGGATCAAAACATAGGAAAAACGTGAAGTGAACATCACTCCGTGACCATACACAAAAACATGTGTCTACTAATTGATTGGTATAAAAACTTACACATTGTTAGAAAAAAAAAAGTACCCAGCAACATTATATATATATATATATATATATATATATATATATATATATATATATACTGGTAGCCCAAAAACAGTTTTGAGTGATAATTTGCGTTAGAAATGTACTTGTTAAAAGCAAGTTTATAATAAAATTTAGTATAAGTTTTCTAATTCAGTGAAAAAATTAAGATATATCACGTCCATTTATAAGTAAATTTAGATATAAAGTCGATTTTAATCAGAAGTACAATTTTTTTTTTTACTAAACTAACAAATTCATCCCTAATTATTTTAGGGTTTTACAGTTTAGTTTCTAAGAAATAGAAAAATTCAATATATTCTTTAATTTCTTGTTTTATTCATTATTATAGTCCAACTATATTTTCTATTAATTTATGTTTAATGATACTATTGTTTGTGAATATAGATTTCACTATGGCATAAAAATGATACTCCCCCCGATCCTTTTTACAAGATACTATTAACCGAATTACATATACCAATGAAAGTGGTTAAAGTTGGTTAATTTTATTAAAATTTTAAAAATAATTTAACTTTATAGTTTTATCCTTATTTAATATCATTAATTAACTCCACTATTAGTAGTTGCAAAGACATTAAAGCTACTAAGAACAAATAAGGAAAATGATAATAAATGCTTTCTTAAAATTATAAAATGCTTTATAAAAAAGACCACAAAAACTTATAAAAAATGACTAAAACACTAACCGAGTAAGAACGTGCTTCCCTTTTTTCACTTCTTCTCATTTTGTAAAGATTTCAGCCCCATCGACATCATTCTTGTATTCCGTGGTAAATAGTGTTACACGATTTCATTAAACGTCACAGACGATTTTCGTCCAAAAAAAAATTCACCTGAAACACAAAATTTGACAACAACAATGGACATGGAGAAGTTAAAGAATATATTAGATTTTTCTATTTATTTTTTTAAAAAAATACATGATCCTAAAATTATCATTAAAAATGTGATGAATTTATTTACTAGTGAAAGGAAGTGATCGCTTTGATTGCTATTGAAAACGACAAGAAAGAACAATTGGATTACATCGACCAAGGTTTATCCACTAATTTTATTTTATTTCACGTTACTAGAAACAGTGTAGTGAGCAACCAAGAACGTGGCAAACTGCGCAGCACACGTGGCAAGCTGAAGTTCACGTGGCACTGCACTTGTTTGCCACCTATTCTTTCTAACATGCAACGCAACGGTGACTAACCATCCAAGGCCAAGCTTTAAACCGCCCAATTTCCATCACCAAATTAAGAGAAGAACAGAGTGAACCAAACTAAACTCAGAGAAAGAAATGGCAGCCATGTTCATTACCAGAAGCGTCATCTTCCGTTTCTCAAAGTCTCTCCCTCGCGTCCCTTCACTCTCCCTCCACAAACCTTCCAGAGTCACCTTAGTCTCTGCTTCCAACCATTCAGATGTAAGTTCAAGTTCACCACATGCTCCCAATTTCCCATCGTTTGATGGGTCTGGTTTTTTATTTTTTATTGTTATTTTTCTTTTCAGTGGAGAAATGCAGCAGAAGGAACGAGAGGTTCAGCGGATTGGGCGTATGAGTCTTCTACAAAGACAAGACGGGAGGCAGATGATGACATGGCAGAGAGAGCCAAAGAAACGATGAGCGAAGGCGTGGACAGAGCGGAAGAGGGAGCAAAGGAAATGAAAGATAGAACGAAAGAATACGCACATGACGTGAAGGAGAGGACTAAGGATGTGGCGGCTTCCATGGCTGACAAAGCCAAAGAAGGAACCAACACTGCAGCTCAGACAGCTGATAATGCCAAAGAGAGAGCCAAGGAAACTGCGGGTGATGTGGCTGATAAGACGAGGGAAGGGGCTAAGTGGACGGGACAGAAGACAGAGGAGGTTGCAGAATCTGCGACGGACACGTTGAAGAATGCAGGGGAGAAGGCTAAACAGACAGCCCAAGGGGCATGGGAGGCTGCAAAGGACACCACAAAGAAGATCAAGGATACAGTGGTTGGGAAGGATGATGATGATGATGATGTTGTTGCATCCAAAGATGAGGATGTTGTGGACTTTAGGAAAAGAGCTGGGAAGGGTTATGGTGATTGAGTAGAAGGTTATCATTAGACTTTACAATTAGAACAGAGTACTATTCTGTTCTAATGTTATGGTGTATGTATGTTTCTACTTTCAATAAGAATTGATCATATTTCATTTCATCCATACTCTTGCTAGCTTCCAATTCCAGTACCATTGTTAACTTTCTTTTTACCTATTTATGCATCAAAACATATACTCCATTATATATAGGGAAAAGGCTATTTGTAGTGTCTTAACTGTTAAGAGACGTTTAAAAGAAATTGAAAGGACAAAAGCTGAATGGATCATGAAAAGATGAAACTGGTGTTTTAGTAAGGTGAGGAGGACTGCCTTGAAATCTTTACAAGGTGATGTTCTTACAGTCAGTTATTAATTTTTTTTTTAACAAAAATGGAATGCTCAAAATAGGATGCATGATATTAGTGCATTGATGAAAATTTATCAAAGTGATCATTGTAAATATATAAGGGGACTTCAAATGCTTATCGTTGTATACTAGTATTGATTCATAATTAAGTCACGAATAATGTATTAAGACTTAAGATAAACTAATGTTTCTTGCTTTTTAGTAATAAAAACTCTCGTTTGAAAGATAAACTAATGTTTCTTGCTTTTTAGTAATAAAAACTCTCGTTTGAAGCTGACTCCGCTATTGAGTCATTGACTAAAAAACCATAAAGCAATGCAATTTTTTTTACCTAATTTCGTTCAAAGAACAAGGAAGTTTATTGTTATTATTATTATTATTATTTTTTTGGGAGTATCGGTCAGAAAAGTAGTACTTTTTTTTGTGGTCTTTAATTAGGTGTACGGTTTTTTAGAATAGGTGTACGTTTTTTTTTTTTTTTATTATTATTATTATTATCAAGAATCGGTGTACCTTATAAGTTATAAACAAGGCGTTAAGAACGACCATCATCATAGGCCCAATGAAAGTGCAAGCCCAACTTAAGCATATCGGGCTTGGATTCACAGAGACCTGGGCGATGATCTATTCGGTCAAATTACAACGCTTTAGATTTCTTGGGTCATTTTTGTTTAGGTCTACCCGGTGAGCCCTAATTTGAAACTCATCAAACGACTAAAAATCCCAAAAAAAACCCTACTTGTTTCCTTCCACCAAAAAACAAACATCTTGTATCCGTTTAGTTCATTGTAGAGCGACTTATGACTAATATAACCGTTGACAAAAAAAAATGACTAATATAGCCGACGGAATAAAAAAACAAATTAATTCAAAAGTATTTTAACTACGCTTGTTATAACAACAATCAATTTTCAATTTTCGTCGATGATTTAAAGAACACGCTCCTGAATGGACGTATGGTAATCTGGGATCAGGATTCTCCATTCATAAAAAAATGAGCATGCAGATTAGCTAGAGAAGAATCAGTTAAAATACATTATAAAATTTTGAAGTACAAATAATTTATTCTTTTATTAATTAATTGGTATTCTGTTTCTAGAAAGTTGAGATGGGCATGATTCATTCTTTGTCTTTGCTTCCCATTCCTTCAACGGAACAGAACATAACTGAAGCAGTAGGGGTGCAGGAGCAGTTGTAACCCCTCAATCATCGACGTCACCACCATCTCCCTTAGTTGCATCATCAAGTGACTTGGGGCACGTGCCAATCTTGCCATCTTGTGCCCTGTCAATTTTATGTGATATAATCAATGCAATATGCTATGCACATCCTTCCTTTCAGTTTAGTTCAGATTAGAGTTGTCACTTGTCAGGACTCGACCATTCAGGTTTAAGGTTGCAAAAAATTAAAAAAAAAAAAATACGTATTTAGACAAGTGTTTATGAACAATGAATAATTTTAATTTTATAAAATTAATTTAAAAATATTAATTGTCTCAGAAAATACGTTTATAACTATTTAATATGAAAATAAATTATATAACCTTCTTACTTTAAAGACTATGTTTTTTCTAAAACAGAATCATATTTAAATAAGAAGAATTAAATATTATTTTCTAGCAAAAAGCACACTATTATTTCTTAATTAGAAGTTTGAGACGGAATTAGATCATCTCCATCTCAGCACCCCTCAAAAGTTCCTTAAATTAATATTTTATAATTTTTTACATTTTTTTCTTATTATTATATTATTTTTATTACTTCAAGCAACTCAATCAGTTTTTACCTTCACCCCAACAACTAAAATATTTTTAAATGGACCTCATAATCTAACTATCAACCAATCACCCCACACAACAATTATTTTTATTTTTTTAATATTATTAAGCATCTGTGCTTATGTAAGCACCGGGTGCTAAAATAAGAAGCAATAAAAAACTGCTCCATCGGTAAGAATGCTTAAAGTTAACAAGCCAACCAAGCAACTCCGATGCACATGCTCTTACAATATAATTTGAATAAAAATGGGAATTTCACAAATGTTTAGTTTAGTTTTATTATCAGCAAAACAAATTTTGGGTCTAGTATCCAAGGATTATTTATGGTATGTTTGGTTTACACGGGACCCACGTTCTCAGTAGTGTTTGCCTGGATCAATGTTTAAAACGTGATTTAGGGTAAACCAAAGTTTAGCGTTGAAATTGACCAAACTCAAGTTTAGATTCCCCAATGCAACTATTTCTAGCATTGAAAACGTGGGTTTATCACGTTTCAACGCTAATCCAAACATGCTCTTAGTGTACGTTTGGCTCTCGGTTGAGAACCATTCAAATGTACGTTTTTTCAAATGTAACAACCCCCTACGTCTCACAGATGAGGTTTAAGAATTCGTGCAATGTAGTTTTCAACATGAATACAAACATGTTATTATTCGTGCCTTCCCCAATATACATAACCACATATGAAGGTGGCAAAACAGATTATCATGTCTAATCCAGGCTAGTCTGATATGGGCTGCCGGTTAAAATAGGTCAGACAAAAAAAAAACCTAAATTTAATTAAGGCTTTCCAATCCATACAAAATGCGGATTAAACTAATATGAAATGTAATCATATTTGTTACTTGGACCGTGTGGCTGTGTGCTTTATCTAGTGTATTGTTGATTTGTTGCTTCCCTTTCCAACTTGACATTTCTTCTCAAGATTATCTGATTTTAAGTAGTTTGCATGTGTTTTGTATAAGATACACAACTGCGAGGATTGGGGACAGTGTCACTGAGAATACAAAGATGAAGGGTGATGTCTCTGGGAAGGTTGAAGGGTTACATGGAGAAGAGCTTACATAGAGGAAGAAGGTGGGAATGGTGTCGGGGAGAGAGAGGGAGAGGAAGGATTTAAATTGTGAAGGTGTTTTAGGATATAATAATTGATGAGGGAGGGGATTGAGATGTGCAGGATTAAAAATTGATGTGTAAAAAACAACTTCCTAATTTATTTACATAACCCAGCGATAGACGTTCTTTTCCCATTTTCAAAAATTTCACTGAACTTACAACATTAAACATTGTTCTAATTAAAATAAATAAATTATTTCTATTTATATGTATTTTCACTTACATTTTTTTAAACTGGAGATTAGTTTAACATAACGTATATGATTAATTATATTTATTATTTCCAAAAATAACTTGTACCAGTAAAACAAGAAAAAAAACCCTAGTAGAGCCGCAGCGGTGACACCATCTCTCTCCTGGAGGGCCCCATCCTCCATTTTGTGAGGTTTTTCCACCCACTCAAGATGGGTTATCCATTCTCTTCCATGAGAGTTTTCTTTTCCTTTATTTTGTTTTTCTCTCTACCGCCACTTCTTACCTACTCCATTCTCATCGCTTACATAGAGGAAGAAGGTGAGAGTAGTGTCAGAGAGAGAGAGGGAGAGGAAGGATATAGATTACGAGGGTGTTTTAGGAAATAATAATTGACGAGGGAGGGGTTTGACATATGTAGGGTTAAAAATGGATGTGTAAAAACCAACTCCCTAATTTATTTACATAACCTAGCGATAGAATTTCTTTTCCTATTTTTAAAAGTTTCACCGACCTTACAACATCAAACATCGTTTTAATTAAAAAATTAAATTATTTCTATCTATATGTATTTTCACTCACATTTTTTAAACCGGAGACAAGTTTAACATAACATATATGATTATTTATATTTATTATTTCCAAAAATAACTTGTACCAGTAAGATAAGAAAAAAAACCCTAGCAGGGCCGCGCGCAACGGTGATACCATCTCTCCTGAAGGGTCTCCCTCATCCATTTATGAGGTTTTCCACCCACTCAAGATGGGTTATCCATTATCTTTAGTGGGAGTTTTCTTTTCCTTTATTTTGTTTTTCCCTCTACTGCCACTTCTTACCTACTCCATTCTCATCGCTTACATAGAGGAAGAAGGTGAGAGTAGTGTCAGGGAGAGAGAGGGAGAGGAAGGATTTAAATTATGAGGGTTTTAGGAAATATTAATTGACGAGGGAAGGGTTTGACATATGCAGGGTTAAAAATGGATGTGTAAAAATCAACTCCCTAATTTATTTACATAACCCAACGATAGAATTTCTTTTCCCATTTTCAAAAATTTCACTGGCCTTACAACACCAAACATCGTTTTAATTGAAAAAATTAAATCATCTCTATCTATATATATTTTCACTTACACTTTTTAAACTAGAGACGAGTTTAACATAACGTATATGATTAATTATATTTATTATTTCCAAAAATAACTTATACCAGTAAAACAAGAAAAAACCCTAGCAGAGCCGCAGCGGTGACACCATCTCTCTCCCGGAGGGCCTCCCTCCTCCATTTGTGAGGTATTTCCACCCACTCAAGATGGGTTATCCATTCTCTTCAGTGAGAGTTTTCTTTTCCTTTATTTTGCTTTTCCCTCTACCGCCACTTCTTTCCTACTCCATTCTCATCGCTTACATAGAGGAAGAAGGTGAGAGTAGTGTCGGGGAGAGAGAGGATATAAATTACGAGGGTGTTTTAGGAAATAATAATTGACGAGGGAGGGGTTTAACATATGTAGGGTTAAAAATGGACGTGTAAAAACCAACTACCTAATTTATTTACATAACCCAACGATAGATTTTCTTTTCCCATTTTTAAAAATTTCATTGGCCTTACAACATCAAACATCGTTTTAATTAAAAAATAAAATTATTTCTATCTATATGTATTTTCACTCACATTTTTTAAACCAGAGACGAGTTTAACATAACACATATGATTATTTATATTTATTATTTCCAAAAATAACTTGTACCAGTAAAAGAAGAAAAAACCCTAGCAGGGCCACGCGCAACGGTGACACCATCTCTCTCCTGAAGGGCCTCCCTCCTCCATTTGTGAGGTTTTTCCAGCAACTTAAAATGGGTTATCCATTCTCTTTAGTGAAAGTTTTATTTTCCTTTATTTTGTTTTTTCCTCTATCGCCACTTCTTACCTATGCCATTCTCATCGCTACTTCTCTCCATTTTCCTGTCAACTCCTCAATGTCCTTCGATCTCCCATTTCGCCTTTCCCCCTTTCCTCCTCAGGTTTTACTAGCTTCATTACTCTTTTGTGACACAAATCCGACAACCGAGAGTGCCCTCGACAACTGATGACATTGATACAACGGTCGCTGTGTCAGAAAAAACAGCTGAAAAGTTTGAAGTGAAGGAATAAAAGATTTTTTTTACTTAGTTGTTATTAGATTAGTCTGGTGATATGATTTGACATGTAGGTCATGGAGTTTTTTTATCCGTTGGTATTGTTGTATATGATATATTTTCAGCGACATGCTAAGTTAAATCGTGTATATTTTTTTAAGTATTTCAAAATCGCTATTTGAGATTTTGTTTCCATTTGTCTATATCATTGTTATTAGGCTTTCTTTAAATTCAATGATCAATTAAAAAAATATTATTTATTGTTTACGTAAAAAACATAACTTTTTCAATTTATTTTCCTCAACAAAAAAAAATGCTGTTGGAGATGTAGGGTAGAGGTGCAATGCAAGAAATGGAGCAGGAACATGTTCAAGGGAAATGGTCAATGTGGGCGTCAAATGAGGGCTAAGGATGCAAGAAATGATGTCATAACTCATAAGACAATTTAAATAGCATTGTTATAACCCTAGAGATCATAATATTTTATATTATTATCTGGCTCGTTATTATTTTTATACTATTATTTATAATTTATAAAGTCATAAAATTGAAAGGACAAATTGTATCTTATATTAAATTAATAAAATAATGGGAGACTGAAAAACTTTGGCAGTGGAGTGGTGTGGCATGAAGAAAGAAAGGAAAGAGAGAGGAATCCGGAAGGGACAAACGAAAAAGCAAAGAGAGAGAATAGAGCTCAGCTCTGACATAGCCACCATTTCATTCACCACTGCCACCCCAACCCAATCTCTCTGTCTCTAGCCGCCCCACCCTCTTCTTTGTGGTCCTTCTCTGCCCTCAGAACAAAAACAACAACTGAAGCTGATATATAGGAAAACATCATCTCTGTGAAACCCAGTTTCAGGTTGTGTTTGAGCTTTTGAGGTCCTCAGGGTTGGTGAGAGAGAGAGATGGGAATCCAATCCATTTCTTTTTTTTTACCATAATACCATTGATCCTTAACACTTAAGTATTTGTCTGGATGCCAGATTGAGACAGTTTCATGCTGGACACGTTGCACATCAATCCAGAATCACCCCCAATTACATGAGACAACCAAGTTTTCATCTTTTCATATGTTGAATGCTTGAATCCATTCCATTGTGGGGCAACACTGAGAATTAATGTGATCCTATTAAATTAATACCAATTAAACACAAAGGCAGTAGATATTCTCAAAAATATTATTTTTGGGATGAAATTTAAGATACCTGAGTTGTTTTTTGTTGAATTGTGGGTAGGTGGGTAAGGATCGCCGTGGTTTTGGTCATTGTAGAAACTGAGACTGGGATGTGCTACATTTGGCAGACACGTAGAGCTAAAATCTGAAACCCCCCCACACTACTTTCCCCTTAATACCTGCATGTTCCTCCAAACCAAAGCAGTGAGACCACCAACCACTAACCCAGTTTCTTAGTATAAATACAAACCATCCACTCTCAAAATTATATACAAAAACACATGGAGCAACAAGGAGATGATGGTGGAAGAAGAGGCAGAGAAGGAGGTGAGGTGAATAAGCAACCTCAGCCTCAGCCTCCGCCTCAGAAGTGCCCTCGCTGTGACTCTCTCAACACCAAATTCTGCTATTACAACAACTATAGCTTGACTCAGCCTCGTTACTTCTGCAAAACATGCAGAAGGTACTGGACTCAAGGTGGGACCTTGAGGAACGTACCTGTTGGTGGTGGTTGCCGTAAAGGTAAGCGCACCAAAAACTCTCCATCTTCCAGCAGTTCTGCTGAAAATCCTTCCCTGCCACCACAGAATCAGATGGTGGTTCAAACCCAGCCACCGGTGGTGAGGGCTAAAGACCCTTCTTCACTTGTGGCTTCCCCTGTTGTTCCCTTTTATCAAGGTGGTACTGGTGGGTACTTGTCTACTCTGGCAGCGATTCATCAACTGAACCAACCACACCGTTTTGATCAGTCTCTGAATCTTGGGGGTGATGCTCTGCGTTCTTCCAATTTGGGTCTTGTTCCTGCAGGTTTTAATGCTGCTGCTTCTCTTCCTTCAATTCGTCCACCGCAATTCTATCAAGTGGGTAGTGGAGGAAGCAGGGAGGTGCCTTCTCTGTATACCTCAGAACAAGGTTTGATTCCATCCACCATGGCTAATACCAGTGCTGGTGCTGCACCTCACCTTGATTGGTCTCAGAGCTTCATCAATAATAATGTTGCTGGTAATAGGGCCTCTGATGCATCTCTGTGGAGCACTATTAGCACCACTTCCAATATTAGTGGTAACTCTGAGAGGAGTGCTAGTGCTGGTTCTTCTTCTTTGGTCCCAAATCAATGGCCTGATCTGTCAGGGTTTGACCCACCTCAGTGATCTTGTTGCACCCTGAAATTCCAGAGATCGGAGACAAGTTCTGAGCAATTTAATTTGTCTTGTTACCAGCTTTCATGTCTTTAAAGTATAATATCAGTAGAATATATAGGTTTATATCCATATCCGGTTGATTAGCAGCCGTAGCATTTTATTTTTTTCTTCTGTCATAGACAAAATTGCACAGAGAATTTCTGGGTTGGGTTGGAATGGGATCGGTTAGGTTGTTTTCAAGGTTGAAACTTTACTTACATATAATTTTATCAATACAGTTATCAGGTGAAGTTTGTTTGTCAATGTCTCTGCCTTTTTACTTACTATGTTGTTGCCCAAGGAAAACTATATATGATTTGTTAATTTAAGTCTAAAAGGAAAGTAAAGTTGCAAATTAACGAGAATTAAGGCAACTTATGCTGCATGCATAAAGGGAGGGATGTCTTTGTTGAAAAAGTTGATGGAATGGTTCCGTATCGGCATGTGGGTGACTGAAGATCCAAATTCTCTTTCACTTTAGAGTCACAGTTTCATTTGTTTGTTCTATTTGCAAAGGTGTTTAATTTGTGCGCTTTACTATTGCGCTAGCTATAGCTTCCTGATTACTAACCACCTAATCTATAACTATTATGTGTATATGTGAATGCCTATTCCTCCGAACAAACTAATAATGAATGGAAACTGTTGCTTGTCCATGTATTTTGACGTTGTCAATTACAAATCAAAACGCACATGTGAGTGACCTGCATGCATTATCTGATCATTAACTAACCCACTATGTCCACATGAGTATTTCTTTTGGGAGGAGTTTATACATGGTTTGAATGATGGTTGGGTCCGTATGACTAAGGAGCCACCTTACCCACAATGCATAGAAACCAAACTAACTACTTGTGAAACTCAAATGGTTCAGTTGATCTTGCATTACGTTGAATTGGAACAATTGTTATTTACTATTGAAAATTTACGATTGGGGGATGGAATTGGAAATTGAAGTTAAAGTGTATGTGAACATATATATCTTGATTGTATTGTAGATTAAGCTTAACTAGTGATGAAGTGACCAAACTATGTACGAAATGGCGGGGTGTGTGTGTGAGTGATGGTTTTCGAGAAAAGCAAATCTTTGGTCTGCCATGAGGAGATCTGTGATCAGAGAGAATATAAAAGAAAGCAGTGAAACATCTCGAGATAACTCCCCACTCTTGTGTATCGTTTGTGACACGAATGTGGAATTTCTGACAGCACTCACTATGTGGGATTGGACTGGAATGGAAAATGTCACCACTGTATCTGTGCTCATGAAAATTCAGTTTTACGTTTTTCTGGCTAAACATTCACTCACTAGTTACACTATTGCCACTAAGGGGAAATGTTAAATGGGCCAATGTGAAGGTCAAGCTAATCCATATGTCTAAATACATTAACCAGACTTGAATCAACACGGAGCTCAGTTAATTAATTTCCTACGTGAAGATTACTTTTTATGGATTGTTTGACTCTATCATTTAAGTTATAGACCAAAAAAAAAAAAAAAAAAGACTATCATTTAAGTTGAGATTGGATTTTCCTATTCGTGTTATTACTGATTAAGGAATATAAAACATATAAAATCAACTATTTGTATTATAATTTTTAGATCTTATATTAAAGAAGGTGATACCCACTCTACTTTTATTCTCAATTATTTTTAATATTTTTTCTATTTTCTCATTAAATTCTAAATTTTACACACTACTTAGAATCAAGTATCACTTGAACCAACCTTGTTGGTAGATATTGTCTATTATAATTACTACCAACTGTTGTTGACATTATATTTTCTCAGTTAAAGAGGACATTAATTAAAAAATAAAAATATTAAATACAAAATTGAACATTTAATGTTAAGAATTTAAAGTTATATTTTTTAATATTCTTTATTCCAATTTTTCTTAAAAAAATTAAAAATAACCAGATTTAAATAAGGGTTGAATATGTTTTTAGTCCCTGAAATATAGTCGATATTTGGTTTTAGTCTATGTAATCTAAAACCAGTGGTTTCGGTCCTTCAAAAATTGAAAATACACCAATTTAGTCCTTATTGCCTAGTTTTGCTACAAAATTTTCTACATATTAGCTATGTATTTTATCGATAAGGACTAAATTGATGTATTTTTAATTTTTGAAAGACCAAAATCCACCAATTTTAAATTACAACGACTAAAATCAAATTTCAACTATATTTCATGGACTAAAAACATATTTCAAACCCTTCAAATAAATCAACCTTGAGAATTAATTAATTTCCAATGTGAAGATTACCTTTTAGATATTTTATGGCTCATATTTTTAAATTTTGTGTTAACCACACATATATCTTATTACCATGGTCGGTCTTGTTCAGGACTTAGGAAAAATTCCTTACATCTCCCTAAGAGTGTTGATATCAATTTATAAAATGAAAAAAATATTTAATAAGTTAATTAAGTTTTATTCTTTTAATTTATTTAAAGTGATTTTTTATTCTTAATAATTAATAAATACTCATGACATTAATTAACCTTTGATAACCTAAATAGCAAAGGCTTTGATTTTTTTTACTTAAATACGATTTCAAATTTAAATACAATAAATCCACTTATATATATTAAATTTGAATTTTCAACGCTTCATGCTTAAGAATGAGATAGTCTTCATACTTCATTTTTAATTTATATTCAAAATATGGCTAGCATGGTTTTCTCTACACGGAAATAGGAAGACCCTACATCTCCGAAACAACCAGATGGAGGTGGAGGGACGACTCCGGATAATGGTGGTGCAAGAATGTCATTCAGGGACAAGGTGATGGGTGGTAAAAGCTCTCCCTCTCAAAGAGGCGTTGGGGACTTAATAGTTGAGAAGTTATTCAGAATAGAGTTAAAAAATGGTAATAGGCTCCAACCTAAATGCTTCATGGATCCTGTTGTGCTTAGCGAGCTATGTCAACCATGGGAAGATGCGCTCATTGTCAAGTTGTTGGGAAAGACTGTTGGGTATATGGTGATGAGGGACAAGCTACGTGCTTTATGGAAGTCTGTAGGTGGCATGGATACTATGGATGTGGGGTATGGATTTTATATGGTGGAGTTCGATCTTGTCGAGGACCGCACAAAGGCCATTCATGGAGGACCTTGGATGGTTTTTTATCACTATTTGTCTATACGAACCTGGACCCCACACTTCGTGGCTTTAGAATGCAAGATTGAAAGAAGTATGGCTTGGATTCGTTTCCCCAGTCTAGATCTAATGTATTATAATGAGTGTTCTTTTAGTAATGGCGGCAACTGTTGGGCGTCCTATCAAAGTTGACCCTAATACGCTTAATGTGACCAGAGGCCATTTTGCCATAATGTGTGTAAAGGTGGACTTAACTCAACCAATGGTTGGTCGTGTTTGGTTGAATAACCATTGGTACATAGTTGAATACATGGGATTATATTTAATTCGTGCCCATTGTGGATGCTATGGCCATCGCTCTAGGGAATGCATGAAGACTCACATGACGACGCAACGAGTGTGCAGAACAACCCTACAAGGAACTCCCAATCTTTACATAATCTCGATAATCCCGAGATTCATGCCGAGAATACGGAGAAAGAAGGCAATAGTAGGCGAGAGTCTTTTAATGTTGATTCTCCTCTTTATGGTGATTGGATAACAGTTTCAAAAAATAAGAAGAATCTCAAACAGGCACCGAAAAAAGGGATAGCAATAAGCGAGAAGAATTCTGGAAAGTCAACCAATAAATTCCGAAGTTTACGACGGGAAGAGAATCTGATCATTAAAGCAAATATTGGGACAAATAAAGGAAAGACAATCATGGAAACAAATCATGTGTTGGATTCCAATGGATCCAAAAAGTGGATCAGGAAAAGACAAAGGAGAGATTCACCTAGGAAGAGACAAAGGAAACTAAAAAATAAGAAGAATCTCAAACAGGCACCGAAAAAAGGGATAGCAATAAGCGAGAAGAATTCTGGAAAGTCAACCAATAAATTCCGAAGTTTATGACGGGAAAAGAATCTGATCATTAAAGCAAATATTGGGACAAATAAAGGAAAGACAATCATGGAAACAAATCACATGCTGGATTCCAATGGATCCAAAAAGTGGATCAGGAAAAGACAAAGGAGAGATTCACCTAGGAAGAGACAAAGGAAACTGTTGTGCCCATCTCCACTATTATTCTCCCTCGGCCCATTGACGGAACAATTCTCCAAAGGCCAAGCGATGAGTTGGGATCTTCCTCTTGTACAAAGCCTTATACGTTGACCCACGTAACCAATCTCGTGGAGACACATACTTTAAGAATGACACTAAGACTACACTGCCCATTGTACGCGTGGCTAACAATTATTTTCGCTTTATTGATAATGAGACACATGCTCATGCAAATGACGTGAAGATGGATATATGTGTGGGATCAGCTGCGAATTGGCCCAAAAAGCCTCAGGACTCACCTTCCCAGTGTTCTAACTCTCAGCTGCAGATGATTATTACAATGGAAAATTTCCTCGATTATGAGGATGGTGGCTCCTAGGATGGGGGTCCAGGTTAGCCTCTAATAGTCCTTTCCTCTATTTTTCAAGTTATTATGAATTGTTTCCATGATTTTTCCATCTTAGCTTGGGATATCATAGGTGCACGAAACAGTAGGGGGAAGTGATATGTGAAACAACTATTGTCATCATACCGTCCCAATATTTGTTTGTTGTTTGAAATCCATTGTGCCTTTAGTTCTAAAGAACAATTCTGGAACAATCTAGGTTTTGAAATTGCAGGTTTATTTGAAGCCCAAAATCACTCAGGGGGCATTTGGATTGTAAAGGAACGAGGAACACCTTTTCAGATTGATGTCATTGATTTCTTTCACCAGATTATAACTTTAAGATGCTATCAAGGTATTCATGCCTGGGTTGGAAGTGCAGTGTATGCAGCCCAACTCCAACTCCAAGGGAGATGTTATGGAGCCACATTCATGATTTGTGGAGGAGAATTTCTGACTCGTGGCTTCTCATGGGTGACTTTAATGAGATAACGAGGGCTACTGAAGTAAGGGGTGGTAATTTTATTGTTAGTAGAGCGGAGAAATTCATTTGCTGCATTGATGAGTGCTCACTGATTGATTTGGGTTACGTAGGCGACCTCTTTACTTGGTTTCAGAATGTTGTAGGCTCCATGCCAATTGCCAAACGCCTTGATCGAGCACTAGCTAATTTAACTTGGCATATGCAATTCTCAGAAGCTTATGTTGAATGACTTTTGTCGTCACCATTCAGACCACTCACCGCTGCTTCTTTGTTTCCACAAGCCTAAACCAAGAAATGGGGAGATACCCTTTCGTTACCAAGTAGCTTGGAGTACCCATGTTGAATATGGGGATGTTGTCAAGGATGCATGGAATTAGGACGTTGGAAATGTTCCTCTAAGCATTGCTCGAGTGCATGAGGAATCTGTCCAATTTAACAAGCTTAAATTTGGCAACATTTTTAAGGAAAAACGACGTGTGGAGCGAAGGCTAAGAGGTGTCCAACGGAGTTGGGAATCTAATGATATTAATAATATCCTCACTCTAGAGAAGCGTCTCCAAAAGGAATATGTGATGTGACTTCGTAGGGAAGAGCTATTCTGGTATCAAAAGTCTCGGGAAAGGTGGGTTCATCTAGGAGACTAGAATACCAAGTTTTTTTACACTCAAGCAGTCTTCAGGATGAAGCGCCACAGAATCCATGCTTTACGTCTAGAGGATGATTCTTGGTGGCATGAGGATGATGCCATGCGTGTAGCCACTTTACGGTATTACCAACACTTGTTTGGTACTTCTTCTACTGGGAATTTGACTAATTTATTTCCATTATTAACTACTCAACTTAGTGGTGCTGGTCGAGATTTCCTGTTAGCACCCATCAATAAAGAAGAGGTTTATAAGGCTTTAAATAGTATGGACTCATACAAAGCTCCTGGTCCTGATGATCTATAACCAACTTTATTCAAGAAGTACTGGGAAATTGTAGGAGATGATCTGCATAAATTGGTCCTAGAGGGACGTGCTCATGACTTCCTAGTGGAGACCCTCATTGTCCTTATTCCAAAGATTTACCATCTTATAGCTCTCAAAGACTTCTTCCCCATAAGCTTGTGTGTTGTTATTTACAAAATCATTACTAAAGTCTTTGTAAATCGGTTAAGACCCTTTCTTGGTGAGCTGTTTGGCCCCCTCCAGAGTAGCTTCATTCCAGGAAGGAGCACATCAGATAATTATATTCTTGCCCAAGAGATTGTGCATCACATGCACCATTTCAAAGCTAAGGTTGGACTAGTTGCATTCAAGATTGATTTGGAGAAAGCATATGACTGTTTGGGTTGGGACTTCTTGGAGGAGACTCTTGAAGTTTTGGTTTTCCTAAAGCTATTGTTGACTTGGTTATGTGGTGTGTGAAGTCGTCTATATTATCTATCTTACAGAATGGTGATAAATTAGATAGCTTTGCCCCCTTTAGAGTACTAAGACAAGGTGATCCAATGTCACCTTATCTTATTGAGCTTTGTATAAAAAGGCTTGCCCTTTTAATTCAACATAAAGTGGAGAACAAGAATTGGAACCCTATCCATCTCTCTACCCGATATCTCCCATTTTTTTTTTTTGTGGATGATGTTTTGCTTTTCAGTAAAGCTAATAGGAACCAGGTGAAGGTAGTAACTTATACCCTACAGGATTTTTGTGTTGCCTCTGTTATAAGAGTTAATGCTGAGAAGTCCAAGATGATGTGCTCTAAGGTAGTCCTGAACTTTACTAAGAAGTAAGGTGTGTATCTAACCTTGGGAAATACTTAGGCTTCCAGTTAATTAATGGTAATGTTAATAGAGAGGTTTTTAATCCCATCATGGACAAAATAAGCCAGAGACTAGCTGGATGGAAAAGCTCATTGTTGAATCGTGTTGGTAAAACTTGTTTAGCTTGGTCTGTGTTGACTTCGTTGCCTACCTTTACTGTGCAGGGCATCTTGATGCCATCTAGTATCTGTGAAGAGATAAACAGGACTGTAAGATCCTTTCTCTGGTCTAAATCTAATGATACTAATGCCATTCATCTTGTCGGCTGGGATAAGGTGGTTCGTCCGAAAAAGCTTGGAGGACTAGCAATCCGGGAAGCTAGAAATTCCAACATACCTCTCCCGGGGAAATTGACTTGGAGGATCCTGAATGATAGGGAGTGTCTTTGGGTCAAAGCACTCTCTCACAAGTATCTGGGCAAAAATTCGGTGCTTAGTGCTACAACCCCACCTACATCATCCATAGTTTGACGTAGTATTGTGAAGGCTAAAAATATTCTTCGGGATGGCTTCATTATGGATTTCCAGAATGGACACACATCTATTTGGTATGAGGACTGGTATGGTTTAGGTCCCCTTTGTAATCTCCTTTTCGTTTGTTCATATCACAGATACAGAGAGCTTTGTTAACCAATTGTGGTCTAATGGTACTTGGGATTTCACTTCCCTCTACACTCCTATTCCAGAGGATATTTTGAATAACATCCGCACCATTCAGATTCCAACCTCTGCCTCAGACTCTGCAGACAAGTGGCGCTAGAGGTACAGTCATGACAATTCTTATTCCTCAAGAACCGAGTATCTTTGGCTTCAAAATAACCAGGATGTTGTCCCTGACCCTCATCCTGGAGCCTGGAGATAGGTTTGGAAGGTTCTAGTTCCAGAGAAAATTCAATTTATGCTATGGCTGATTATACATAATTCTCTCCCTACTAGATGCCTTCTTCACCGCAAACACATCACAGGTAGTGCTCAGTTCACTCGTGATAATCCGGAAGAATCAATTCTTCATTACTTGCGGGAATGTCCTCCGGCTAAGGATGTATAGTGTTGGCTGGGTTTTTATGATAACAACATTTTTCAACCTGGTGATGTTGTGCTATGGATACAAAAGCATATCAAGGGCTCTCAAGGATCGCTTTTCCTCTCTGCTTTGTGGTGGATTTGGCGATGGCACAATAATCTCATCTTTTGCACTAAGCATTCGGATATGAATTTCATCATCTGTAACATTCTGATTATGAAGGAGGAAATTGATGGTAATGGGTCCTTTCATGATTCTGACATATTGAAGAAACTTTGGTGGTCAGCCCCTCCCCATGGTTACATGAAAATTAATGTGGATGGTAGCTACCATGCTCAAGATAAATCCATGTTCACATGTGGAGTTCTAAGAGATTCAATTGGACTTTGGATTTGCGGCTTCTCTAGTAAGGAGGGTGAAGGCTCTGTTTTGATGGCTGAGCTCCTGGCTATCTGTCGAGGCTTGAAAATGGCTTGGGATACAGGTGTTTCCAAGCTTATTTGTGAGACCGACTCACTAGAAGCAACACATCTACTTACTCAAGCAACATGTTCTCTTCCAACCCTTTGTTCAAACATTATTCGAGACATCAAAGTGTTGCTGAATCAAGCTTGGGAAGTCTAACTTTCTTATGTCTTTCGCCGAGCTAATATATAGGATTTTGGAGTCTTTAACTAAGTAAGGTGCTAGTATTGTAGAGACACGTCTTTGGCATTCGCTCCCTGTGGAGCTTGTTCCCAGGCTGGCTGAGAATAGCTTTAGCTAGTTTATTATTTGATTTGTGTCTGTTGCTCCTTTTTTAATTCCTTGACACCAAAAAACATTATTTTTAATTTCTTGAAAAATTAATCATATTTAAAGAAATTAGTAATCAACGCAGATAATTAATTAGTTTCTAATGAAAAGTTATTGTTTGGATATATATATTCTGGCTTCAATTATTTAATTTGAGAGTGGGTTTCCTAACTAATGTCAAAAATGGTTTCTAAATAAAAGTATTAATTGTTAAATGAAATAAAATATTTAATATGTTAATCATTCAAAAGATTTGGCTGTGTCCATCATTTTAGTTAAGTTTATTTTTTAACGGTTGAAATTGATACACATAATTTTATATTTTGAATAATTCTCTTTTCCTGTTAAAAAAATAATTTATAAATTGAACCAAATCCCCCCCTCTCTCTACGAGGTAGCTAGATATTATAATTAAACTCAGAATTTATAGGTATTCACAAAAATTATCTGTAATGAATATAGTAAAAATTCATAAAATGAGTATAGGAATAGGGTTGCGGGTACGGGTTCTTGCCCATATTTTTTCATTGGGGACAAGCGCGGTATGGGCATGTACTATGATGTCTTGCACACCTCACACTCACAATCATATAATTATATATATATATAATTATTTAGTAAATAATATCATATATAATTATATATATTAATTTTATTCAAATATCTAATATATTTATACATATTTTTAAAACTATGTACTTGTGTTTTTTATTTTATAATATATGATTAATTAGTGTTAATAATATTTTTTTTGTAGATCTTAGAGAATGCTAACACGTGATCAGGGGTGGAAAGTAGGTCGAGCCAAGTTAGGCTTTGTAAGGTTCAAGTCTGGCATGCATTATATTTTCGTAGCCAATTATGGTCTATTACTTGTAATAGGCCATTTTTTTTCTGGCATGCCCTGATCCTGTTTGATGAAAATCTGGTTTGACTTATTAGCCTGTTTAAAAGCCTATTTCATATTATAACATTTAAAAAGATCAATAAGTCTATCTCTAAATAGGTTAGTATGTTTAGTGACTAATAGACCTACTTTTTAGTAGTGTAAATATGTCAATGACACATGCCTTTAAATAGGTCAACAAGACTACTTAATAGGCCAAAAGGGGAAATTAAAAAGTTATATATTATTATACTATTTATTATGTATAATATGTTTATTTTTTTATTATAAATAATATTATTTTTAAATAGGTAGTCCACCAAGCCTAACAAGCTTTTTAAAAGGGCTAAATTTGACTTATTTAATTAAAAAGATTTTCTCAAAAATCTAGATATCTGACTTTATTATTAAACGATCGAGCAAGCTAGATTATGTGTTATTTCCGTTCCTACACATGATATTTAAATTTATAAAATAGTGTGATGTGAAAATATGTTATAATATTTAATAATTTTTTTAATATTAGATCATGTGTTATGTTATAGAATATATATTATTTAATATATTGTGTTTCAATTCAATTAAATTGTTATGTAATTGATATTTAATAATTATATTTGGATGATTTTAGAGTAATTATTTTTTCATTGAGTTATAATTAAGTTCAATTAATATTTTTTATGTGTTATTAATTTTTTATTTAAAGTGGTATAGGGATATAGGTGTGCCCTATATGAAATACGGTTTTTTTTTTCTTAAATGTATAAGAACGAGCATTATGATACACTGTATACACCCATTGCCATAGCTTTCCTTCCCACGCACAATCCATTCGATTTCCTCTCCCCGTTTTTGTGTCTCATCTTTCTTACATGATGAGCATCACCTAGCTAGCCCGGCCCCCTCTGCTCACCGCTGATTTAACATCCATATCCCTTTATCATGCATAGTCCTTGTAATTGGAATTTCAACGTCCTCACACACCAACCAAACAAACTGCATCACCGCCTCTAAATTCTCATTGCTTCCATCTTCACTATTATAACTATATTTTTATGGTTAATTTTTTTCTAATTTTAATTTTTGAACAAACAAAATGGGAGTGAAATTTAGGAAGAGCCTTTCCGTGTTTCTTCTTTTCTTTAGGGCCAATTTTTTCTAATTCAATTTTTTTAACATTTAATATTATAATATATAATGATCGATATAACAAATCAATTATAGTTTTTATCAATGAGTGATCAATGATTGATGCAATTGGTATCTTGTTAATTCTCTTTAGAAAATTTTAGGTTCGTGTTATATATGTGAAAAAAAATAAAAAAAATTAAAGTATAATTTTGTTACTCTTATAAGTTATAACCGTTTTACCCCAAAAAGAAAATGTGTAACTAGTATAGCTAGCATTTTCACGCAAAAAAGTGATCGATATCTTATCAGTCACTATTTACTATACGTTTGATTTGAAAAGGAGACGATGTAATGTAACCCATTAAAAAAGTAGTTAATTAAATAATAATTTGATAGGCCACATTTGTCGAAATGGCTTGGAATAAAAGGAGAAAAATGAGGGAGTGGGGAACCTTTTACAACTCTTGCTCACACTTTACACCTTGGCTCCTTCGTGTCACTATATATGGCTGGCCGTCTTTGCTTAAAGCTGTTAGTGACAGCTGCATGGAGGAACAATCCAGTGTCTGGCTTTATCACCACAAGCATGATTTTGATATATACATGTGTGTGCATGTGTGGGACTCTCTTTTTCTCACTTGCTCTTCGAGAGAATTAATGTATCATTAAGAAACTTAGCATGAACTAGTGGTGGACCCACATGCATGCCATCAATATCACTGGGCCGGGACTCATCTACACACCTGTGTTGCTTGGACCATGTCTTATTGGGCAAGTCATGATGATCTTTTGCCGTTGAACACTGATTAGATCATCGAGCAACTAGTTTTACAGGTCAGACTAATAGCCTCGATCTCTGTTTCATGCTTGGTCAGTTATTTTCTTTGGCTACAATCATGCATCTAGATTCATCAATTTAATTTATGGCTATGTTGAATCGGTGATTTCCTATTCGAGACGGCGCTAATGTAAAAGATATTTTCAATGCTTTTTCTCCAAAACAAAAATATATATACTTGACTGTGCCCCACACAAATATTTGATCTACCAGTGTGAAATTTTCTCATACTTTGAATTATATATACCTATTGCTATTTTAATTTTCCCATTAGAAGTTGCATATTTTGATGAATTAATTATACACATATGTGTGTGTGCCATTGATTTTATAATTAAAGAATCGAATTTTAGATATAACAAATTTTCATTTCTTTTCTTATTTCTTTTTTATATCACCTTATATACACGTGTGTTTTTAATTTAATTTCTCTATTTTTTCATCATATATATCATTCATTATATTTTTCATTTTTTTCTTCATTTTATCACTTTCCTTTTTATACGTACTATTCTCATTAGCATATGGAGTGTTAGAAAAATATTTTTTATCGGGTAAATCGTCAATTTGATCCCTAAATCATCACTATCTCTACTCTATTTCTCTCTTTCATACTTCTCTCTACTCTATTTCTCTCTTCCCTATTTCTACCCTACAACCAAACAAAGAAACAAAGTGTAAAAGTGTTGCTCGCTGTCAAGTTAGTCCCTGAATTGACAGAAACTAAAAATTAGTCGCTGAAACTGTATTTCATATATCCGTCAAAGTAGTCTCTCTATTAATAGAAGTATAATTTAGTCCTTGTAAGTTGATACTTACAGTCATTTTAATCCTTCAGATTTTAGTACGTAAATTCAAATAAGTCTCTAAAACTAACAAACCACTATCAAAGTAGTCCCTGAAAGATTTGTTTTTGTTAACAGAGGGACTGCTTTGACGGACGAAATACAGTTTCAGGGACTAATTTTTAGTTTCTGCCAATTCATGGACTAACTTGACAGTGAACAACATTTTCAGGAACCAAATTGACGATTTACTCTTTTTATCTAAAGAATAAAATGACAAAAAGACTGCTATTCAGCTTTTTTCTAAAGAAAATTAAAGCGGTTTGCAAAAAGCATCATTAGAACTCCATTCTTATGAATTTATCAATTTTATTTTTCTTTTTTATTAAAAAAGTTTTTTTTTTCAATTTATGATCTTAAAGAAAATTCACTCAAACTCATTTTATTGGCTAAAATACTGGAATTGTGTGTGATTTGAGTAATTTCAATGAAATTAATTGTTCAAACCTTACTGGTGTATCAAACATTAGTTAATCACAGTGGAACTGGACGATGATCCTAGGCGGACTCTTTACTGGTAAGGTAAGAGGAATTTAAATCCTGAAATTTCCAGTCTTGAAATAACATTACGTAACCATCACCTTTGGTTTAAGGATTAAACCCACAACTATGTATGTTGGTTTCTAATCAGACAAAAAAAACCATAATGGTGTAAATATCACTAGTGATTTACTTGAATTTTAATTTCTAGAAAATATAAAGAATATTTTTTATTACTGAACGTCACTTTTAAAGGCTAATAAACAAAGAAATAGTACGGGAATGTACAATCCAATGAGTTTTGAAACTTTTACCGAAATAGTAAGAGTTATTTTAATACTACTTTTGGAAAGTTTTAAAAGCCTTGTTCCACTTTCTTATTATACTTTTGGGTGATTTTTTTAGGAAAATTCAAATTATGTCATAGCTTTACTTCTAAAAGTTTTTCTTATTTTCTATCTTTAATTAATCACTATATCTTTTTTTTTTCTTTGGAGAGAAAGGAAGTAATGTTGTTTCACATGCAAAGTAAATATTTTTATATCAATGTTATAAAGATTAAATTGGTGATTGATTCGGTAAAAATATTAGATTACGATTGAATGGTTTAATCAAGATGGACCATAATCGAACTAATATTAATTAAATATTTTTTTAATATTATATAATATTTTAATTAATAAAATAACATAAAATTATATGAAATTAAGATATATAAAGTTATAAATTAGTATAAATAACCTTATTATAAATTTTATAAAATAAAAAATAAATAATAATTGGCAAAATAATAGATGTATATGTTTAACGTGTATTTATTTATTTTTAAGTATTTTATATTAAATAAAAAATAAAAAATATTGAAATTTTTAGATAAAAAAAATCAGATCACCAGGTTTCTAACATTAATATTTTTATCAGATTTTACCAATTTTTTATCGGTTAGACTAGTGTTTTTGACCGGTTCTAAGAAGTACAGTTTTATTGGTTGAATAGACCTATCACTAGACTAGTATGATTTTTTTTTTTTATATATATACTTCAATATCTTATTTGATTAATTACAACATCAATGTTTAGTGTAAGGATTTTCTCTAGTTGTAATACTTAAGAATTAGTTAGCTACCAATTTTAGCTATCTAATAATTCAGTATGTGATCTTTAACTATTTTGTGGATAAAATTATTGGAGAGGTCAACATCGAAAAGTAAAAAATATTAAATACAAATTTATTATATTTAAATTATAAAAATAATTTAACAATTGTTTTTTAAATATAAAATATTCTATACAATGTATTAAATGTTTTTTTAAACTAATTCTTAGGCACTTGTAGAGAAAACCTTTTATATATTACGCTTTCAATATTGCATATTTAGTGTTGCTGCTATATTCTTACTTCTTGTTGATATTAACTTGGTTAATAATTTAGGGAAGTATCTTGGCTTCCCTTTAATTATTAATAGAGTTAAAAAAGAGGATTTTGATGACGTTATGGAAAAAATAGACCGAAGACTGGCCGCTTGGAAGACATCTCTTTTGAACAAGGCTGGTAGGTTGTGCTTAGCTAAGTCTGTCATCTCTTCAATTCCGGTCTATAATATGCAGAATATTTGGTTCCCAAATTTGGTTTGTGAAGCTATTGATCGTAAAGTGAGGAACTTTATTTGGAATGGACATTCCAATCAGAGATCTTGGCATCCTGTTAGTTGGAATAAGGTGATTTCTCCTAAGCATGATGGTGGGCTTGGGATTCGTGAGGCCAGATGTACTAATACCTCCCTCCTTGGGAAATTAGTTTGGGATATGATTCACAGTGAAGATAAGCTTTGGGTGAGGATTCTAAAAGCTAAATACCTTCCTAGTGGTTCTATTTTGAGCGCTGTGTCTCCTGTTTGGAAAGGAATTATAAAAGCCAAAACTTCCTTGCGTGATGGGTTCCAATTTCGGCTTGGTGATGGCAATACATCTATTTGGTACCGTGACTGGACAGGATGTGGAAATGCTTGTGATATGGTTCCCTTTGTTCATATTCATGATACTGATAAGGTGGTTAGAGATCTCATTCAACATGGTAGGTGGAGTTTTCAGAATATTAGAACAACTCTCCCTCAGACAGTGTATTCTAATATTGTTTCACATGAGCCCAGATTATTTCATGGTCAAATTGATAATTGGGTTTGGAATCCTGCCAATAACGGATTATACTAAGCAAAATGTGGGTATAATTGGTTGTTACATAAAGCATCTTTATGCTATTCTCCTTTGCCGGATGTCAATTGGGTTTGGAAGTTAGTTTGCTTAGAGAAAATAAAGTTATTCATTTGGCTTATTCTCCTGGATGGCATTCCAGCCAATGGGAAAAGATTTAGGTGCCATATATCACCTACACCCTCTTGTGCTCGTTGCTCTCATGTTATGGAAGATGCTCTGCATTGTTTAATTGCAGGATTGTCCCCATTCAAAGGAAGTCTGGATGCGTATTGGTTTGTTTAATGCTCAATTTTTCACTATCCGGAATGTTAATGCCTGGTTGCGGGAAAACATGGGTGGTGGTCATGGTACTCTGTTTTTGGCAGCAATTTGATGGCTTTGGAGATGGAGGAATAACATGTGTTTGGATGCTACTAAGTGGGACATCAATTACGTTCTTCGTTCTATCACTGCCACCTCTGATGATTTCATACGGTTTCTAGGGGCTCATGGTGGCAGTCAGCTTGTCCAGTATCGTTTATCTCATTGGAATCCACCTCCACATCATGTTGTTAAGCTTAATGTGGATGGTAGTTATTTCCAAGACTGTCATCGCATGGGGGTGGGAGGAGTTTTTCGGACATCTTCCTGTCTTTGTTTAGGTGGTTTTCAGGGATTTGTTGGTCCAGGGGATTGCTTTGAAGCGGAACTCCTTGCTGTGTTGGTGGGTCTTCAATTTGCGTGGATGAAAGGCTGGCGAGATTTGATTGTGGAGACGGATGCCCTTGAAGTCGTGCAAGCTGTCCAAGATACTAACATCTCCTTTCACAAGCACTTAGGAGCTATCCAATCCATTAGAGATTATACCCAGAGAAATTGGAATGTGAGTGTGACACATATCTTCCGTGAGGGGAATCACGTGGCTGATCTCTTAGCTAAACATGGAGCTTTGAATGACAGAGATGTCCATTGGTGGGAGGAGCCAACTCCACCTGTTGCTACTGCGTTGTTAAGGGACTCTTCCCTGATGTCTTCTTTTGTTTCTTTTTGTTTCCAATGAATCAAAAAAAAAGCGTCTCACTTATACAATTTATTTTGTGCAAGCAAGACTGAAGCGCAATGGACAAAGGCGAGAAGTGGCATATAAATAACAAAACTTACCTTGTTTGATGGTGTATAGAAATAGTAGATAAATACTATCTCTATTTTTATTTAACTGTCTATTTTAAGAGAACAAAATTGTTCTTATTTAACTGTCCATATTTACAAACCAAATGCAATATAAGTATATCTTTCTCTATTTTACTCTTATATATGTTAATAAATGACTCACTATTAAAAGTTAAAGAGACCCAATAGTACTAAGAGAGATAATTAAAGGTAAAATAGAAAATTTAAAATTCATTTCAAGAAAATAAGAGTAATAATTAAATTACTTAATATGTGTTTTTTTGTCCAAATTGATAGTTAAATAGGAAATGAGGTAATAACAAAAATGGGTGGATCCCACCAATGTTTTATTTCTTCGCAAGTTAGAAGAGTGATGAGAGAGAAATTAGGATATGCTACTCGCCTTTTATTTTCTAGATAGTTTTCTATCTACATTGGTGGCCAAATAATAAAAAAAATATAATTTCTCTCATATCTTCTCTATCAAACCCAACAATTAAAATTCATATTTCTTTTACACCCAACAACCTATAAATCATATTTATTTGATCATATTTTTTCTTTATTTTTTTTTCTATTCTCCCTTTTCTATTTTCTTTCTCCATCCATAGTGATACTCTCTCTCTCTCTCTTTCATTTTTTATAATTCAAACAACTCTTCTTTTAATGAAAAGCAAATTTAAAAAATTGATCAAATGTGTCCCATACCGTCTTATTAATAACAACCATGCTATTTGGGTTAAGGTTATCCGCAGCAAATATAGGTGTGGTTCTGACTATATTCCTCACATTTCCTACAAGCAAAATGCGTCCTCTGTTTGGAGGAGTTTGGTGTCAACTTGGCCAGTGTTCCAGCAAGGTATTCGTTGGAATGTTGGGAATGGCCAACGTGTATCTTTCTGGCATCAGCGCTGGCTTCCTTCTAGCATTGTGCCTGCTGATGTAACTTTAGGTGATAATCATTTAGGGCATATTCCAGTAGCCCAATTTTCTGATGATGGTTGCTCTTGGAATCTCAGGACTGTTTCTCATATTTTACCTGACTATATTCAGGCGGAGATCATGAATCTTCCCCCTAATGCATTCTTTAACAGAAGATATTGTGAGTTGGCTTTCTCTAGCAACGGTCAGTTTTCTATTTGGTCAGCTTATGATTTTATTGAGGCTGAGAGTTTTGTGGATTGTGATAAGAGTTTGGAAAATGTTGTGGAATTTAAATGTCCCCCAGAGGGTTAAAAGCTTTTTGTGGCTTGTCCTAAAAGGGTGATTAAAAACTAATGTTAAAAGGGCAAGGTGTCATTTGGGAGATAATGCTAGTTGTCCCGTATGTGGTGCGACTAGGGAAACGGAATTACATGTGTTGAGAGATTGTGAGTTTGCTCACAAGGTGTGGTCCAACCTCAGGATTAATCATATAGTCTCTTGGCAAGCTAATTGCGTGAATTCTTGGGTGGACAACAACCTTGCGCACTCAACTTTGGTGGGTGACCGTGATTGGCCAACCTTGTTTGCCATTACTTGTTGGTTCCTTTGGAAATAAAGGAATAATTGGGTGTTTAATAATGTCTTGCCTCAGGTGCCTGATGTAGTTCGACGTGTGCTTCTTTTTAACACGGATAATTTGCTCGCTTCTCAGTGGACCAGTCCTAAGGTGCCCAGCAAGTCCCTTGTTCATGTTGGTTGGACTTCTCCTCTGGAAGATTGGTGTAAATTTAACACGGATGTGTCAGTGAGGAACCATGGGCAAAATGATTCTTGTGCAAGTGTTCTACGGGATCAGTTTGGGAGATGGCTTATTGGCTTCCAACAGAATTTGGGCTCATCCTATGTGCTAATGTCTGAGTTTAAGGCAATTCTTAGTGCTCTTGAGGTTGCTTGGGAATATGGTGCTAAAAAGGTTTGGGTTGAATCTGACTCTGCTATTGTCGTGCATCTTATTAATAGTGAGGTTCCTTCCTGTCACCCTTATTATTTCATGATTGCTCGGATAAAAACTCTTCTTTGTAATCAGTGGTCTGTTTGTGTTTCCCATATTTGGAGAGAAGCAAATTCTGTTGCTGATGGTCTTGCTGGTGCCGCCCATGGCTTACCTTTGGGTGTATCAATTTTATCTAATCCTCCCTCGTGTATTTCAGTTCAGTTGTATAATGATCTAGCGTGTTGTGCTCCCTGGACTGATTTCAGTGTAGTTTTGGCCTTTTTGGCCTCTTTTTATCCAAAAAAATGTGTCCCATACCATATCTTTCCATTTCATCAATACTTGTTTTATTTTATAATACTCCCTCCATTTCATATTGATAGTCGTTTTAGGAAAATAATTTTTTTCATAATATGAGTCATTCTCTAGTTTCTATGTGAGTATTAATGTTAGTTTTCCATTTTTACCCTCCCACTTTTATGGGAAAAGAAACTTAAAAAATTGTATACCACACTACTCATTAATATATTTAGGTAAAATGAAAAAAAGTGTGTAGTAAATTAATAAGGGTAATTTAGTAAGATTACTATGTCTTTTAAGTCATTTATTATTGTTCTTAATTTGTGTGTAGAAACCTTAAACGACTGTCAAAATGGAATGGAGGAAGTAATATATAGTTCTTACACAAGTTGGGCCCACTCATTTTAAGATGTAGTTAATTACTTGTATAATTAATTAACAACTTTACTTCACTGGATATGTAACTTCCTCTTTAAGCTATTTTAAGGAAACAAATAGAGAACAACTTATCATCCCTATTTATTTATTTTCCTTTAAAAATAAAAAGTATAAAAAATGACTATTTTAATTAAGATTGTTGTTAAATTAAGGTAAAACCTACTAATATTTTATTATATACTTCTCCGTCTCATTTTATTTAACGTTTTTAGCAAAAAAAAAATTGTCCCAATTTAATTATTACTTTATAATACCAATACACTATTAAATTGTTTTTTTTCAATTTCGCCCTTATCAATTAATTAATGTGTATTTCTTGAATGATGTGTTTTTAATATGAGAGATGAGAGGTATAGTAAGAAATTATTTATAATTTTTATAAAACTTAATGATATTCCTTAATTCACATATCACAACCATAAAATCAAGTAAAATGGGACGGATGGAGTATATAATAATGAAATAATGATAGTAAAGTAAGATTAGTAAAATAAAAAACCTAAAGTTATAAGTTTATCTTTAAAATAAATAATAAAATAATAAAGTAAAAGAAATAATATATATATCTAAGTATTAAAATATTTATTATATTAGTCAAGCAATTATGTATTGAATTTCAAAAATATGTTATTTTAGAATTTTTTAACTACTCGCATCATATATTAATGATATATTTTAATTTTTATATTATTATTTAATATTACAATATTAATTACACACTAAATTCATAAACTTAAAAATGATTTAAAGAAAACTTCATAAAATCAAAGCTAATGTCTAATGATGTCATAAATGAGCCAAACAAGTCAAACTAAAGATTTATTTTTTCTTTAACAAGTCAAACTCAATCTTTGAGTTTGAGTCCTTTAAATAAATGAGTCAATTTTGAGACATCAATTTTTTTTACAAGCCAAACCAGAGTTTTAGGTGCTCGGCTCGACTTGCCTCATTTACAGGCGTATTAACAATATAAAAAAATTACATTGTCATTCAATGATACGTTGACATATTTTTTATTGAGTTTAATTGATAATACATGAAATGTCATATTTATTAAATGATGATATAAAACTTTTTTTACATTGTCAATGAGTCATTTTATACTAGTTAAAGTCTCTCTATATATTGTACTAAATATTGTATATGTTACTTATTTTATAATACTTTTTTAATTAGTGTTTTTTTTAATATTTAATTAATAACCAAATCTATGAAATATCGATTGTTGTTGTTTTTTTTTTTCTTTCTAACAAATAGCTCTATATATTCCTGTGAAATAACGTTCAAATGTCTCCTTCAAACACCAATATTTTGCTTCATTCGCGCTGTTTGTAACGTGTGATCATCATGGGTTAATAGATTGTGTACACTGATGATTACTTGACAAATTAGCCATATATTCCTCCGTTGGTTAAGGTCTACACAAACAAAAATGTCAATAGTAAAACGAGATTCAATCTTTTTCCTTTTTTAAAAAAAAAAAATTGTATGTTCTCTATTTATTCTTTAAGTTTACTTATCTATGCTGATTCTGGAGTCTGGACGCGCGCGCTTGTTAATTCAGATTTGGTTATTCCTGAGTTATAGTTTCTTTAATTTATTTATAGACTCTTGCCTTGTTGTTTATTTGAAAAAATCTTCAGTTGAATAGCTTGAGCTATAGAATTGAATATGATTAATTGATTATAAAGTAGTTGTCGTAATGTTTGAATATTCGATCAAATTAATTTTAATTATACTTTTTTTTTGTGTGAAATAAATATCCTCCGGCCAATCATAATTAGGGACTAATCCCTTTCTAAGCGTAAAGATTATCGAAGTGAGTTTTGCCTACCTTTTTCAACTGTGTCGAGCTTTGTTGGATTGGTATGTAGATTTTTTTTATTAACCCCCCACATATATAGATAGATAATGGATTCAGTAAATGGTTAGAACATGAACTTGCTCTTCTAATATTATAGTTCAATTTTCGGGAGAGAATCACCACCATATATAAATAATATCTATTGTTAATTTCATGTTTGAGATATATTGGGTATCTTATTTCACAATAAGAACCAATCTTATTACTCTATCATAAATAATGCCTATTATTATTTAAACATAAAGTAAAATTCATAGTAATGTCTATATATGCAGACAATATTATATCCATATTACAGATGAGAAGGTATTTTTTTAATGCAACCTCTAACACACTACTTATCTAACGAAGAAAATTTTTAATATCATTTCTATCAATATCATTATTAAGTAATGTAATAATCAATTAATATTTTGTATATAAAATTAGACCAAAAAATTAATTAGTATTTCAGTTGACAGGATATTTTAATTACATAATTACACGATCATAAACTATAGTAAGCACACATTGACTTATAAAAATGAAGGCATCATAAAATCTAAAACAGAAAAAGAAAGGGTTTGTGGTGGGGTGGTGGGGTAACTTATTCGATCCTTTTCTTTAGCCTGAAGAAGAAGGCATATTATTTCCCCACACATTTCAACCTAGTTTTGACTTGGTTACAACAAAGCATTTTCAAACATTCTCTTGCTTTAGTTTAATTTTTGTTGGGATTCCTTGTGATTAAAGTTTTTTAAAGTTTGACGTTATCATACCAACAAATAACACGCATATTTTGTCATGGTTTAGTTGTTGTCTTCCTCAGAAAAAGGCTGTGCTTGTGAGTTGTGACGAAATCTGTGCACTCATACCACACAACTGCTCGTGTCTGGTATGTGACTACTTGTCACTTGTCATATTTCTATTTGGTTTCCATCGAGAATGATTTTGGTGGAGGGTCTCTCTTATCTAAAATACTAATATTTAACCAAAACGTTGTTAATGAATTTGGTCAGTGCGAGAAAACGGCAAGGATTGTGTTTAGGAAAATATTATTATTTTTAAACTCTCATTTTCATGGCAATAAAATACAATATATTATTAGTCTTGTATTATTATGTCAGATTATGTTGGGTTGAAACTTTAAAACAATGGGAAGAAGTTATGGGGTTCATAATTAAGTCAAAGCGAGAAGAATAATGAAAGAAACACATAATTATATTCTTATTTCATCTTATTTTTATATTGTTTTTATCATTTAATTATAATTAAGATAAGATGTTTACAAACCTATACTGTGATCACATTTCCCCTATACGGATGTTAGATAATTTGCATTATAAGAATGTATGAAAAGTATTATTCAAAACATAAATTAATCAGAAACACATATTAATTTATTTTCAATTCAATAATAATGCTAGTTACATCACATTGGAAATCGCTTTTGTGTGAGGAACTAACAGTCCCTAAAACTTAAGTTCTTGTGGGGAGAACATATGAATGAATATATATTTCTAACACGGTCTCTCACGTACATAAGAGATCATTGGGCTTAAAGTGTGGACAATGCACAAATTCACCTACCATATGTAGTTGAAATTAAACTTTTTTATTGGAATAATGGGACAACGTAAGGATCGAACTTTTAATCACTTGGTCATAGAGGCTCTAATACCATGTCAAATATTGAAGAGTCAAAGATAAAGCCAAATAAAAGTATATAGGCTTCGGGAAATTCTCACCCTGCAAGCTAGCTTAATTTTGAAACCGAGTTAGATCCAATTCAAAATCTAAGGTTAATCCACCTAGGGTGGGTAAACCCTCACATGGAGGGAGGAATCCCTCCCATGGAGGAGGAAGCCCTAAAGGGGAAGCTTGTTGTGCGACGCTAGGTTTTCTAAAAGGTATGTGATATATTGTTACCCAAACATATAATATATCATATACTTTTTTTCAAATAATCATTTTAATTTATTAGATATTTTTGGACAATTTTTATTTTTTAGATTCGAAACAGAAAACTAGACTCATTATTGGAATTCGATTAATGAGAATGCATGCCTTGATTTTGGACAAAGAAAAAAAATTAGTGTGGATTTACAAGCTTTTAAAATAACTACACTTTTTAATTTAAAGTAACTTATTGTCGATCGATACATTTTAAAATTTTGTTTTTTTTTTTTAAAGTGATATATACTATTATGATTCTATATGTTAAATATATGATATATATTACAAATTACCCACATTTTCAAACTAATATATGCTTCGAGCTGGGTTTTAGATATTTTCAAGTTATGTTAAAATTGTAGTGTAGAAAATAAAAGAGAGAAATAGGGATTGGAATGTGTGGGATTAAAAATATATAAGATGTGTAAAAATCAAATCCTTCGTGTAGAAGGCCAGAAGCCCATTCAGGCTAGGAGTTGGGAATAGGCCCTAAAAACCAACAGCCCACATAACATGTAATACGCTTCTCTAGTTTCTTTGTGCATCATCATATATCTGGCATATCGACCAAAAAAAGAAAGGGCTCTGTAGCTTGAAGTAGCTTGAAGTAGCTTGAACACCAGATATGTTTACGCCTATTGATAATATTTTCTCACAACACTAAAAGTATCTTGAATATATTAAATATATGAATTGGAAAAAAAATGATCGACCTACGGATAAGATTTTGAATATTTTTTATAATAATAATAATAATAATAATAATAATAATAATAATAATAATAATAAGATTTATATTAATTAAATTTGTATTGGTGTGAAAGTTTCACAAATAAAAGTAAAATAATTGTAAAATACAACTAGAGAGAGTTTACTCTAAGAATTTTTTATCATTTTTTACTCATCAATTAAACACACCCATATATGGTCTGTGCCTTTAAAATCTATACTTTTAACTCCCGAACCAAATATATATAGCATAATAAGTATGAAAATAATGCAAAGGCTAGCTTAGCTATATGTAATTTTGAAATTTAAAGAAAGTGTGCATGTATATATGTATGATTTTAAACATATAACTTCTTAAAACAATTTTCAATAGTTCTAAATGAAATGGATAAATTAAGTACTAAAAACAACACACACACAAGTCTACTTAAGTAAAATTCATCAAGTGATAAGGGTGGTGGTGGGAGTGGATAATTTTTTTTTTTTTTTGGTACATATAAAAATTAAATGGCGATAAAGGGAGATACTCAAATATTACTCCAGCTAGTTGGGATGGCACACCACACCTAGAAGTCTCATTAATTAACATTTCCCTTTATGGTTATGTGTGTGTTGCTGAGTTGTAGGTGTGTGAATGACAATTATTGTGATTCTTTTAAGTCCCAGTGAAGAGGATTAATTCTTAATTCTTAAATCTAATAATCTCCTATCTTTAAACTTATTGGATGAATATATTAGGGTTCTGGGGGTGCTCAAAACAAGAGGATTTGCACAATAATAGACTAATTAATTTAACCAAAAATCTTAATGCATTAGATATATGAGTTTATTCTCTTATAATATTATCTTTATTCAATTCATTCTTGACCAATATTGTGGGACTTCATTACCGACATTTTGAATGTCCAACATTCTCCCTTCAAGTGTAGATTACAACATTCTCCCCTTTTGGTAAAGCGAAAGCCTCTTCGAATACCAATGGATTAATGAGATTATCAAAAAAGAGACGAGCACCCCCACAACATGACTTTACAAACATAGATTAAGACCAAATCTCAAAATCCACACAAACCATATCAAATAGTCGATAATCATCAGCTCTGATCCTATTTTTTGGGAGTCTAGGGAGAGTCCAAAAGTGGGGAATATGTATGCATTAGTATTGTCGACATTTTCAAATGCAACTTATAATCCGCATAAATTTAAGTATATATATGAATATCGAAAGTAATTTTATTTTTTGGTAACGTTGAAATAGAAACATCAATAAGAAAGAAAAAAACAAAAAAGCTAGCTACAATCTAAGTCTGCAAACAGCGTGTTCCTAAAAGCTAAAGGAGCTTGCTGCCAAGCTCTCGAAAGTAGTTATATATAGACTAATTAAATCAATAATACTCTCTACAATATTTAAAATTAACTAATTAATTTGAGTTTTTTTATCTTTTGACCAGGAATTCTTAACAGACATAACAGTAGGTTTAAGGCTCAAACCGAAATAATGGTAAACGAGTTGGAACTCCAATTAAGGTTCGAACTGACTTGCAGATAAATTAAAGTACATTTAGGTTACAGTCCACTTTCACGGCAACGGATCCATTATTTGATAACTAATTAATTTGAGTTTAACTGAATATTTGAGTATATATATAAGTTCATATAGAATTAAAAATCCAACAGGGACTTGAACTTCAGGCATGCAAATGACTTATTAAGGGTTGGATTCCAAAGATGGGTGGAGAGTAGATTAAATCAAGTTGTTCTAAGTATGGTTATGTTTTTTTTAAAAATAAAAAACAATGGAAGAGTAATATGGTTCATTATATCTTCTTGCCTTTTATTTGAATCTAGATTTTGTTGGTTATTTTGATCATGCTTGTTACGTATCATTTGAGCATGCTCATTTGTTTTCAGTGTGAACGATGCTGGTTTGTTTTCAGTGTCTAAAAAAGTAGCAATTAATATTCTGTGCATATATATATGGACCAAAGTTTCTCAGAAATACAAGTAGATGATGGAGAACAACAAGGCTGAACACATATAAGAAGCGAACCACCGACATACATTAATCACTCACTAAAAACCAAGTAAATATTCCCCCTCTCTTGTATACCATTATACCCAATCTCCCGTTCCCCCTTATCCAAAAACAAATATATATCACCACCACCAAGTTAACAAAACAAAACCAGCATTAGTTCCCCCACCCCACCTAGCTAGCTAATGACAACAAACACAGAAGGATATATAAGTCATGGCATATATATACACACAACAAAAAGAAAGAGCAACTTACTCAACTATGGAGATCACCTGTACCTGCAGGCTGCGGTGTACAAAGGGGGTGGCAACCACAGTACTAGTGAGAGAAGAGGATCCGAGGTAGGTTCCTCTCAGCGCAATATATGCAATTTCCAACCTTGACATATATATAAAACTAACAGGCTGAAGATCGATCGAGTAATATATATATTTGCAGGAAAGCAGCTGACATGATCTCTCCCATCCAAATTACAAGTATCCTTTTTCTTTTTCAACAAATTAAACTTAAATGTAAGTTATAAACCCAACCCATCTTGACCATAAAAAAAAAAAAAAAAGCAGCAGCAAAACATGAACTCTTCAAACAAGTAGCTGGGAGACAAATCTGAAAACCATGTTTGTTCTTCTTTCAGATATATATTGTAGCTAGATGAGAGAAGTAACTGATGGACCAATGTTAGGTTGATCGTTCCAAGCAGCACCCATATTCCAGTAAAGTGAAGGATCGTACAAGGCCACATGGTCCATCATCATCTGGTTTTGACAAGCACCATTCATATTCCATGTTTGTCCTCCTCCTAATTCTACTTTCACGTCTTTTAAAGCCACCATCTCTGCAGTCTCACTGCTATTACTTGCCCTTTGCACTCCCTCCAAAGAAGGACCATTCATCCATTTATGCTGCTGCAGCAGCAGAGTAGGGCTCAACAGGGATGCAGAATTTGAAGAACCGAAAATAGAATCATAACTCGAAACATTTGAACTAAACCCATTCCTGTAACCATTTTCATTAGCTTCAGTAGTACTGGACATAAACCCTGATGATGACGAAAAACCTAATCCAAGGGCATTCAACTGAGGCTGAAGATCATTATCAAACCCAGAAGAACTTGTGATATTTCTAGAATTGAACCTTGGGAATGGAAGATTCACATCACAAGAGTTACCATAAAACATAGTAGTGATGTGATTTGAGGTTGAAGCATTAGCAGCATCGATCTGGGGCTGTGAAGAAGAAGGAGAAGGAGAGGAAGTAGATGTTGGACGCTTGAGACGCTTGTTTTTTCTGCAACCACCACCAACAGGGACATTCCTGAGAGTTCCACCTCTTGTCCAGTATCTCTTGCAGGCTTTGCAAAAGTGTCTTGGCTGTGACAAGCTGTAGTTGTTGTAGTAACAGAACTTTGTGTTTGATGACTCACAACGAGGACACTTTAGCCCTTCTTGCTGCTTCTGCTGCTCCTCAACAACAACAACCTCTTCATCACCTGCTTTTTCCATCCTCATCATCACCTCATCTATCTCATCACTCTAAAAAACAAACAAAGGGAGATCATATAAGGTAATTAATTAATTAATTAATTAAGGTGGCGTTGGATCTAATTCTAGCTAGCTAGGGTATAGTATGGTATGGTATGGTATGATAACAATACAGTGTAGATATTCTCTTCCAATGCAAAGCAACAAAATTGGACTACTCATGCATGCATTTGTCTAATAATTGTGTCTCTTTGAACAAACAAAGAGAGAGAGAGAGAGAAAGAGATGAACCTGTGAATGTGATGACCATTGGTTAATAGTCGTTGGAGGGATGCCTACCATTTTCTCACAGTTGCCCAACATTTTGTGTTTGCTCTCTCAAACACTTAACCAACCGACACAGGGGCCAAGAACGAAGATCGATCGATCGCTTCAATTTGTATGAGAATTTTAACAGAGCGAGTGAGTGAGTGTGAGAGAATGACAAGTTTTTGAATGAGTGGCCGATCGATCACCGTGACAAGATGATCACATATAATATTATACTATATTGTTTCAATGTAGTACCAAAAAAAACAGAGGAGATTTTATAGTTTCACGTGACGCGTCTGGTTTAAAATCAGAATTTAATTGGATGATTATTATAAAGAAAGCAATTTAAGAGGAAGGACATTCGAAATCCAAGAAGAGGACACAGAGGTAAAGCAGAATTCGGGCGGGGTGAATCTTGAGTGCTTCAAGAAAACAAAACAAAAGCGATAATACAATATAAATACACGTACATCTAGTTTGATGCAAATAATTTGATTTTTTTTTTAAAGTAAAAACTTAGATTTATAATTCGTGAATAAAATTAAAAATAGAATCTAACGTGATTTGTATAAAAAAAAGGAAAAATGATAAACCTAGCTAATTAATTAAGACGTCAAAATGAAATTATTTTTTATTAAGATGTGTAATATTTAATTAAGACATTAATAAATATCAAAATTTTTATTATTTTTTAAAAAACAACCCAATGGTCTGTGCATCACTACGTATAATCTCTCGTAGCTTTTTTTTTTTTTTTGTTCGAAACATTCCCTTGCAGTTGTACAGAGATAGAATCATCAGATAAATAGGTACGAAGAGGGAATCCCTAAGAGCCCAAGGCCCGATGCAGTCTATGTATGAAAGCAAATCCCAGTCCCACTTCCCCACTTTGCTCTAATTATTAATTCCTGTAGTAGCAATTTTACCGATAATGCAAAAAACAGTTACATTTTTACAGAAATATTTATATATTTGTATAAACAATATGGTATAATAATTAAATTTTCTACAATTATGAGACAGAAATAAAAGACAAAGATGTGAAATTTGATAGTTGATTTGATGACTAGAGATAAAAAAAAAGTATTATATAAATTATCATATGTGTCTATTGTATGAAAAATTGGTCTTGATTTTTAATAGTTAAATTTCTTGTTGATCAAGAACATTATTGTGAAATTTCAACTTGACCACAATATGACAACATGCAAATGCAATTTGCATTAATCAAATGCATATAGATAAATAAGTACAGAACCGTGAGTATATTAAGCAACAAAAATGGTTTCTTTTTTTACAAGGCTTTCTAAGGGTGAGACAAATTAAGAAAGTAGTATAGAGAATGGTAAGGAGAAGAAAAGTGAGAAACTCTATATTTGTGTTATTATGGACTGAAAGTTCCAAATGAAAGGGACAAAAAGCCACCAAGTGGCAAGTGGATGTCTATTTCTCAAGGCTCGAACATAGAAAGAAAGACCACGCTTTGCTGTTAAGAACCTCTTGGCTCTTGCTATGCTTGTTCTTTCTTCTCTCACGCAATTTGGCCATCATAATTTTGTTTATTTCTAAGATTTTTTAACTATTAATTGTCCTTGAAATATTAATTAAAAATTAAAATAAAAAATAAATATTAAATAAAAATTAAAAAATTAGTAATGTTTTATTTTAAAAAATATATTATTTTTAAAAACAAATACTTCGCAATTGATAGTACTCCATCCATTTCATATTGATAGTCGTTTTAGGAAAATAAATTTTTTTCATAATATGAGTCGTTCTCTAGTTTCTATGTGAGTATTAATGTTAGTTTTCCATTTTTACCCTCCCACTTTTATGGGAAAAGAAACTTAAAAAACTGTGCACCACACTACTCATTAATATATGAGTTTTTCTAACATGTGCAACCCTTGCACAGGATAATAAAACAAAATTAGAAAGGTTTTATTGGGAATTGCAACTATCACAACACTTAATGCATTGGTAATGTTAATGGTTACAATTCCCAATAAAACCTTTCTATTTTTGTTTTATTATCATGTGCAATATTGCACAGGTTAGAAAAACTGTTAATATATTTAGGTAAAATGAAAAAAGTGTGTAGTAAATTAATAAGGGTAATTTAGTAAGATTACTATGTCTTTTAAATCATTTATTATTCTTTTTAATTTGTGTGTAAAAACCTTAAACGACTGTCAAAATGGAACGGAGGGAGTATTGTTTTGCGTGGTAAAAAATCTTAATTTTATTTTTTTTGAATCAAAGACAATTAACAGTCAATGGGTGTCAGAGAAAGGTAAAACCGAGAGAGGGAGAAGAAAGAGATGGAGCCTTGAGGTGCACAACCATGTGGTGGCAGCTCAGCTTCTAAGGAAAAAGAATACTTAAAGAAAGATAAAGCAAAACACATATGGGGAACAAATGGATTTTGTAGTCTCCCAAGGGATCTTCTACTCCTCTCAACTTCCCATCATTATTCTTCAGCAGTTCAATTCTATTTTAAACCTAGGTTTTGCTAATTAAAATAAAATATTGCATTTTTTACCTTAATTAACACAATTGTAAGATTGCACATTTATTATAGAGTGTAATTATATTTTTTTTATTGATGTGTGATTTTAATTTATTAGTAGTTCTTTGTTTAGATTTAATTTTTTTAATCTTTTTATTTATTACCGTCATTTTTCCATTTTCTTTTATTTAAATTTTTTATATTCCAATTTTTGTGATGAAAATTTACCGACTAAAGTGATTAAATCATTTCAATTTATCTTTCGCTCAAAATTTATTATTTAAAATATCAAATTTCATTTAAAATAAAATAATATTTTTTTTCTCTTCAAACCTTAATTATATTTCATACATTTTTTTTAATTTTCATCAAATTTATTATCTTTAACTTTCAAATTATTTCTTATCTTAAATATTTTTAAATCCATAATTATTTAAGGAAGAAAGAGAATTTGAAATTTTAGTTAGAGAAAGACAGATGAAAGGACTTAGATTGTAAGAATTTAAAAAATTAGTATATTAACCCGCGTAATACGCAGATAAATTTATATTTTATATAATCAAATTTATAATAAATTAATATTTTTAAAATTTAAAAATTAGATATTTTGAAATATAATATACACTATTATTATTTTACAATGATTTTGAAATATAATTTACATTATTATTTAATAATAAAATATAATAAAGTTAATTAAAATCATAATGGTAAGAATAAAGATTTATATTAAAAATAAGGATTAGAATAGAAAAATATATGATAAGATTTTGAATATTAATAAATTTCAAAATTTGGAATGCAACGTTTATTAGTCCCAAGGGGTTGGTCGAGTGGAGCAAGACAGAGTCTCGTATCTATTTGATAGGTCACAGGTTCGAACCCCCGCTCGTCTCCTTAGGATGAGGTAAAATGTAAGTACCTCTAAAATCATTGAGACTTGAGAGCTCTGTTTGGTTCAAACGAGGGGAGGTGAGGTGAGGAGAGGTGAGATGATATTTTATCTTATTTGGTTCGAGGAGGGGAGGTGAGGTGAGGGGAGACCTTTCTTGTCTGGTTCACAGGGGAGTGGAGGGAAAATAAAACCAATTTACTTTTATATCCTTATACTTTTATAACATCCAACTTTATTAATTTGAGTGGAGAGATATTTAAATAATTTTAATTGTTTAATTTTATTTTAAACTTCCTCCCTCCCCTCTAAATCCCCCACTTTTGGAGGAGAGACAAAATGTTATTAGGAAACCTAAACAAATATTATAAATAGACTATTAACTTCACCATAAATATCCTAATTTTAGGGATGTTTCACAAACTTTATCTCAACGGAAATTGACATAAGACAAGTCTTTAAAATTATTCCAACTTGAAGTCTCTGTTTTTTATCGGTTAAAACAAACTTCTATTTTTATTCTTACTCCTTTCCATTCTTACCTTTTTTTTCCTATTTCTTTTAACTATTTAGATAAAACAAAACAATAAAATATTTCATTCATCAAGAGATGCGTATGCGTCAACTCATTTCGTCAAAAAGTTTTAATATCAGAATCTTTTTTAACTGAGCTTTGTGCTAAACTAAGCTTATAATTTTGAACCAAATATTTATGTTTTTTTTTTGTCTTTAATTGAGAATCCACATAGACATAGCGGTAGATTTAACCATCGAGTCAAGGGTGATGGTTAAGTAAAGCCCTTCCAAGAGTGACGACTTCATGATTCGAACTCCCTGACCTTTCAGGTAAAGTTCGCCTGGGTCATAATTCACTTCCACTGTGATGAAACACTATTTGATAAACCAAATATTTATGTGAGTTTATAGTTTAATATAATTAATGTTGTTTTATTAGATTAATTTGATAGTATTTAAAGCTTGATTTGTTATAGTGAAAGTGAATGTTAGAATTTGAGTTTTGAAATTATTAATACAAAGAGTCTCACTTAATCAATGCCCTTAACTATAACGATAAAAAAAAATTGAGAGCTGCATAACACCCCATTAGGCTCTCTGTTCATTTGCTTAAATTTAGATTTGAAAAGTTTATTTGACAATAATTATATTGGTGTTTTGTAGAAAGTGCTCGTGGTGGTGTGTTTGTCATGATACAATGTGAAATAACAACAAATTTATGAGAGACTATGGAGTACGCCCCACGGTGAGTGAGTAGATGCAGTTAGATTTATAATTAGATAGAATTGATTTTGATAGATTTATAAAATTAAAGATAAAATAAATGATACACATTATACAATAAAAGTTTAATATGTTTTTGAAAAACCGATTTGAAAGTGATATTAAAATTAATTTTACATAATTAATTCTAATGATTCCCAATTATAACAAACTGATATATCTATGTATCTAAGGAGAGACATGAGTCACTATATATGTATCTATCTAGGTAGGGAGTGAGTTAAGACTTGAAGTTAGAGATGGATGCAATGAGGTGGGTCCTGAGCCTAGTGGCTATCCACACCCACTACTCACTCACCAGAGGAGGTTGGTTAGGGCCGGGGACCAAACCAAAGCATCAACCCAAGCCAACTGTATCCATCAAAAGCTGACAACAATGCACCCTAAACAATGTCCAGACAAAGATCTCACTCTCCATTTGGGATTCATTTTATTTCATTATTTCCTTCCACTTATCTTTGGACACTCACTTTAATTTTTGCTTCGAACCTTTCATGTCTGCACATCAAATTACTTTCCTGCCCTCCTCTTGTCCTTTTCCTTCCTAGCAAGGTTCATTTCTTTTAATTTCGTTCTCCATTATCTTTGTGCACAATGAATGGATTTTGTTGGACTCACTCATATATACATGATGTACCTCCTGTACTTATTGTGCACAAACGATGATGTAATCCAAAAATATTAGACCACAAGAGGAGAGGAAAACACACACATATGCTAATTATATAACGGTGTTATGTTATGATTCATTCGTGGTGACTTAACAGGCAATTTTGATGGAAAAATTAGAAAAGATGAGCTGAATCTGATATGTGAGTGATCAGTTTCCCTCCATCATAATTCAACTCATTGACAACCCGGTTAGGTTCTAATTCATAAATCATATAATTGCTTTGCATGCATACCTTTAAATGTTGGAGCTTTCTCATAAAAAAAATGGATGCCATGAAGATTGTATGACTTTAGTTAGTATGATTCGATCACTAGCATTTTGCCATCAAACACGTCATCACTCCCGGAGCCGATTCCAATGAACCATATTTCACCAAAATCTCTTAGCCTATTCAAGATAGATCCTATAAAATAAAATATCAATGCTATATATATCCACTTTGTTATTGCAATCAACAGCAAGAGAAAACAAAACTGGTTGAAAATTAACCAATTACCTGTTATATCCATTATCTTTCTAATATACTTTCAGATTTTCATCATAACATGACGGGTTTAGGTAACGGTTAAAGAGGTTTATAAAAAAGGATGTTTCATTAATTTACAATGTATCAATGTGATACATTTATATACAATGTACATGTATACAGATAAATTCAAAATTAAAAACTTGAATTCAAAATAGAAAGATATCCTATACATAAGGAGGGGATGAGATAAGGTAGTACTATGTACTACGTTAGTACACCAACACGCCCCCGCAAGATGGTGGAGGAAGGAACGACACCAATCTTGGACATGAGAAAAGAATGACGTGGTCCTGACAATGGTTTGGTCAACAGATCAGCAAGTTGATGGGAAGATGGAACATGAGAAACTTGCAAATCATGGTTAGCAACAAGATCTCGGACAAAGTGATAATCTATGGCCAGATGCTTCATTCTAGAATGAAAAACAGGATTGGCACATAAGTATGTAGCTCCAATGTTATCCGAGAAAATAGTAGGAGATTCACGAATGGAGAGTCCCAATTCACGAAGCAGTTGGCGAAACCAAAGTAGCTCCGCGGTGGTGGAAGCAATGGTACGATACTCTGCCTCGGTGGATGAGCGGGCAACTGTCGGTTGCTTCTTACATGACCATGACACAACATTAGACCCAAGATAAATAATGTAAGCAGATGTGGATTTACGATCACCAACATCCCCAGCCCAATCAGAGTCACAAAATGCATTGAGTGTGAGTTTGGAGTCTTTCAAAAGTTGTAGACCATGACTGATAGTTCCCTTAAGATACCGAAGAACTCGCTTCAAGGCTTGCATGTGTAAATCTTGTGGTGCTTGCATGTGTTGAGATAACTTGTGCACAGAGAAAGCAATATCGGGCCTGGTGATACTCAAGTATTGGAGGGAGCCAACAAGTCTGCGATATGTGACTACATCACATGTGGAAGCATCAGATTGAGGAAGTAAAGAGCATGTGGTGGACATGGGAGTAGAGACTGGCTTTGCATCACTCATAGAAGCTCTTTCTAAAATATCTCGTATGTAATGATGTTGGGTGAGAAACAACCCAGTGGAGGTGGGAACAATTTCAATCCCCAAAAAGTGACTTGGGTAACCGAGATCTTTGAGAGAGAATTTCTTTGAAAGAGCCTCTTGAAATTGGTGAAGAAATGAGGAGTTATTCCCTGTCAACAGAAGATCATCAACATACACAAGAAAGTAGGCTGTCACATTATCCTTTTGATAGATGAATAAGGAAGTGTCAGAACGTGAATTGGTGAAGCCATAAGCAAGTAGGAAAGCCTTGAGTTCATTATACCAAGCACGAGGGGCTTGTTTAAGGCCATAAAGAGCCTTATTTAACTTACAAACATGATCAGAGAAGCTGGGATGAACAAAGCCCGGTGGTTGGACCATATAAACATCTTCAGAGAGGGTGCCATGGAGAAAGGCATTGTTGACATCCATTTGACTTAAAGACCACCCCAGTGAAAGAGCAATACAAAGTACCATTTTAATGGTCTGAGGTTTGATTACAGGACTGAATGTGTCTGTAAAGTCAATGCCAGGGCGTTGATGAAAGCCCTTTGCAACCAGTCTTGCCTTGTAACGAGCAATTGAGCCATCCGGATTCCTTTTAAGTCTGAATACCCACTTGTTGCCAATGATGTTGAGATGGGGTTGAGATGGCACTAGAGTCCATGTGCCATTTTTCATGAGAGCTGTGAACTCATCTGACATTGCTTGTTTCCACTCTGGACTTTTTAAGGCCTGTGAGACACATGTAGGTTCCACTGAATTTGGAAGGGGATATTTGGTGACTGTGTATAACTGTTTAGGCTTAAAAATTCCATCTTTGGCACGGGTAATCATTGGGTGAGTGGATATGTGAGACGTTGGCGGAGCTGGAGCATGAGATGAGAATTCCGTGTACATTGGAGAATTGTTGGCTTGGTTGGTTTGACTGGGTTGGGTTAGGATATGTGGCTGGTCGTTGTTGATGGGTGGAGAAAGAGAAGCTGGGGATTGGGTCGTGATTTGGGGGTTTGAAGGATAAGATGAAATATCGGGATTTGATGGACGGTTGGGAGGTGGTATTTGAATAATTGAATTAGGGTGTGAGGTGGGTGGGGTTATTGCCGAGAATGATGGGGTGGTATTGTTGGAAGGGTTAGGAGATAAAGGTGAAGGAATGAATAAAGTTGGTTGGTTATTTTGATGGTGGGTAGATAACGTGCAGGAGGTGTGATTGTTAGGATGAGATAAGGACGAAAGATGTGGGTCCCGTTGGCTTTGGTTTATTTGAAGTGAAGTAGTGTTAGTAGGATGGGAAGGTGACGTAGGAAAAGTGGAAGTGAGAGGTTGGGATAAGGACAAAAAGTGTGGGTCCCAGGAAGGTTGGTTAATGAAATTGGAATTTGAGGGAGAAATTGAAGGGGTAGGTGGCGTGAAATTGGGAGGTTTGGTAGCTTGACCTTGCTCATTCGGTTTTGAAGCAGATGAAAGAGGAAAAATATCCTCAACAAAAGCAACATGACGCGAAGTGTACAGAGTGTTAGATTTTAAATTGTAACAAAGATATGCACTCTGACTAAGACTATAACCGACAAACACACAAGGTTGAGATTTTTGTTCAAGCTTATTATGAACATAAGGTTTCAGCCAAGGGTAACAAAGACAACCAAAGGTTTTAAGTTTGCCGTAATTAGGTGGTTGACTGAAAAGGACTTGATAAGGGGTTTGCATTTTGAGACCTGGGGTAGGGTGTCTATTGATGAGAAAGGCAGCTGTTTGTAGTGCAAAACTCCAAAAAGATAAGGGTAGAGAGGCATGGTGGAGTAAGCATCTTGCAGTTTCAACCAAATGTCTATGCTTTCTTTCAGAAAGTCCATTATGTTCAGGGGTGTGGGGTGGAGTTGTTAGGTGGGAAATACCATGAGTTTGAAGAAAAGAACGTAATTTCACAAATTCACCACCATTATCGGAATAAAGATTTTTGATTTTTGTGTTAAATTGATTTTCAACCAATGACTTAAAAATGGGAAAAATGGAAGAGACTTCAGATTTTAATTTGATGGGATATAACCATACATATTTGGAGAAATGATCAATGAACAAAACATAATAAGAAAATCCATTTATTGATTGAACAGGAGCAGGGCCCCAAACATCAGAGAATACAAATTCCAGAGGATGGGTACTAACTAAACTAGACTTAGAAAAAGGTAATTTGTGGCTTTTATTGGAGAGACAATCAGAACATGAACCATTTGAAGAAGCAAAAGAAATTTGGTTGGACTTGAGAGCATGTGTTAGAATCCTATGTGCGGGATGACCGAGACGGTGGTGCCAAAGTTTAAGAGAGCTTGGGGTCTGGGCATAGGCTATTTGTGGAGATGTGGGAGAAGGAAGCTTGTACACGTTATTCTCATTCGTGCCGCGCAGCAGAACCGCCCCCGTGCTCAGAGCCTTCACCTCAAAATGCCAAGGGAAAAATTCAATTGAAACATCATTAGTCTGACACAGTTGAGAAACAGAAATAAGATTTTGGGTTATTGCGGGAACATGTAAAATAGGAGAGAGGCGAAGAGAATTAGTGGAAGTAGGAATAATAGTGGAACCAACATGTTTAATAGGAAGACCCTTACCATTTGCAACAACAAGTTGATCTGTGCCAGAGTAATCATTCTTGATGGACAAGTTTGATAGATCACCAGTAATGTGATGAGAGGCTCCTGAGTCTAACAACCAAGTTGGCGGAGGTGGAGGACTATGAGTTGCCATATTAGCAGTGGGTGTATTTTGTTTGGGAGGGTACCCAATAATTTTGTAGCAGGTTTTGGCAGTGTGACCCTTTTTACCACAAAACTGACATTCCACTGAGATACCAGGTGCATAAACTTTCTTTGATGGATGCTTACCACGACCATAATGGTTACGGTGATTTGCAAAATTTGCAGTAATGGGGGTGGAAGAATTCAAACGGTCTTCACGTTGGAGATAGATCTCAAAGTCAACTAGCTTGTCAAAAAGCTCATCAAACAACATATAGGAATCACGAGTTCTAATGGAAGCAACAAACTCCCGAAAAGAGGGACCAAGGCCGTTAAGGGCATGTATCACAAGATCCAAGTCGTCAATAGGATGGCCAATAAGAGCCAGTTCATCAGCAATGCTACGGATGGAGCGTAAGTAATCGCTCACGGAGGAAGTGCCCTTGGTGATAGAATTCAAGCGCTCCTTAAGAGACATTATACGAGAGCGAGAGCGATTGGCATAAGCCTGTTGAAGCTTAAGCCACGCTTGAGCAGATGTATCAGCGGAAGACATGACAGTACGTGCTTCAGCATCACATGATCCGAGAAGAGCAAGATACAGAAACTGATCTTGACGTACCCAATAAGAGTACTCAGGATTAGGAGTAATAGTGTCACCTTGTTTGACAGTGACAGAGGGGCATGGAGTTTCACCGGTAACAAAACCTTCGAGATTACGGGCAACAAGAAGGGACCGGATTTGTTTGTGCCAAGCGGGGTAATTTGTGCCATTTAATTTGATAGGAAGATTGATAGTGTTAAATTCAATCAAATCCTTGGGATTGGAAGAAGAAACAGGATTTTGAGTGGTCGAAGTGGAGGTTGAAGAGGCCATGAGGATCAAAAAAGGCTAGTTAAGCAAAGAGACTTCTGATACCATAAAGAGGTTTATAAAAAAAGGATGTTTCATTAATTTACAATGTATCAATGTGATACATTTATATACAATGTACATGTATACAGATAAATTCAAAATTAAAAATTTGAATTCAAAATAGAAAGATATCCTATACATAAGGAGGGGATGAGATAAGGTAGTACTATGTACTACGTTAGTACACCAACAACGGTGAAGTGAAATTATGTAATTGTCTTTTTTTTTTTTGTATTGTTTCTTGCTAGCTAATACATCTAATCAAGGTGGTAATATATATAAAATGGACCACTTGATAATGGTGAACAGTCACATCTGGGAATTGGACCATAAGGAAGCGTTAATTATATTCATTCAGCATAGAAAATTCTAGTACACGGTCTTTTGATACAGAATCTATCACTAAAATTAAGTCACGTTAGGCATTGGACTGTTGCTGACGAAAGTTTTAACTATCTTCATCCTGTAGTTTATGAGAAGGACTATTCTAATGCTGGGATGTCACATGCTACTATTCTAATTAATCTTTCCCTCTCGGAATCAAACTCTTTTAAGATTCTTCCACTTAGACAATATTACGAGACTAATTAATTGGTAGTATTATTATATGAATGAAAAAGAAATTATAAAAAATGAAAAGGATAATGATAGCAAGCAACCTCTGTCAAATTAAAAGGTCTTATTTGTAAATATAAAAATTTGGTGTTAGGAGTAATTATTTGTATCTAAATCATCACACCTAAAAAAATATGTGGTTACTCACATTCCTTCCTCTGTAACCTTCTTTTGTCTGTTATGCACAGTGGCTACGAAGCATGATACATGGCAAGAAAGCAATTTTCAGAGTGTATAATAAAATTAGTACCATCAGCTAGCTATGGGCCCTGACTAGAGGTCCACGCACCTGATACTCCTACAATTCTTCATAGAAAAATCCAACACTCGTGATAGGGTGTAATCCTATCTAAACCAGTAGTTAATTACCCTTGATCAATCAAGATTTGCGATTAGCTATTTTCTAATTAGTGAGTCAAATTAGATTCATTATTTATCTCAGTTCGTTCAATTGATATTTCAATTCCCTGCCAAATTATCCCAAAACAAGTTATGTATATATGATAATTACTATGGTGCAAAACAGAGAAACAGGACCTGGTCCAATTTTGTTTTATTTTCCAAATTATGATCTCATACTTTCCCCTAAAAAATATTAAGAACCAGGAGGAGTGCACTTCGATTATGCGAATCTGCTAAGAGTATGAGTACTAAAATTCAAATAATTACAAAGAGGGATCATAAAATCTTTATTGGTGTATATGTATGTAAAGGGATAATCTGATATTCTAGCTCTGCCAATAGCTGTAGACAACTAAAATTTTGTGGTTACCACAAAAAATTACAAGTAACAGCAGTGCTGCCTAGTACAGATTAACAAGAAGCTAAAAACAATAATTACATTAATTCTCCTAGTGTCCTAGTCATCTTTGCAATAGACCAGTTGCAGATTTAATTTTACACATAGTAACATTCCTCTCTAGCTAGTACTATACTATAATTGATTTCATACCCTATTGTACTCGTGTTTTGTATAACCACACAAGAATCTCATCTCAAGTACTACGACAGATACATGCACTTGGCTTCTCTTAAATAGCAGCTGCATGCAACATACATAATATATACATATGTCAAACCTCAAACATATTTGTTCATTCACAAACCACCGTTCATAGTTTTGAGTGATACTTCAATTCCACCACAAGCTATGAAACACGGACACCTCTTTTCAGTGGCGTGTCCGGGTGTCCGTGTCGGAGTCGGTGCTTCATAGATCACAAGTGGTTGTCCTTACCTTATCTTTTTACAATTCATGCCGAGTTGTCAACCTCAATTTGAATTGAACACAATTTCCTCATCAACTTTATATATGAAATAATTAATAAAACCTATGTAACGCAATTGTTCATTCACATCTGTCTAATTGCATGTTTGCATTCACGTTTGAGAGTCTTTAATGTGAGTTTGAAGTCATAAGCGCGAGTTTAGGTGTCTTTTTTCATTCCTTAGGATGTTATCATGTAAAATTAATTTTTATTTTCCTGAAAATACTTTAAATTAAAAGTGAAAAATTAAATATGTATTTTATACTTTTACTGTATAATCATGTTTAATTAAAATAAATGTTTTTAAATACAAATCATTTCCCTTCAAATTCACATTAAATAAAAAAAATTACAAAATAAAATTCATCTAAAATCAAATATGGAAATGATCTCCCAAACATATATTACTTAAAGTAACATATATAGTATTGAAGAGTTTCTGTTTTAGACTATATTTGGATGATGAGTGAAAATGAGAGAAAGAAAAATGAAAGGAAATAAAATAGAAGGATGAGAAAATAAAGGGAAAATATGAGGATTTTTGAGTTGTTTAGTTTGAGGAAAAAGAAGTAAAAAAGTGAGGGAAAGAAAATGAGTATAATATATAATTACCTATTTGCCCTCATAGTTGAAATTATTATTCTTTATTTAATTATTATTTGTTTATTATTGTTATTTATTATTTATTATTTTTTATTATTTATTATTATTATTTCTTTTATTATTATTTTTTTATTATTACTTTTATTATTATTTATTATTATAATGAAACAAAATCAGAGCAATGATGTTGCTCCAAGTACACGTTGCTACTGCTGGGCGTAATTGTATTTTAGTGCGTAATTGTACTTTAGTCCTCTTTTCTTTGAGTTTTCATGGCATTTGAGCAAGGAAAACTGACATACGGTATTTCTTGTACGATTTTCCACTTTAATCAGTTTTCCTGCCTAACCAAACCACCAAAAATCAGATTTTCTTATTCTTTTTCCACCCCACAACTTTCTTCCATTATACTTCCTTTAATCCAAATGAAGCGTTAATGTTTTCTGTATTAATTCAAAGAAAAAATGTCTGTTTGTATGAACGGTGATTCCTAATAACTTTGTACAATAAATAATTAATAATATAAGAAAATTTACTCTTTTTTTCCTCTTTCACCTTTTTCTCACACCTTTTTTTCTGTCTTTTCACACTCATCTAATAGCATTCTTCAATTACCTAAAAAAAGTATTAATTAATTCTTCAAAGGAAAACAAATAGTTTGAATTCTTTTGTTTTATTCCCTACCCAGATGTGATTAATCATTCGCATTTATACATGTTCAATATCTTCTCATATTGAATCAACCACTTAACTGAATTTTATCCATTACTTCAGCCGTAGTAGAAATAAATAATTTGAATATTGAGACTTATATATGCACCATCAGACTAAAATTAACATGATGTGTTACATTATATAAGCCAGTAAGCCACCACTTCTCTTTTCGTCTTTGTATTATTTTATTTAATATTTAATTACTTTCTGTCCCAGAGAATAATTTTTGAATAATAATGTAGGTCGTAGGGTAATACCTTACAATGCATCCGTTTAGAGGAATGATTAAACACAACAAAACCCACCAGCTTTTCTTCCTACCCTACAGCTATTCTCACTAGGAGACTACTGTTTCACCACCAAATTTTCTTGTACCTTCGAATACGTACATTGTTACTTTCAATATTATTCATTGATCGAATAATTAATCTTTCATAGTTCTAGGGGTTTTGTTTGAGAATTATTACATTAATTAAAGATTTCAGTTCATTTATAAAATATTTTGTTATATTTAGGAAATTATAAATTTTAATAAAAATTATATTATTTTAATTTTAAAAAATAATTTAATCATCAAAAGATAACAGTATGAGTTAAAGCATTATTAATTAATTCTAAACCATACAAGTGTTACTGTTTAGGTAGGATAACTGCCTCTTATCTTCATAACTGTGCGAGTTTGGAAAACTAACTTCACCTTTGCAAAATATTGTTTTTTTTTTTCTATCATATATATATATATATATATTCAATGACAACTACACCCTAATCGTTGGGATAGTTGCATGGATTGGCTTCTCAATCAGCCACCAACTTGAGTATTTAATATAAGGACATAATTTGACAATTGTCCCATCATGACAATGATAGTGAAAGTGTATGTTTTTTCGCCCATTAATTCTAATGAGGAAACCTAGTTGCCCTATCGAGATAACTCCAAATTGATATATAGCAGTAGTAGGTAGCCTCCCACAATTTGTAAAATGGGACAATCAGCTAATTAAGTGACATTATTTGTGCAGCAAATAAAATAAGCAATGCCGAAGAAGTTGGCGAGACCTAGGATCGATAGGAACCAATTTCTCTGTTTTGGCTTTTAAGAATGTTGGGCCAATAATATAGCCATCATGTATATAAAAAACACCATAATTAATTTATATACATATAGGTAGCTTATTATTGTCACAAAAGAATATATTAATCTAGAGAAAGCCATTAATCAAGGCGTGTTAAGCTACTTGGAGCATAATAATAGTCAATAATGGGGTCCGCAAGTCAAACACCCATTGATCAAATATGGCCTACCAGATATATAGAATATTAATTCTTCTTTTCTTCGTTTTTTATACTATTTTTGGGTTTTGATTTGAGACTCAAGAAAAGGGAAACAGATGCAATGATGGTGGTTAATTCATAAATTATCCCAAGTGAAGTCAGCAGGCAAACAAGTGGGCTCTCTCTCATTATTTGGGTCATGAGATCTGCTTTCTATGCTTCATCTAATGTAAATGGGTAATGTTGGGCCTACTGATGCGCAAGCCTTAATGCATCTGCCGTTTTACCTGGAATGGGCCGATTATTATACGTACTCAAACCTCTTTGTTGCAATGCACGCAATGATATTTTGACCAAAAAAGTTTAATCTTATTTATAATATCCATTCAACTCAATCATACAGATAAAAAAAATATTTTCATATATTGATTTTATAAAAAATACTACATATTTCAAGTTTATATTTTTTTTAATTAAACTATGTGTAATTATTCATATTAATCAAAATTTGAGAATTAAAGTTTAAGAATTATGAAATATAAATATGGAAAGAATAATAAATGCTAACCAAGACTTATATTAAGGGTTATAAATATTTTTTGAAAGAGTCTTATAAATATCACTGTATGTAATAATAAATGAATAATTTGATAAGATAATCATACAAAGATACACAAGAATTTTATAATGTGATAAAATAAAATCGTATAAAAAGTATTAATGAAATTTTATTTGCATGGAATTTTAAAAATTTAATCTATTTCATAAGAATTCTCAATTTTAAAATTAAATTACCTAATTTTAGAGTCTATCAAAAGTTATTAAGTAATATATAAATGCAAAAGTTTGACATCTAATTATATATGTTAATTCAAGTACACACATGTGCGTGTATACACACACTTGTGTATGCTAGAATAAACCTGATATCCGACATTATCTACAAACTACAATATAAAAAATTAAGGACAATCAAGGATTCAACGCAATTTTGATGTAAGATGTATCCAAAAATCAAATATCGTTCAAAATAATCAAGGACGTAACCAAATATTATAAACGTAAATGGAAAAAAAAAACATTTTCAAGGAAAGGGGGAAAAACTCAATGGAACCTTGCTATTTTGTGGGTGGTTTCAAATGTCAAAAGGGTTTTGGTTGTTGTACCCATGCATGGTCACCATTAATTTCTATTGGACCTTTCACTATTTTTATTAATATATACATATATTCGAGGGTGAATTTTTTAAATTGCACCGTGCAGTTTATTTATCTAACTCTAAAGCATGTTGGTCCTATATATGTTGTACAGGATAAATACGTCAATTTGGTGTCTTTAATCTAATTTATTTTGCCATCTTCAAGTCTAATGTTTACGATGGAGTGAAAATTAAACGAAAGAGGAACTATACACATCAGAGTGATGGTGTATTGACGTGTGAAACAGGACGTCAGCTAGCTTTTGTCCATTAGTAATGATCACAAGTTACAAGGATTTTATTTTTTTTTCGTTTTTATGAGTTGCCTTCAATCAAGAATCTTGAAATTAGATCAGAGCCAAGTAAAAAAAAATAAAAAATTTAAAATACCAAAAGACAGTATACTTTAAATTTATATATATCCAAGTAGGTAGAGGTAAGAATCTATCAACTGGTTTTGCAATATTTAGATTTAAGATGTTGGAAAGGGAAAGGAAGATGCAAATAGATGGAAATCATGTGGTTAATTTCAGCGCGCTCTCACATCACATGTGAAGAATACATATTCCACTAACTTTTGAATCTACGTTATCTTTGGTGACGAACATATTCTTAGCCAATTCCATTGATATACAGCAAAAGGAGACAAAATAATGCCTGTCATCAGTGGTTCTCGGTACACTCACCTTGGTTGATTTTGTCCAATTCAAATTCTTAAAGAATTTGATTCGCCAAAAGGCCCAAAACATCGTCAATACTGAGAAAGCTACCATATATTCAAAAGGCCCAAGACAGACAATGAAGTTAAGTCATGGTAGCAATGCGGAATCAATTCATTTATTCAATTTATCTATATTGAAATCCAATTTAATACATATAATTAGAAATATGAAATTTATACACCATCAGATATACTCATATAACATATTTTTTTTATCTCTTTACATCACATTACCTATTACATCTCACATTTCCCTCTCTTCCCTCTCTCCATCTCTCCATTGTATTTATTGTTTGTTGTACAGACAATAATACTCATATAATTATATCAATAAATGTAATAATAGAATTAAGTTTAGTATTAGTTTTTTTATAAATTATACTAAAAGTATAAGTTAATGTAAACGATCGATCAGGTTGTTAAACTTATCATACCTTATCCATATCCATATTATTATTATTATTATTATTATTATTATTATTATTATTATTATTATTATTATTATTATTATTATTATTATTATTAAAACATAGTTTGAGGATGCCAATTGTTTTTATATTTGCATACAATGCATGTCAAGAAATTCTATTCATAATTATAGGATGACTTCAATATGTTGTCCCAAAAAAAAGAGTATAATTATTGTACCATCCTGAAGAAATACTAATAGTGTGTGAAAACAATTTAGTGGTGTTATGGAGGATAGATCATGTGTAGTGGCAAGTAGGGATGGCAATTTTGTACTGTAAGTGGGGATACCCGCGGGAACTGCCCCATATGGGGCTTCGAGGATGGGGAATTTTCCCCCGTGGGGATGGGGACGGGGACTAAAATCCCCCCAAGACAGATTTAGAGATGGGGACGGGGATCATGCTCCCCGTCACGCGGGGTCCCCGCCCCACCATATATATATATATAAATTTTTTTATTTATATGATATATATAATATATTATAATATATATAATTTTTATTTATATTATCCTAATTTTAAATTTAAAAATTAAATTTTTAATATATTATTTTTACTAATTTTATTCTTTATGTTATATTTTTTTATTTATTTTTATAAATATGGGGACACCGTGGGGATGCGGGGAATGGGGATGGGGGAGAAAATTACCTCGAGGTGGGGATCGGGAACGGGGATGGGGATAAAATGGGGAGGCGAGGATAGGGAGCGGAGAGGTATCCCCCGCCCCGCCCCGCGCAGGTGCCATCCCTAGTGGCAAGGAGATCAAGAACGGAAAAGGTGAAGAAGGAAGAGAACCCAAGTACTATTTAGCATCTGTGTCCTTCCCTAGAGGATTCTGATTTTTTGTTTCTTTGTTGGGCTTTTAGCCCGCTGTAGCCACCAAAAAAATTACATGTTTTGTTTAAAGTTTTAAAAGATTGTTTTTATTTTTAAGAACAAAAAACTAAAAAATATGTTTGATTCATAATTTTTAAAAATAATTTTGAAAAGTGTGATAATTTTGTTTTTAGAAACTAAAATTTAAAAACCACTGAGATGTTTTAGAAAATTGTTTTTCAATTTTTATGTTTTTGTGATAGAAATGTTATAAACAGTTCTCAAAAGTCCCCGAAGAGCCGAGCTCAAGACCTAGGCGACGTTGAACCCAACTATCAGAGTGAGAAAGTATCAGATACCTAGGTCAAGAGCAGGTCCTCTTCTTATAAATTGTCAATCATGGGTCTCTCCTAGATGACCCAATAGGCTCACCTAGGTAGCGTTGCCCTAGAGGTCCTAACTTATTGAGGTCGTCCCCGAGGTGGGACACCCTAACGGAACATAAACAAATCATTTCATTTGTAAAAAAATAGTTCTTAAATTTTACAAAACAGTTTTTAAAAACTAAAATATAAAACTGAATCAAACACAGTATTATAATATTTTGAGACAATCACTTTATAAAATCATAAAACTTGTTGCACCATGAATTCTAATATTAATTGTGCACCAATGCACCATAAAAGTCACCTGTTGCTTGTTACATCAAACTAATATCTAATCTCCATCACCATACTAGTTGGTTTTTTTAACTCCTTAGCAGCTAGCTAGCTAGCTAGAAGTTAGTTTAGGAAGGAATATTCCAATTTTTTGCCTCTCACTTTCAGTGAGCTGGGGAGCAAAAGCTCAAGTAGCAATATATAATGCTACAGCTCATGTAATTAAATTATTAACAATATGGTTAGTCCAGTGAAACAATATACAAAGTCTCACATATGGTAAGTCATAGATTTAAGCCCATTAGTATCATAGATGTGAATCTTCTGTAAATGTAAGTGTTCTTTTTATATTGAGATTTTCTTTGTTTTGAATTGGGACATCATTCTTCCCTAAAATTTTGTAAAGAAAAAAAAAAACTCACATGAATCAAAAGTGTGTATAAAAGAAATATACCAAATTTGTTTTGCTTATGTATATTTCTTTATAACAATAAAATAATTATAAAGTGATCAATAAAATTTGGATGCAATGGTAAGTGTATATCAGATTAGGTAGAGAATTAATATATTTATAAATTCTAAAGAAGATAATATGAAAATAATTTTTTACAGTATGTTGAGGTTTAAGCAATGGATTAAGCAACAAACAATAAAAGTAAATATAATATACTATAACTTCACCCAAAACCTTTTAGACATTCGATATACACGAGTTTATTCCTATACTATTTTTATTTACTCAATTTAAAACTAGTGTTGCAACATTAAATTCATACTTAAATTTTCAACTTTTTAGTTATAACAAAGTTTGTGGAAATATCCTAATTAAATATAAAAAATAATGTAAACCAAATTTTAAGATTTAGAAAATAAAATATAAGTTTAGGATAATCTTAGGGCTAAATTAATTTCCCACAAAAAATATTAATGCACGGAGAAGAGTAGAGGTGGCAAAGTGGACCGGCCTACCCGACTCGAACTGTCTCGTCGTTGGCCCGCCAATTAAAATGGGCTGGGATATGTAACCCACTCTATTTAAGGCTTTGGCCAGCCTAAAAAATAAAAAAAAATAAAAAATTGATCAAATAAAGATAATGTATAATAAACTTAAATTATAATAAATTTAAAAGAAATATTTAGATTTTTTAACTTTACATAATATTTTCCTAAATTTTCGTGAAATAATTATAATTAAATACTAAAAATAAATAACAATTTTTTTAAAAAAATTATTTTGGGGGGTCAGGCATCCCTGCCTTGCCTGTTGGCCCACCGAGTTGGCGGGATAAATTGGTGGCTAAAAAGACCTAATCCACCCCGCCAATTTTGCCAAATTAGGCATGTCGTAGTTTTGCAATCCATAGGAAAGAGAGAAGTAAAAAAACCCGATAGATGCATGATAGAGAGAGAAATGAGATGGAAATAAAGTGTACCGTTATCATGGTTGATTTCCTACTCAGTCCTCCATTAAAAGCATTAGAATGTTAAACATGCATTTGAATTGAAGTAATAACCTAGTTCGTTTTTGGAACAGTGTTGGTATAAAACTTTGATGCAGTAAATAAATCTGACAAAAACAAAAACTACTTTAAGAGGGCTTTGCTTTGCACGTACGACAACAGAAAATAGCTAGCTTCTTCATTGCCGTCATCAGTTCAATGAATCAATCCGCACTTCGATCGATCAGAGGGTAAAACAATTAATTTGATGTTGGAATGAAAACTTCACTTTGAAAATTCAAAGCAACGCTCTCAGTCACATTGGCATTGAATGTATAAAACAAACAAAATTAACTTATCACTTCCAAATAGTGTTTCCTTCGTACAATTGGGGACCAATATAATAACAATGAATAATGAGAGTGGTCCTAACATAGCAGATAATGGAAGCAATAAGCCCATCAGGTGAGGTGAGGTAGCTAGCCTAGCTGGCCATTTTGTTGCACTGCCACCAAAATATATATTGCAAAGAACAAATTAAATCAATCAATTAGAGAAGAGAAGAGAATAGAGGACCCAAACACACCATGCAATAGTAGATCATAATATATATTCGTACGTAAGCTACCCACAAGAGGCCAAAATTACTTGTTAAATCAATTCACCGTATCTTCCTATCAATAATTCAGACGCAGAAACGCTAGCTAGCTTGCTTTGGTTCAGCAACGAATCGTCCCCCACACCACACTCTCTTCCTCTCAACTCCACGAAAAGGACCATATTGCATTTGAAAGAGAGAGAGAGTGAAAGGGGCCGGCTCCACTTTCTTTCTTCAAAAATTTGAGCACAGACTTCTGTTGCTTTCTAATAATTACCATTGCTTTGTAGCTACATGACAGAATTTTTTTTGTCCACGGAGACGACAAGCTACTTAAACCCTGCATTAATATCAGTGCTTTTTATTTTCTTTATTCACTTGTTGGTTTTTATGTCTTCAATTGAAGGTGATTGCATATAATTTGTACCGGAAAAAAGAATATGATTGGGTAATATATATATATATTAGTGGTGAGCAAAATCTGTCCTGTCTCAATCCAAGCTACTCGGGTCAGGTTAGACCCCGTCCGTCTCACATATAATATTAGGGTTAAATCGGGTATCATTTAATATCCTGGAATCAGGGTTAAGAACAAGTTCAAATTAATCTCCGAGTTACCCAACTCGTTCCATATATGTATATCATAATTTAGTATTTATAATTTTCTATTAACATCAACTTTTTAGGAATTTTTTTACTTAACTTTCCTCTATGATAGAGGCTCTATCTTATTTTAAAACACATTTCATATATAAAGTTGTATAGTAATATTTTTCTCTTAACAAAATTAATTTGAAAGTTAATAAGAAAATAAAAAAGTAGGATTTATGATTTGTGGACAGATTCGAGTCTTAATTAGATCCGTACATTTTTTGTTGGACGAGTTCCGATCTAAAAATTTGACTTGATAAAAAATTAGGGCAAAGTAAGAGACAAATAAAACTCATCTTAACTTGTTACACGCTATTTTTCACCAAAAATTTTAATTTATTTATTTTAATTTTCACCAAAAATTTGGGGCAAGAGCCGCCATAATGGGAAAGTACTTACTACTTACAAGTCTTTAATTCGTTATAATGTATAGCTTTTTAAAAATAAAAAATGTTATCACTAATGAATTATTTATTGGATTTCATACATAACTTGATGGTTAAATTAATAACCCTTTTGTTGAATGTTGAAGGTTGATGTTATTAAATTGCAAGCCGCCATGAAAGGAAATTAAAGAACCTTCAAATGGGTGGCTTAGATAGTTGAGGGCCACTAAATATGGAAACATGTTTTTACAAAATGAAAAAGGAATCCGTGTACATATAATTAATGTGACCCATACCCTATAAGCTATCATTGTCTATATAAAATAAAATTATCTCTCTTAAAATTAACAAATTAAAATCCAATTAGGGAAGCTGCAGCGTGAGAATAAGGATGGTTTTAATTAGCTAGGTAGCTAGCTAGGTCATATATATTGTACTGTCGGGTAGCTAGGTATGTAGTGCTTAATTTCACTATTACCCTCAAGTTGGCAACCAATAAATGAAGATCCTTTTGTGGTCCACACTACTCACACTCAGTGCGTTCTCTTCTCTAGCTAGCTATATATTTACCCTTGTGGGTTTTTCTATTTATACCAAAGTCTTTGTGGTCTTCTCCTATATATTGACTAGAGATTGAGAAGAGAAACTAACTTTATAACTAATTAATGGAGGAAAGGTGGGAGAGTGAGGGGAAGATGAGCATGAAGTACAAGGAGGAGGAAGAGTATGAAGATGATGAAGAGGAGGAAGAGGAAGAGGTGAGTGGTTATGGAGGAGAGGATGGGAGGAAGAAGAGAGTGGTGAGTGATGTGTACAACAACAACAACAAGAGATCAGGGTCCAAAGCTGGAGGGTCAGTGCCACCTTCTTGTCAGGTGGATAGTTGTAATACTGATCTAACTCATGCTAAGCAGTACCATCGCCGCCATAAGGTCTGTGAGCTTCATGCTAAGGCTCCTTCCGTACTCATTGCAGACCAACACCAAAGGTTTTGCCAGCAATGTAGCAGGTTCACAAACCCTAATCTATTCCAAATTAACATAAATTAATTACTTTTGGGAATATATCTAGTATTATTTGCATTTCTCTATTGAAGTTCAAAACCATGGCTTAGGGAAGAGGTTTGATTGGATTTGTGTTATATATGCATACTTTGCTCTTTTCAGCCCTAACTAGGGTGTGTGCTTGGTTGAGATGTGTCTAAACATGTACTGTGTATAAAATTTGGTTCATTTCCACTCCTAATTAGCTAGCTATAGAAGTGAACTATTCTACTATATATAACATGTATTGTGCATAAATATATTGTACGTTTTAGATTTATTAGCAACTGCCTAAATTGAAAAATTACCCTGAGGTATTTATGTGCATAATTAACTCACTGACATATTATAAAAACCATGGATGAAATGTGTCAAATATTACCCCCAACATGAGGTACAATTAATATTCGAAGATGTCCAAACTATTTGTACTACTACTACTACTAATCCCCTTCAAGAACATATAGCATTTACTAATACGCATTTCTACTTTAGGGGTTTTGGGGTCATCGATCTTTTTAATCCTTATGAAGTTGACAACACAAAAAATGTTATTTTCATCTTAATTTTTAGTTAGACGAAGATCCTCCACATATATAGAGATGGCAAATTAAAACAGGATGCATGATCATTTCACACCATCTGGTTATCAACGATTTTGATGCATGATTTAGGGCAAGACACATTCTTCTTTAATTCATTCATTTTTTTTTAATCTTAATGTATACCAAATCAAGATCATCGATCTCTCCTAAAATTTCAAGTTAGTAGATGAATAATCATATAAATATATACTTTTATATCTGACATTTCAATTCTTTCTCTTTAGGTAAAAGGTAGATTTAAACCTGTTAGTCCGTTATATAAACCAAATCAGCTTGCACCTTTTTGAACCTGTCCTTAATTCAACCAAGAGACATATATATATATATATATATGAGAAAATTTGCCATGACAACTAGCTAGTTAATAAGTCTGGTAGCTTTTCATATTAATTTCAGGTTTCATGAGCTATCAGAATTTGATGACTCAAAAAGGAGTTGTAGAAGGCGTTTGGCTGGACATAATGAGAGGCGTCGCAAAAATGCATCTGAATTTCATGGATGAGAATGAGATGGATTAATTTAATGGTGTGGACAACACAAGAATGAATATGTAACAATTACAAGAGCGAGCCTTTTAATTTTCTCACTTAGGTAGTGAGCAAGCAAGTCAAGTCAAGCAGCATATATGATTAAATAAAGTCTCCCTGCATGCTAGTGGTCTCTGAGGAAGCTCTCTCTCTTCTGTCAATCTTTTTCATGCTTAGATCGATTCCTTCTGTGAGTTATATATCTATGATAATATTTTCACCTCAAATCATAATTAAAAAGAATCTTGCTTCACTATATTTTTTTTTCTTTTTCTTTCTCCTTGAAGGGCAATGCTAGCTTTAAAGAGTAATGATCAACAATGTCCCAAAACTAGTACTCAAAATCTTGTGGCATTCTTATTAAGTTAATTAGCATTGTTACATCATCAATCAATTTTCTTCAAAGAAAACTAATAAATTGAAAGAAAATTATTCACAGTCAAAAAGATTTTTTTACTGTTGATCTTCCCTTATTAATTATCTTAGCTAGCAGCTGCAATTCTAAAGATCAATAATATGTGGCACATAATTGGGTTTGAAAAAGAAACAGTACTATTCTTTCACATTCACGAGTGCTGTATTATACTCTCAACTTTCAGACTAGGGGACCACGTTTCAATTCAATTGTACTAATTTGTTGACAAACTTGTTCTTTAAGTTTGAGTATCCATGTTAAGTGTATGAAAGGAATAAAGCTAGAGGGTGAACAATGAGCAATCCATGTCACACATGATTACCAATGGCACCACAATATAAAGTACCTTTCAGTATGTAAATATATGGCATGGCATCCAATTTTGTTAATTAGTTATATTTTTCACGCTATGGGAAATTCGTGCGTCCAAACTAAATTAAATATAAAGATACATCTTTATTTCGAATTACAAGTTAGAGAAGGCATTCATTTAATGTTGTGTTTGCTATTTGTGAAGAGCAGGATTGTAAACAGCAATGCTACTTTCACGGCATAACTGGAATTTCCTCCTGACAGTTTTCAGTTGTAAGTTTAAATGTTATTTTAAATAGCATTGAACATAATCAACAACTTCATGGATTACAATTTAAGGATTTGTCTCCTCACCGTTTTCACAACCATTATATATCAATCATGATATAATTAAGGATAAAAGAAATTTATTTAATTTTGTCCAATTGTAACTTCTCTGCTTGTACCTTATGTATGGTCAAAACAGATCATGTTAATTATTCCCTTTTACTATTTTGTCCAATTTACTATTTTTCAAGGGTTATATATAGTTTTAGTTATAGACTTGGCAGGCACAACTCAATCCAAAATTTTGAATGAGAATATTGAAAAATATCAATTATAACTGAACTATTAATTAATTATATCATTCATTTGTATGGTTAAATGTCTTGAGAACACCATGTTAAAAATTTGAACATTCAAACTTGAATGAAACATAAACACAGGTAGAGGCTCCAGTCTTAACTATCAAGGTAAAAATGTAACGCAAATTAATTAATGTGAATGAATCCGCCCGACATAAGGTGAAAAATGAAAATGCAATGTCAATGTCAAAGACAACCGAAGTTTCATTAAGTTACTGCATCAGATGATAGTAGAATCAGTCCTCACGTGGGCTTAAAGTATGCAATGCAGAGGTCATATAAGGAGGTACCTGTCACCTGTCTAATACTCCAATAATTTTAAAGTAGGCTTTTCTGATTGGTAGTGCATGCTGCTTGTATTTTCAGTCATCCAATGGTCATGAAGTTACCTTATACACAAATGAACAGTATAATTTCATGAATATATAGAACTTAGATAAAGTTCCTCATGTGCTTGTGGTAATATTTTCCAATAAAAAAAACAACATATTTCAAGGGGTACAACTGTATAAATAAGAGTACAAGATAACAAACTAAGATAAAATACGCTATGGATAAGATGCTGTTACAAGATATAATAATGTAAACTAAACAGAGTTGTTGAGATAACAACAGACTAGTTATCCACATTGGCAATGACTCCTATACAGTAAATATTTCTTGATACATCTGTTTTGGAGTTTTCAATTGAAAGATAAGAAAACAGAAAGCAGAAAATTTTTGAGAGAGCTTAGAAGTATTTCTTGGACAGATTTTATCAGGGTTAGTCTGAATTATAGTTTTTGGCTTGTACAGGGCAAAACTGCCAACCAAAACTTATACAACAATTTAGAAAAAGAAGAGGATGAATAGGATTGATAGTATGCTTGGTTGTCAATCACAACAAAAGACAAAAGAAAATGAATTTGTTGTCAAGATTCTCATTGCTTAGAGCCACACCACCAGTAATGACCCAATTCCTATGTCAACCAACTAGCCATAATTGGATGATGTAGCTTTGACAAGTGATTGTGAAAGTGTGTGATATTCGTATACACTTAAAAAAAAGGGCAGCATTCCCTAAAGATTCCCCAAGCAATGGTGCACATCCTCCACACACCTGAAATGTATTCTGTCAGATACAATACAACACACATAATCATGATGTTGCAGAATGACACTTTCCTCCTCTCCCCTCAATTTTTACAGCTTTGAAGGGCACTACTGTATCTATTGACTTCAGAGTAAGGATTAGATCGGCATCCTACATTGGAGAGGTTCATTTGAATTGGTTTGGTGTGATGTTAGATACTACTAATAGAGCTTATATATATTACACCGCAGTGCAGCATAAAAACCCTTGGCTCCATTTACCTTGATAAGCTCTTTTCGAAATTGATGATGGCACCAGCATAAGCTGCACATGGTATTATCACCAGCATTAGTATGTATGCCTAGAGAAGCAAAAACCAAAAAATCCAAGGCATGAAATGAAGCACACAAAGAGATACAATACAAGATGCTTAAGGAAAGACACATCATAAACCATTAATAGCATTGTAATACTGTAACAGTTATGCTGATTGAAGCCATGTCAAATCAGTAAAACCTCATTTTAAGTCATTTCCTTTCCATGCAAACCTGGAGGGAGTTTGCAAATAAATGCCAAAAAGAGATGTATCTTCAAAGGTCATCTCAACAAAAGATGATGTTGCTCTTCTATAAAGTCGTTTGGTCTTAAAACAGAGTAATTGCTAAATTACATTAAGAGAATAAATAAAAGAAAAATAAGCAAAGCAGGGATAATATCAGCAATATTTGAGAAAAACATGAGTCTTCCTTTCTCAGCATCTACTAAATATACCTCTACGGGCTGAGGCAATCAAATAATTAAAAAAATATGTCAGTCATGAGCTGACATGTAATATATCTGTCGTCCAGACATGATATCCTTTCTTTCCTCTTCAAGAATGTAGCTTAGCTTCCAAAAACATGTATTATGATTTGTGCACCTACGATCATATTACAGAAATAGAGCACTCAGACCATCAAACAAATAACTTCACTATTACCTATTATCTGATGTGATGGTTCCATATTACTCGATGAGAGTATACCAATCAAGTAGCCTATTATGATAAACTACATATCACTCTATTCTTTCACTACAACTGACTTTTGCATACATAAATATAAAACAGATCTACTTTCCTTGTTACAAAAAAGATATATAAAACAGATCATTAACGATGTATAATATATACCTTCACCTGCATACGTTATTTAGTTTTAAAAAATACAATTTAAACTTAAGTCAGTTACGTGTATAACAAACTATATACTTTTTTTATAAACCTAACCATTATTTTTTTCAATTTATCAGTACTATTTAGAAGTTCAAGAAACGTATGGATTATATTTTTTTTTTTTACTTTTACCCTTAATATATAAGAGATAATAAGTAGAAAAATTAATGAATAAAACATTGAGATAAGGGATATATTAGGTAAAAAGTACAATAATATTAATATTTTTTTTATTTTTTATCGGGAATCTTCCACAGATATAGCTGAGTCTCGGGTCGGGGATGATTAGGTAAAACCCTTCCAAAAATAACGACTTCAGGGTTCAAACTCTAATCAGCTGGAGGTCACAAACTCACAATTCATTTCCACCACGCCAACCACTGTTTGATTTGATACAATAAATTTAATATAAATCAACATATATTGTATTTTTTTCAATGTGTTTTTATGTAATGAAAAAAATAAATGAAAACGGGGGTAATAGATAATAAAAAATATATATGAAATGTGTTTTGAATAAAAAAGATAATCTCTACTCTCTAGATTTATCACATAAATCTAATTTTATTCCGAAAGCAATATATAAAATTACATATCTCTACTAATAACTGTTTTTTTTTTTTTTTTTTGAGTGGGGCGTGGGGGAATGCCTTAGTGACAAACCATCATCATTTTGTTACACACATGCATAAGCATAATGCATAATAATAACGTTGAAAATTTGGCCTAAGTACTATAAAGTGAAACTGTGAAAGCACTATAAAAGTAGAGAAAATAAAATCATACAACAAAAAAATATACAACTCATACAACAAATTTTTTTTCTCTATATCTCTCTATCATATCACTTATCACATCCCAAATTTCTCTCTCTTCTTTCTATTATCAATCTTGTCTTTTTGTGTTGTATATGTTATTGTTTTATGAAAAACAATACTCATAAAAGTAAAATACAAAACAAAATAACTGATTTAAAATCGTTTTTCAGTTCTAATAAAGTACAAGTATAATCATTCAGAGACATTAAAAGACTCATTTCCTTGATTTTCTCTTTAGTAATAAATCCAGCGCAGAAGATCCCAGTCCGAAAATGATAGATCACAAGGAAGTGCTTCAGTCAAACAAAGTGATTATATTCTGGGGCAATGCTTTCTCATTCAACTCAAGTAAACTTCATGATTTCATCACACAAAGATCATAACTTACTGGGAGTAACTTCCTTAGGAAGCACTCCACTCTTTCCAATATGAGAAGGGCTATTGAAAATATCCTTTCTTTCAGCAATAAACTTGGCAAACCGAGAACCCTTCTGTTCTGTGTGTTTATTGTCTACAGGAGACTGAGGTGGACCAGGCAGAGGACGGAGCTTGGGAGATGGCGGTCGCATCAATGCCCATACAGATGAAAGGTATTCATTTGGTTCATCTAGAATCTGTAGAAGTGATAAATCTTGCATGTCTGCAATGGGAGAGCCATATTATAAGACATCAATCTACCCATGTGGGGACAACGCAGAAAAAAAAATTGTAGTTTTCCTAGATTTCTTGGTTCATATATGTCATCAATTGTTCTCCTTACAAGGTTGAGTTCTTTTCAGTACTTGTTAGCCAAGGAGAGGTGAGGTGGGAACACTCTAGGTGGTATTCACTATTCATTGTATAGGACTAAACAATTATTTTAAAAGCACACCTTTTGCGAACTTAAAGATGGGTGCCAAAGCAGCAGATGGAATGCTGAAATTAAGATGAGGTATTACCGCTCCTCCACCATGCCTTGCATTGCTGTGTCAAAAACAATATCTAAATTAAAAATGGAAGTTCAATCTACAACCATTCAGGAACAATCAATAATGAAAAAAAAAAGAAATAAAAGCTCATATTATGCACAAAAACAAATGGACCAGCTAGAGTAGGCCAACCTCGAATGAGTAAATTGGGATAAGAAAAGATAGTCTCATGCTGTAGAGACAGTAGGTTTCAAAGCTAAAGAATTCATCCAAAGGGATCATTGTTGTCTTCAAAGCACAAATTTAGTAGGACTTAGGCAAATTTTGATTTGCAGATGATAGATGGCCTAGGAAAAATATATTGCAGGCAATCCAACGCACATGAACAACAAACACTAAACACCCTATTTACATTCTGATTTCAAAACACTGTCCTGAGCTGAGTGCCAATAGAATCAACGTGACAAATGTCTAGCAATTGAACTGACTCATATCTGGCAATTCAGTACACAATGAACGATGCAGAGATAGGATTAGCAGATACCATTATATTTAAAGTTGGTGGCATTACCTCGTAACCAGGCCAATCATGTGACCATCTGAATTGAGAACGGCACCACCACTAGCACCAGGGTGAACAGCAGCTGTTGTTTCAAGCATTGCTGGGAAGTAACCAAGGGTTTGCATGTGATCAGGTTGAATGGGCAGATAAGATTGAGGAGTCTTTGCTTCAACCACTTTTGCTACCACACCAGAGCAAACAGATGGCAAGAATCCTAATGACAAATAAATGATCACCAAGGTTAAACAAAAGAAATAGGGGGAAAAAACAGAGTAATTAAATCAGTTCTTTATAGAATTGGGTATAACACATGACAAGCCACACTGATCACCCTAGCAATAAATTATCATATATAATAACATCTGGCATAGCCAAAAAAGTGCAGAATAACATGGAATATATCCTTTTAAACAAATATTACTTGCATTGATGCATATGCCCCTTGAGGGTTTCAACTTTCAAACACATAAGCTTATTTCCCCTTGTTTTGAAAGGTGAGCATGATACAGACAACAATAGAATAGCAAAAGCATAAGCCTAAAGATTAAAATACCTAAGTATTTTTGTTTATCTTTTATCATGGGATTGATTGAATGTTCCATCAGACCTTACCATATACAAATTATTTAGCTTATTAGGTTTAAGGCGTTGCTACATCACTTAACTATATACTTTCAGCTTGTTGCCCCCCTTCTTCTAAATAGAAGTTATATTCCAACAAAAAAGTTCAACCAGGCCTACACATTGTCCACACTTCAATCCCGAAAGGCTCTTGTGTGATGGGGCGTGTTTTAGATATAAAAACCATTCATGTGCTTTCACTTAACAGTTTAAGCTTTAGAGGTAGTTAGTTCTTGACAGGTTCTATAGTAATTTTCATATTTGCAGTCAAAGCCCCAGGTTAGGTTGCACTCAAACTTATAATTCAAACTATATAGGTCTCACTTTATCTAAGTGTTACTTATGGGTTTATTTATAGTAGGACTAGAGATTAGGAAATCCCAATCCTTGTGAAGCCATTAGTAAGACAAGTTTTTCAAGGACCAATAATCCTAAAAGTTTAAGCTATTAGGTGGAGGCTCAAGAATGGTTTTATATCTTTAACAAAGTTATGGGTAAACAATATATAAAGATGTAAAGTTTCCTCTTCATGCTAAAGACCAATTTTACGTTTCATTCAGCAAGTAGGTTTGCTTCTTGGTTACTTGAAGCATTCTTTGGCAGATCTGCTTGATGTGTAAGAGGGAACCAGTAGCATTTGAAGAGCATAAAATTTGATTGTTAACAAATCTGAAACACAACAACAACAATCAAAGCATTTTCCCACTATGTGGGGCTAGCTACAATGCTACATGGATCAAATGACACCATGATGTCCTGTCACATCCTAAAAACATCCAGAAAAATTATTATGTCAATCAAAGGCAGACAGATAATTCATTCACAATTTTTCTTTTAAATCATTCACAAGTTTGTTTATTTTCCATAAGAGTTCCCTGTTACAGATTACTGAAGAAGTAACTTAGACTTTGTTATCTATTTTCATGCCTATATGTGATCATGAGGATTTAAAAAAAAAAAGGTTAAAGGAACTTCATCTTGGCAGATATGTGATCATGAGTAAACCTTAATTCATTCTACGGCAGGACATATTAAAACCGGGGGGGGGATGGAATTAGATCAGCAAGGACATACCACACTTGGGACCAAATAATCCATGGCCAATGACATATGCTTTTGATCCTGTGGACGGCCTGGAAAAATTCATTACAATAGGCAAAAGCTTATCTGGAACAGATTCAAGCTGCAGTAAGGCAACATCCCATGGTCCTTTACAGACATAGACTACTTTAGCGTCACACCAAACCCAAGGCTTGATATGATCAAGACGTACTCGTATATTTCTATGGTTGTTATAAGTTGGGTTCAACTTATATCCTTCCTGCTCATCAGCAGCAAAAGGAGAAAGAACCGGTGTCTTCGAAGGCGAAGTTAGGCTAACTTGGTTGTTCTTAACCCTATTACCAAGAGATGTGGTTCCCCCCAACATGGAAAGAAATTTTTCTGAGTTAGTTCCATATCCTCCACCACTTACATGTGTTTTCCCAAATCTCCACGGTTCCAAAAGATGGGCATTTGTAAGTATGAGACCTTGACTGTTCAGAAAAACGCCGGATGCCCATACTCCATCACCAATAGTGACAAGACAGACAGAAGCCATTGCCTTCTCAATTGCTAACGGTTTGGAGCTACCAAAATTTAAATGCTTGTGTTCATTATTAGAGGGTACGTCTAATTTGTCAGCATCAATAAAAGGTCCCTTTCCCAGATTATAAGGGTTGCCCTTCTGATTATATAACCCTTTTACTGTGTTCTGAGGCCACTTCCGCAGCAAGCCACCCGAAGCAGTCACAATGGCTTCCCATGGAATCACCAGCTGTTACCAAAGACTAGAGTCTTGCATGATGAGTTAAATTTGAGAAGGTCTAGATAAGCAGACCAAGAGGAGAATGCATTTGTGGTACCTGGGTTTCCGCTCCACTTGTCTTCTGCCTCAATGGTCTGATCAGGACACCAATAAGACATGCATGCTCACTGAAAACTGGACTGCCTTCCATTCCTGGTAGATAGAGTGTCAAAATTGAGCCAGAACCAATTGCATAAATGACCAATCGATTATGCAACAGAGAGATGGCTCACACCAGGAAGAGTGCGTATATCAGCCATCAGCAATGATCCATCAGATGAATTAGGAGGATAGCAGTTTGCAATGCATCCAACTGATATACTGATTCAAGCAAGCAACCAAATCAAAGAACATAATGATACAAAAATTCCAAACATCGATATCCGTTTCACCACAGCATTAGGGACAAAATAGCTGCCTGTACAACTCAAATCAAAACTTAGGCCATCCCAACAGGCAACAGCGCATGGAAATAATTTTACGTAAAATGACAAAGAACGTGTTACATCTAGGTAATTAATCAAATTTACCATGTGAAGTGTAACCAATTTTGAAGTAACTACCCGCTTTGGTTATTCTATTATTTTTTCTTCTTTTAGCCATACAAAATAAAAATAACAATACCTGTTAAAGAAGTGCGTAGGTGACAAGACTCCAAAAGGAGACCCAATTGCCAGAAGAAAATCACCCCTCTTATTCATGGAAGATACTTTACTGTCCATCAAGTCCTACGTTACAACCACCAACCTGTTATTCTCATGAGTCTAGATGGACTAACAAAGAATACCAGTAGATAAACCATTATATGTGTAATCACTACATTATGTTACAGTTGTTTGCATAAGCAATCCAACTGGAGAAAAATAAGAATAATAAAAGCATACAAGATACCTTGAAAGATAAAGAAACACTAAGAATGGCCATTCTAGTCAATGATTTGCAAATAAGACTTGCACTTCCGGATCCTCCCACTGCCAATCTTCCCTGTTATTACACAGAAGATTTATCATTCTCCATCCTAAAATATTGAGTTTCCTTTTATGCATTATGCTCATGGGGTTGTTATTCCCAAAGGAAATTTATGATTTTATGGCATCAAGAAGAAGAAGAATGAAACTTTAATAAGTAGAGGATCAAAAGTGTATATGATAGGTACTGGTTCAGAAGATAGAAGAAAATATTGTTTATTGATGTAGAAAACTTCCATAACATTCCATGTATTCGGGAGTCCCAGTTCTCTCCCTCTCCAAATTCTGCTCCAAAAACCAAAGATAAGACCCTATAATCACCATCTTAGTTTAACTAAATAATCCCTTTGTAGTCCACAAAAGATAAATGTTTCAATAGAATTCAGCAGATACCCAAAGTCATGGAAGGATTATCATTCTCCAATCTCATGGCCTAGAATAACAATTCAGATTACGGTGCATTCAGGCTTATAGACCAACAAGGAAAACTTTCCAGGAGTCTAAATTGTCTGTCTTCTCCTAGAAGCAGCAGGCATACAAATGCTATAATTTAGTTCCAGAGTCTAACTACTTTATTTAGACGAACATAATACAAAGTGACATGCATGTCATATTACCAAATTTATTTATGCAGAAATGCACCTTTCTTAAGACATTTGGATCATGCTTCATGTATCGTTATTAAACAGGCAGAGATGTCTCTTCGCTTACAAATTTATAACATAAACTGATTTATAGCAAACACATTTATGAAGTGCGCTAACCTGGGTTTGGAATGAATCCTTAGAAGATTGAGAATCATTACTGTAAGATGCCAATGACCAACCAACCTCCCATTCATTCTCTGAAAAGCCCAAAGATGCTTCAATAAGTGACTGGATACATAGGGCTGAATCAGGAATATCAACCTGCATAATGCATAAATCTGATTAGCATTGAACCAACAAATGTCACGCACACACAAACATATCAAAACAAAATAGTCCCAGCATGTTGAGAAATAAATGTTACAAATTGGCATTGCCAATAACAAACCATCAAATTAACTAGAGAGGTTATTATATGAGCCAAAACATTAAATTCTTATCCAAAAACATGTGATTTTATGAACTGGAAGGGCGAAATCAAGAGATATCAGACTAAGCTAGTCATGTACCCTATGAGTCTCACTAACTAAACATATGTCATTCACACACAGGGATGAACATGTCACGTGTTGTAAAACTGAAACAGTCAATTAAAAATTATGAAGTATCAGGTGCACCACATCATTAATTGTCAAGAAGATAGCATAATAAGGAACAATTCAAAATGCCTACTAATGACAAAAGCTGCACCACATGCCAACAAGGAGTTCCTTGATCAGATTTTACATCGTTTTTCTCTGTCATAATATCAATCCTAACACCAGAAATCAGGTCAGGCCTATCCTGAAAAGCAAAAAATAGAAATTCAATACAAATTCAGAAAACAAATATAATACATATAAAAGCAAAGAAAGCTAGCCAACTTTACTTATCTATGAGCACCAACCTGAGGAATGTTCTCTCTCTGTTGAGGGGATAGAAAAGGCTCAACAACCGAAGCAACCGTCACAACGAATACCCTATCCTCACAGTTATCACCATAGAGACGCCTAGCTACTTGAGTGTCACAAAGGGTATCAGGTACAAGCATCCCTGAAGCTGAAAGAGTTGTTTCACCAGAACTACACATCCCAGAAGAAGAAAAGAAAACCCCACAACCGTAAATGCCAAAAAAAAAAAAAACGAAACTTTGAGATACAAACAAAATTAGATTATAGATGGGTTTACGAACCGGTATTGATGAAAAGCGTGTCTTCTCATTTTCAAACCTTTTGGGTCCTGAAAGTAAGGGGGAAAGCAAACAGAAGTTGTAAGGTGAGTGATCCATAATTATACAGCACTGGTGGATTTGTCCCCAGAGAGAGAGAGAGAGAGAGAGAGAGACTCACAGGACCACGAACTCTGACCATAACTGCGAAACTCCGAGCAAAATCAACGGTTTCCGAGTGACCCATTACGGACGAATCTGGGCCTGTTTTTGGGATGAGCTTCAATTCAAAGATGCAGCTAAGCAACAGTGTAAACTCAATGGGTGCTTCACCAAAGAACTGCGATAATTGCTAGTTAAGACTTAAGAGTATTTAGTATTTTTTATTAAATAATATCTGATAAATTTCCTGATATTAGAATCTGTGATCAATAAATAGAGAATTTCGAAATTCCAATACAACTAATTTTTTTATTTAATATTCTTTAATATTATTTTTATTTTTTTGGTCACATAATTTTGTTTCTTTTAAAAAAAAATAAGGAGAATAGTTTTTTTTTTAATTTTGTTTCTTTTAGAAAAATGCCAGTTTGCAAATCTTTTTTTTTTTTTTGGGTCGAATCAGTTTGCAAATCTTAGATGCGGGATAAATACGATATTTTTTTTGACACGAATGCATTACGCAGCATGACTGAGAATAGTTTAAAGGATTTTTTTTTTTTGGAGAATGCGAATGTACATAAAAGGGATAAGGAGAAGACACAAATCAAAACACGTCGAGTTTTCAATTTTTTTTGTTTTTAATTAAATTTTTATAATTTAAAATTAAAAATTAAAAATTAAAAAAATTGAAACCATAAAAAGAAAATTTTAGGGGTCGTTCCGGGGTGATGGTAAATTTTAAGTTTTTGGTTTTTAAAGATTTTTAATTAAGTTTTTACAACTCAACCAAAAATTGAAAACTTGATTTTGTGGTTTTCAAAACAAACATTTTAAGTTGTACGAATTTGATTAAAAATTAGGTAAAATAACTTGGTAGTCCCTATAAGATATCTGAGTGTTTATTTTCGTCCCTGGAAAATTTTTATTTTTTTTATTTCATCCTTGTAAAAAATATTTAAGTTATTTTTTTAGTCTCCGATATTGATTCTACTGTTAATTGTGGATATGTTGAACATCTATAATAGTGACCAATACTTGAGAAGTACCCTTACACATTATATAAAAATGTTACAGTGCTTAAACTCATTCGGAGAGTCAAATTTTATGCTCGACTTGAACTGAAATTCTTTTGTACATTTCCTCCTTCCTAGCTATATATCATAAATAATCTCTAAATAAGTTTGCAGATATTATCAATGACGTTGTATAATGTGTCAAGGTGATGCACATATGATTATTGACTGTGATGGACATTAGACACATTCGCATTTAAAAGTAAAATCAACAACAGGGACTAAAAAAACTTAAATATTTTATAAGGATAAAATAAAAAAGAAAAATTTTCCAGGGACAAAATTCAAAACTCAAATATTTTATAAAGACTAAAAGGTTATTTTACTCTTAAAAATTTTTAAAAACCAAAAATTGAAAAATTTTCAACCACTATAAATCAATCTTAGAAGTTTCAGATGATGGTTTGAAATGTTTTTGGAGATGAACCCAATCTTATTGTTTTCTATAAATCTCATGTAAACAAGTTGTAATAAGTTTCATTGTAAAAGAAAAAGACATAACTATTTCCAACTAGCCAAGCCTACCACAGGGTCGAGTAGAAACAATTTTCAACTACATACCTGTACTGTCAAGTGTTTGAATGATACTGGTTTCAAGTTTGAAACGTGAATATGAGTCAACACTATTCTTAAAGCATGTTTGATTTACACCATAGTTATCAATTCCGGATAGCGGCCGACCCCCAAAACGCTATAGCGGTACCTCGCATAGCGGGATGACCGTTATTCTAACTAATCCACAAGTAGCTGGTGTTGAAGCTGCTGCTGCACCTGTTGACTAATTTTTTTGACCAGAAGCTTGTTGAGATGAGGATGCCATGACTGCCCAGTGAAAAATGAAACCCTAATAAGAATGAATGTTTGGGTCTTTGAGGAAAAAAGAAGTGGCAGAGGAGTGAGGTACATAAATGTGAAAGAAGGGACAAGAAACAGGGGAAAAACCACAGCACAGAAAACGCCGGAGAAACGTGCCGAAAGTCGCCGGAGAAATGCACAGACGGTGGTCAGAACAGAGGTTGGGTCGCGGGAATGAGGGGTGAGAGAAGAGGAGGGAAAATGTCGTTGAAATGAGGGAGAATAGAAAAAGTCTTTATAGAACAAGTTTTCTCATACAAAAATTCTGAAATACCCCCATAAAAGGGATCTGAACAGACACTTTTTGAGGGTTTTTTTGAAATTTTTCATTGATTCAGCATAGCGGCCAAATAGCGTCGCTACAGCCACTATTTTCGCAGCTATTACGGCCGCTACAGTGAAGCGCGACGCTATGAGGCCATGTGTAGCGGCAGGGGGCCGCTCCGCGCCACTACACCGCTATAGCGCGCTATTGATAAGCCTGATTTACACTAGATACACATTTTAAATAATCCAAACATAAATTTAGATCAAACGCTATTTTCATTAACATTTGCCTGAATTTATGTTTGAAACATAATTTTGAGGTAAATTAAATATACACTCAATAGTGTTAGGCTAGCTAAATCTACTTTCCCGTGATTTTGATGGAACGAAACACAAAATAAATAAAAAAAAAACTATTTAAAATCGGATTTTAAATTCCAGCAAGAATGTGAGGCAATCACTCTATTTTACAATATTTAAGAGGGTGTAGACGTGAAGAATATATAATGGAAAGTGAAACTCAAGAATATATAATGTAAAGTGAAACTCAAGAAGCCATCGAGGCAATCAGGGAACTCCTCAAGAACCATGGAGTGCGGGCAATTGGAAGAATATTAAGATATAAATAAATTAATTAGGCATTATCATGGGGCCACGTACGATGATATATATAGTAATATTCCATTCCAATATGTGACGTTACCTGGCCCTTTCTCCCCAATTACCGTGTCTGTATTCAGGTGATGAACTCATGAACATACACTAGGAAATAGGAATTAATCACTCGTAATTTTTTAAAAGTTCATTATCCCAAAGTAATTGTCATAAATGGTTTTTATTTCAACGACCACCATTTGAATTCAATGTTTGCCTCAAAAGTCTTGGATACGAATCATCCGATATGTTTTCTTGATAACCCTTTCCCTAAACTTCAAGCCAGGTAAGTTCAATCACAATTAACTTATCAAATACGCGAAAGTGAAAGGATATGATTTTTTAAAAGAAAAAAATGAAATATCAAAGTGAAAATCAAGGTTGATGATGATACCAATGGATTGGTCTTCAATTATCTATATTCAAAGAATGGATAAGATCTCTCCATCCATTACATCATTTTTTTTACTAAGAGGGACATGGGGCCCACGAAACTTCAATTATTACTAAATATTAAATTAGGATGATTAGGACAGCCACTAATTTAATTAGTGCGTGGTAAGCACATCACAAATGAATTATTGTGATTATCAGAGACAGTGCGAATCCATAAAGATGATACTTATCCAATCTTACTAAGATTAAATATTCTACAAATTAATGTTAAGCCAGTAGCCAGAACAAATCCCATCACTCAAGTTTTTATAAATGTTATGTGATCTGCGATCACACGAATCACAACATTAAGAAAAGATTTAATTAACAAACTTTTTATTTATTTTAATATATAATAGATAATAATTAACCCATCACTCACTAAAGGAAAAAGGAAAGACAAGGATTAAGTTCCCATGGCCATAGTTCACGGCAGATCTGGCTAATTAACAAAACTTAAGTACAAACAAAGCATAGTACTGATTATTAAGAATTTTACATTAACATTAACATGCTCACAAAACCAAAATCGCAGGGTGGTGGTAGATGCAAGCACGTGGCAGACAGTCAACATAAAGGACGCTATTTACATGCAACCCTTGGTGTTCACTGCCACCTCAGCGGTGTTTGCTCCTCGTCTCCCCACTGTAGAGCCTGCAAGCAATATACTTTATTTTAGTACAATACAACTCAGCCATTTGATTGAAATAATCAGCCGTTGATTAAAGATTCTCAAAAGATCTAACGGCTCACATCATCCCAATCCCATACATATTACATAGCACGCTTACCACCTGAGGATCTATGAAAACGCAACCCACGCGCATACCAAAAGCAAGTGAATCAACCTCAACCATAAGTATCATAGTGTTTTTTAAGATGGCTTATATTATAGCATAATAATCAACCTTGTTGTTATGTATGCATGCAAAGTGGTTGATGAGTTATAGTCAAGAAACGCAGAGGTATGTACCAATCATAGACAGTGGGAGAGTTGGGCAGTGGTTTGTCAAACATTTGAGCACCAATGGTCTTTGTGGCCGAGTTACTCCCAGGATGGAACACGCTCCTCCAAACGTTGTCAACCTTACGCGCCGACACGGGTGTTGTCGGTGTTGTTGGAGTCACGGGGGTTGTCGGTGTCGAAGGCATGGACAAGTTCCTCTGTAACTTGCTACCTTCTCCTTCATCTATATGCATGTATGTATGTACCAAAAAATACAACTTCATCATATATATGGTACAAAATTAAAGCACATATATGACATAGATCTAACTTTGTTCTATATATATTAATTACAGTTAGGACTTAAAGGTATAGCTAGGTACCTTTAACGTGGAGCTTCCTGAGCTTGCCAAGGCCACGCTCAGGTTGAGGGCCAGCCACAATGTCATCCCAGAGCTTCTCTAGCAGAACCATCTTTTGGAAGCTAAGTCTCTTGATTAATTGATGAAAAGTGATGAGGGATCTCAATGTTGATACACACTATATTTATAAAGGGATGGGTGATCAGCGGTGTTGCATAAAATATCTCTGGCCAAAATGGGGTGAAGTATTTTCTTGCTTCCAAGTGTAACTTTGTTTTTGTCTTGACGTGATAGTGAGTGGCAATAGTGAAACAAGGGGTGGAAAGAGTGAGAGGAAAGTGGATAAGGATGAAGACTGGGTAAATGTGGGACCCGCGATATAATATCTATCTATGATTCTATCTTGGTGAGATGGGACTGAGAGAGGTTGTATTTTAATTTGTAATTGTAGTAGGTGGTGGGTCGCCTCACAAGTGTACAGATGAAAACAATAATTAGCTTGTTCTTTGTCCTATTCTTTTGAGAAATGTGGGGTCCACCTATATGGGATATGCATGATGCACTGATAATCATCGTGGACCCACTCCTTGTTGGTATGCCTATGTTTACTTTAAATTGAAGGAGAATGATATCGAGTGTTCTAAGGGCACTGGTTAAGAAATTAAATTTAAAAAATTTTTATTGAAATGGGTAACATTTAATGTTATATATACAATCATTATCATGATTTTTAATAAAAATCTTTTTTTTATGCATCCTTAACCAGTTTTCTTAGTACACTCGTTAGTATCATCCTGAATTTAAATGCAAACAAAGGTTAATCATGTATGTAATGGTGAGGATTGAGACATAACGAATAGCGAATACGAATGATATTTTAGTTTTACACTGATCCAGACAAAAATTACTTTCGTTAACATTTGTTTAAATTCATAATTACAGTAAGTATCTAGATTTGGACAAGAGTTAACTATGCTTCCACGGTGAAAAAAACGATATCAGATGGATAATTAGTTATCCAAATTAAGATTGAATTTCTTTCGGTATTTTGTTAATGTTTCACTATAAGCCTAAAACTAAATGTTTAACTGGTTATAAATATATTTTATAAAAATATCTATTTTGTAATATTTTTGGTATATAAGTTCCATTTCCAATTCTGATTTTCTGTATGTACGCTGTATTTTGGACTGGTTAAGTAGCAACACTAGATGGTTATGCTCGCCCACGGACATGACGATCTGGCAAATGGTTTTCGAATTCGAATCTTCTGGCCAGTAGCAAAATTAACTTTTGGGTCTATTTGATTTACAATTAAATAAAAATATTTTTTAAATTATTAAATAAAAATATTTTTAAAATTAATAATTTAAAATAAGTTATACATATACAAATTACTATTTATATATATATATATTTAATAATTTCTTTTCAATTGATGCGAGACTTAATTATATTAAAGTTTTCTCTCCTTAAAAGGGGCAAATATAAATTTTAGTTAAATAATTTCATTATTTTTAATTTTATTAATCTAATTATTTCTCTCATTTAATATGGAGTGTGTTGATATTTCTAATTAATTTTATTAAAGATGAAAAGAGAATGACACTAGTTTTTATAGATTTTGTGCATTAGACCAATCAACAATGGGCACATCCTCACTTTAAATTTAAATAATCAGGTCACACAAAGATTTCATAAGTAAAATTTTGACTATTCTAAAGTGCAAATTTTCACTTAAAAAAATAAAGGTCAGATTCACTAATTAAAAAATTAATGACTGACATTTTAATAATTACATGATTTATTATAAGTATGTATATAAAATCACAAACTCAACTATTAATTTTTTAACTAATAATTATAACTTATTACCTTTTTCTTTAAAGTAAATTTCTCACTTAATTATTGTCAAATTCAATAAGTAATAATGGAATAAGAGTTAAAAAGAATATTCAGAAAAAAAATGTTATTATCATTTTTTATCTAACTATTTAGTATAAAATTATAGTGCATCATTTTTTAATTAGTTTAAAGTACATACATAATGTCTTGTAGCCCAATTAACAAGGTTGATCCAGATGTACATACTTGATTCCCCTTAAGGAATGTCTTGGATTTGAGCTAGTTATGGATGTATAAAATTCTCGCTAAGAGAGTTAACCCCATTGTGATTGTAAATATTCTCGAATCGATAAAAAAAATTTACTTAAAGCACTCTTAGTTTAGAATTGGAATTCACGTTTATAAATAATTATATTAAGATATTTAAACTCGTGTTTAATTACTTTTTAATAATAAAACAAGCAAACACTTAAAAAAGTTCTATTCACCGTACTTGGAGTCCAACTTCACTAGGAACCTACAAAGAGCCATGTGACCAAGAAATCCAGTGTTTTTAGCCTTTGTGTTGGTAGGGTGGAGAGAAATAAGGTGAAAATAAATAAATAGAGAGAAATGAGTGAGAAATAGGGAATAAATTTAGGTTGTTTGGTATGTGAGAAACATGATAGAGAGAAATTGAATAATAACTCAAAGAGTAAAATGCCCCTGGATAATTTTAAAATATTTAATTTTCTAAATAATAAATTATATATATATAACTAATTTATCTAAAATTTAAAAAGAAAAGAATTTTTAGCATAAAAATTAAAATATATTTTTTTGGTGCAAGATCACAAGTATCGTGTATCCTCCACAGACAATCCTGTTCGAGTCGGGTAGGACCTCTATGGGCGGTAAAACTTTCCCTCAGAGTATTTAACATGACTGATACTCAGGGCTCGAACTCAAGACCGGGTTAAGCTGGAACAGCCCCTTACCCGCTGATCCACGTGCTCGATGGTATAACATGGTATATTTGCAATGCATAGATAGCACATTGAACGAGCTAGATAAATTACTAGGCGCACAACAGTCCAGAAGATACTTTCTTGTTCTTTCTCTCACTTGTCAGAGTTTCTTCGCTAAACAGTGAAGAAAATAAAAGACCACGGGACCCACATATAATTTCTTTCCACTTTTATTTCCATTATACCAAAGACATATTATACTCGAAAAATGTTCTTCCATAAACAAAGACGTCCTCTCCTTCCCTGAAGGAGCTTTCTCTCCAAATTAGGAATTTTCCCCTCTTTGTTGAGGGCCCCTGCTGAGCTGCTTCCTCCATTTCTTTACTTGATTCCCTATCACTTTTCCCATCCCTGTCTTATCACAACCCATCCTTTATCCCCCTTCTTCCCTTCTCTGCATTGACCCTACCCCACTGGTAAGGCCATAAAACACACCTCTTAAAATTTCTCTTCCCCACTGGAAGGGAAAATGGAGGAAGATAATACCATACAACTTACTTCAATAGAAGGACTGGAAATACTTCTTGATGCTGAGGGCGACACAGGCTTAAGAATGGCTCAAAGGATGCTAGTTGGTAAAATAATGGTGGACAAACCTCTAAATAGACTTGCAGTAAAAGACATTTTATCCAAGGCTTGGGGCCTATCGGAGGAGCTTACTATCACTGATCTAGGCCCCAACACTTTCTTATTCAACTTCAAGGAGGCAAGGGAAGCAAGGAAAGCTGTCCAGGATGGTCCATGGTTTGTCATGGGACACTCACTCAGTCTTCAAAACTGGGGTACCAGAAGCTACTGTTCATGAGGTATGTTATGATTATGTGGAGTTTTGGGTCCAAATGCATGGCCTCCCTCTAGAATATATGTCCAATTCAAATGCTGTTAAAGTGGCTAGACTATTAGGTGATATAGTAATGATTGAGGATCCCTATGTGGGTGAAACACTGTTAAGACCTTTTCTTAGAGTTAGAGTGATGATCAATATTAAGAAACAACTTGTTACTGGGTTCTGGATCCTAAGAAAGGACCTCCCAAAAATCTGGGTGTCCATTAAATATGAGAGGTTACAAGGATTTTATTACAATTGTGGAATTATTGGGCATGATTTTAAAAAGTATAAAAAAGATAAATTAATGGTGGTTTTTGATAGCAATAAACCAAGGTTTGGAGCCTTTCTAGGGGTTCCCCCTGCAAGATCACTTGCTGCCATAACTACTGAGAATACAAAGAGGCACAGGAAGATGAATGGTGAAGAAGAGGATGATAAGAAAGGTGGGGACCACCCAACAGACAATGGGGGAGGTAATCCCACTAAGTCTGATTCTGCAGCAGTTGCCCACCCCTCCCCCCACTGCCAATACCAGCAGGGGACAACATAGCCAGAAAGAAACTGTCACAGCAGACAACCCAGCTTTACTTGATCTTGTGGGTCCCTCTTTTGCCCCTGAACAACGTTTCTTTGCTGCATCTGTTATACACAGTGAATTAATTCTCCTAGGAGGTGCATACCCAACCCATTTTCCAACCCCCTGTCCCCAGGCCCATCTCCACCTTAGCCCAAACACTACTACCTCACCCATCTCCCCCCTCATACAGCCCAACCCTACACACCTTCACCCCTCACCCACCCAAACACACCAAGCCCGGAATTTTGGACCCCCAACCAACCCAGCTGTCAATCACCAGCTCTCCTGCATTGACTTAGAGGAAAATGTCAAAAGGCATGGCTTGGGTCCTGAGAATATGGAGAACATTGGAATTCAAACTGAATTCATAGGTCTGGAAAAAGATTGTGTTATTATTGACTATCCTAGCCCGTGCAGACATGGCAGCAGCAAATATGGGGCAGACCTAACCGAGGAAATGGTTCACAAGTGCAAAAACTCTTGGTTATTTACTTCTCCCCCTAAGGGAACTCAACATGTCATTCCCCCTCCCACAGTACCCTATTCCCCTCCATTACAGACTTCGAACCCAACCCTCTACTATGTTGAGTTCCCCCCTGAAGACCTTGAAACAACCAACCTACCCCCAAGAAGCCCAGAAAAAAGAATGGTAGGCTTCCTGACCCAGGAATTCCAGAAATCTGTGAATCTGAAACGTGACAGAGATGAGGACCAAAATGAGTTTGTCTACAACACTACAGGTGAAAAGAGGATAAGAACTATTGTGGGCTTCCCCCTGGTCACTCTCCTAACACCTAGTTCTCAACTAAACACTCCACATTTGGCCGAGGAGACGGGCCTTAACAAGCCCCCAACTCAGCCATGAAAATCTTAAGCTGGAACTGTCGCGGTGTGCTGGCTTCAGCGACTGCCAGGGAATTGAGAGAACTTTGTAAAAGTTCTAAGCCAGCAATTGTTTTTCTTATGGAAACTAAGGCGAAAAGTTGCAAAATGGAGAAAATTCAGAATAGTTTAAAATTCAAAAACAGGTTCTGTGTGGAGCCTAGGGGCTTATCTGGGGGTTTATGTTTATTTTGGAATGATACTGTGGAGATTGATGTTCAAGCTCACTGCCCCAATTTTATCCATAATTATGTTACTATTAAGAAGGACAACGAGATGTGGGAATGCACCTTTGTGTATGGGCACCCTGTCCCAAACCAGAGGCGCCTTTTGTGGGATCAAATTTCTCTCTTGCAGCTTCATAGGGACAGACCTTGGTCACTCATAGGGAACTTCAATGCTATTTTTCATCCGTTCGAAAAAGAGGGAATTAGGCCGCCAGTTAACTCTAGCATGCAGAGTTTCAGGAGTTTTGTTAACAATGTCGGACTCATGGAATTGGACCTTAAGGGGACCAGATTTACCTGGTTCAGCAACCCCCATCAGGGGATCATCACCAGGGAAAAACTGGTTAGGGTTCTTGTTACCTCAGGTTGGAGATTCCAGTTTCCCCATGCCACAGCTACAGCTTTGCCAGCTGTGTCATCTGACCATTCTCCCATTCTTTTGTGGTGCGTCCTGAGGAGAAAGGGTCATAGCCAGGGGCTGGCAGGAGCCTGCCAAGGAAGATTCTGCTTGGGGGAAAGTATTATGCAGGACTCGTTCTTGTAAAAGGGCTAGTTAATTTGCATCAACAAACATTTCTAAATGCAGCAAAGGAAATTCCTAAGCTGAAAGCTAAACTCCTACAATTACAGAATGTAGCCAACAAGGATGATAATCTTGACGAAATTAAGAACATCAAGAAACAATTACAGGCCTTGTGGCAGCAAGAGGAGAATTACTGGGGACAGAGATCCAGGTTAAAGTGGATCAAATGGGGGGACCGTAACACTAAGTTCTTTCATGCTATAACTGTCCAGAGGAGAGGAAGGAACAGGAATATGCGCATAAAAGATGAAGTTGGCAACTGGCAACCTGATCAGGATCAAATTGAGAAAGCTGCAGTTAATTATTTCTCTAGGATTTTCACTTCAAAGGGGATTTCTAATCTAGAAGACTGCATCCAAGCGATTCCCAAACTGGTCTCGGACCAGCAGAACCAAAGGTTGAGTGCACAAGTCACAGATGATGAGATAAAGCATGCAATTGACGACCTGGGCAGCCTTAAAGCCCCAGGCCCAGATGGATTTAATGGGCTTTTCTATAAAAGCCACTGGGAGACTATTGGGGGTGAGGTTTGTGTTGCTGTTAGATCCTTTTTTAAAGATGCCACCCTTCCACCTGAGGTTAATGAAACCCTTATTTCCCTTGTCCCTAAGATAGATAACCCAGATTGTATTTCACAATTTTGGCCCATAAGCTGCTGTAATTATCTGTCTAAGGTCATCAGCAGAATCCTAGTGAACAGACTTAGGGAAGATCTAAAGGCTATGATCTCCCCCAACCAGAGTGCTTTTGTTGGGGGGAGGCTCATCCAGGATAACATAATCATAGCCCATAAGGTTTTCAACTTCTTGAAATTGAAGAACAGAGGCAATACGAATCAGTTTGCTATAAAGTTGGACATGAGTAAAGCCTATGACAGGCTAGAATGGGAGTTTTTGGAGAAAATCTTGCTGGCTTATGGTTTCAGTCGGTGGTGGGTGAAAAGGGTTATGCTCATGGTTACTACTGTCACCTATAAGGTGAAAATTAATGGTTTTGAGAGCAAGAGATTCATTCCACAAAGGGGTATAAGACAAGGAGACCCTCTATCCCCTTACCTATTTATTCTTGCCGCAAATGTACTGTCCTACCTAATTACCAGAGCCCAGGCAGCAGGGGAATTTAGTGGGCTAACTATAGCTAGAGGAGCCCCTAAACTCACCCACCTCCTCTTTGCTGATGATTCACTTTTTTTGCAAAAGCCAGCCCTCAGGAAGCTTATGCCCTCACCAATGTTCTCAATATTTACTCCTCTGCATCCGGGCAGAGAATTAATTTGACTAAATCTGGGATTATATGTGGTAAATGTATGGATCCTAGGTTAAAGCACCAGATGAGCTACATTTTAAACATACCAATTTGGGATCACCCAGGCAAATACTTGGGCCTACCAGCTGAATGGGCAAGGTCCAAAACCAACACCTTATCTTGGATCTTGGAAAGGGTGCAGACCAAAGTGGAGGGGTGGAAAGAGTCTCTCCTAAACTTGTCAGGGAAAGAAGTCCTCATTAAAGCTATGATCCAAGCTATCCCTACATTTGCTATGTCTGTCTTTAAATTCCCTAAGTCTTTTTGCACTAAAGTAAACTCTCTAGTGGCCAGATTTCTGTGGCAAGGCTCTAGAAAGGATAGGGGTATCCATTGGAGGTCTTGGCATTCTCTAGCCAGAAGTAAAAAAGTTGGGGGACTGGGCTTTAAAGAATTTCTCAGCCTGAATCTAGCCCATCTAGCCAAACAGGCTTGGAGAATTATACAAAACCCAGAGGCTCTTTGGGTTAAAGTTCTTAAAAGTTTATATTTTCCTAACCACTGTTTCTTGCAGGCACAAAAAGGCTCCAGACCCTCTTGGATCTGGTCAAGCTTATTGGAAGGAAAAAAGTTTGCTGTTAGAAATGGGCGGTGGCTCATTGCAAATGGGGAAGGTATCGGAACTTGGCAAGACAGATGGCTCCACACAGGAGAATCCCTCTATTCATTTCAAAAATAGGAAGCTCCCCTCTTAAAGGATCTAATTGACACATCAAATAGAAGATGGAATACTGAAAGATTAAAGCAGGTTCTACCTCCAGCCCAGGCTATAACAGCTTACCAGACTCCCATTAGTTGGTACCAGCAAGAGGATACTCTCATATGGCCCCATACCCAGAATGGCTCTTACTCAGTTAAGAGTGGTTACCATGTAGTTGCTGTAGTAACCCCCATATTCCAACAGGAATCACCACTTCCTATTCCCCCGCAACAGAGTTATGGAGTTACATATGGAAGATACAGGTCCCAGAAAAAATCAAGATGTTTTTATGGAGAGCATGCCTCAATGCACTACCTGTTAATCTAAACCTGAGGAGGAGAGGCCTAACCCTACCCATTGCTTGCCCAATCTGTAACAAATAGGAGGAAACCGTAGAGCATACCCTCCTTCTCTGCCAGTGGGTCTCCCCTGTATGGTTTGGATCACTATTTCAATGGGCTCCTAACATCCACAACATTTCAAGGTTTGATAGATGGCTTCTTGACAAACTGGAATTCTTAAAGCTTAATTCAGATAACAATGTTACTTATTCTCTTTATTAGCCACTTTATTATGGTTGATTTCGAAGGAGAGGAATAACTATGTGTTCAACTATAAAAACCCCAACTCAGAATATCCCATCTTGTTGGAAAGCTCCTGCCCATGGGGTTGTCAAATACAACACAGACGCTACCTGGTCAGCCCCAAAGAATATTGCCTCTATTGCTTTCGTTGCAAGAGACTCTTTTGGGCTTCTCATCACAGGCCACGCCAAGAAGGTCCTTGCTTCTTCCCCTATGGTGGCCGAGGCTTTGGCTCTCCGAGAGGCGATCACTGCTGCTTATAACTTGGGTTGGTCCAGAGTGGTGTTGGAATCTGACTGTCTCCCCCTAATCGAAGCCTCCAGAAAGGAAAAATCATTAGAAGAAATCCATCTCATAGTCCTGGATATACTCACTGTAGCTTCAGCCTTCATTCATTGTGGTTTTACCTAGATTCGAAGGAACGGAAACGAAGTAGCCCATCGTGTCGCTAAAGCTGAGTCCACGAACTCCCTTCCCATCTCTTGGAGTTCCTCTCCTCCTCCTTGGCTTCAGAGTATTCTTGCTCGAGATCGAGCTTCGAGTGGCTCCTCCTTCTTCCGTCCTGAGGTACCGCATCGAGTCCAGCTTTCTTCTCCTGCTACTGAGAGCTCTCAGTTCCGGACGGATCCAGCAGATGATACTCCATTTATGTCCTCTGTTTAAGTACTTTGCAGTATCTAGGGTTCTTTTTTTTTTGTAAGGTTCGTTGTCAGAACCATTTATCTCTAGATCTAAAGTAGATTTCTCTATCTGTTTCTTTGTCTTGCTCGGTGGTCTTGTCTTCTCAGTTGATCATTTGCGACTCCCCTGTTTGGGCTTGTTTTTGGGCTTTAGCCCGTTTTCAGCAATATATCGTTCTTTCGAAAGAAAAAAAAAAGACATATTATACTCATCTCCTCTATTTATTCTCTCCCCTAATTTCTACTATACCAAACTGAGTGTTAAAGACTATCAGTCACAACACTGTCTCTTAAGCACCAACTCAAAGCTTATCGGTCAATGGAGAAATATTGATGTCCTTAAGGAATAATGGTGATCAAAGACAATACAAGAGGGCAAGCATGGGCCAATCCTAATAGCCAGTTCCAACACCAACAAAAATATTCTTTTCTTGTTCCACATTTGTTGAATTTATTCATAAAAATATCCCGCCCAATGAATTTTCATTATCCAAGCCACCCAACCCAACACAATTTATATTTTCATAGTTGAAGAGCATAGTCTTGACGAAAAAAAAAGTTGAAGAGCATAGTCACTTCACTTTTCAACCTCTTAAAATTATGCATATCTACTTCTATTCGATGATTAAAAACATGCACAACGGTGAAACTTGGGTTATTTCTCAAGGGAAATTCTAAGGTACACTCTAGTGAGAGAGGGTTTTAGTACTTTCTTTGATCATTTAATCAATTTCTCTCAATTTTCTTAAATAGTTTTAGTATTTTTATAGTTACGGGACAATATTTAACTATTAAAGTTGTATTTTTAATTTTTGAAAAGACTTTTTAACCCCTATAACCATTATCCTGTATTTTTTATTGTATTTCTCATTTTTTTCACATTTCATTTACAATGTCTCATTTAAAATCTACTTTATGTTTTTGAAATAATTTAAAACGGAGTACACGACTTGTTCCTATATAGTTTTGACCTTTATACCTCCATTTAATAAAAAAAAATAACAAGAAGGTATCAAAAATCTCTCTGGTCGGAGGTACCAAATTGTGACCCATTTCTCAATCCTTGGAAGGGTTGCAGTTGGACTTGTACCTTTTCATGAAAGCAAGTATATATATATAGCTTTCAAGAAATTATTAATGAATGAAAATTAACGTAGCGCTTGAATGACTGCTTGGAGCCACAACCGTCACCCGTCGGTGATGTAACAACATGGTCAAGTAAAAACCATAATAGAAGACGACAATGAAACGTATAACAATTATAATTTCACGGCAAAGAGAAATAACAAATCACTTGTCCACTCTTCATCTACCAACACTTACCATCCTCGTAGGATCAGCCACTAGGGCAAGCTGGTGGAATGCACCATGTAATACACACAACAAAGACAAAATTTAAGATCTAACAGTCATATAAGCTTATTGAGATTTGACAATGACCATAAGAAAGAGATTATTTTGAAATATATATATCACTCTACCTTGGTAATATCCACCAATATGCAGACTCCTCTCTAGGAATACATATGGGCCAAATGGTTGATGTGACAACCCCGTACTATACATGACAAATTTCATACACAACCTCAGCTCAATTGGCCACTTAAAATTGGAGGCCGGAAAGTTAATAATATGTTGGCATCTAAGAGAATTGATAAAAGAAAGTAAGATGTGTGATTGGTTAGCCAATGCCCCAGTTATGTAACTTGATCTTTGTTACCAATTATTATTTATCAAAATTTTCTTGATCCAACACGTTAACCTGAGTTTTAAGAATGAGTGAATGACCCCTGAAATTAAATATTCGCATGGGCTTAACTTAACCCCTCTAATATCAAAGTGGACAATGAAAAGAAAACAACAAACTTCAAGTCGGCAAAACACAATCCAGCTGAAATAAAAAGTGGTTCCAACTTGCAGCAAGTTTATGCACAAACAAGTTTTCAACCCATTTGGGTCATAAATCAATGAATACCCGGCAAGGAAACATGCTTACCTCGCAGGTTGCGGCTGATAGCATTTCATTGGACTCGCTCTCTTTTAGTGACCTTGTTTGTATTCAAGACCAGCAACCAAAGCTCCCTTCCCCTAACCAGGCTAAACACTACCAGTACCAGGTAAGGAAGCATGACCCAGAATTTGAATTTACATGCACTAAAGCAAACTTTAATTCTGCTGCCAATCCAGTCATGATCACACCTGCTGATCAGCTTATTTCCAATGGTCAACTTCAACCACAAGCACTTGCATCTCAAACAACTCAGTCTTTGATCACAAATCCACACAGATCCTCAAGCTCATTACAACCAACTCGTATCAGTAGCAAGACGTCACGTGGGAAAAGAGGCAGCACTGTGAAATATCATGAACAAATTGGCAAAGCAAGCCAGCGAAGCACCGTGAAAAGGACAGGGTTTGGCCAGAAAATGAAGTCTTTTCTATCACCATGCCGAGAATGTGGAACCATTAGGCAGGGTGCTGTTAAAGCACAAACTGTTCCAGGAGACAATTTCAAAGTATACTGACACAAGGCTTATTCTCTATGCGATTATTTCTTGCAAGACCAGAAAATGTCATCAGGAATGTAGCTTTTTCTAGTTAGGTAGTAACTGAAAACAATACAAGTGGCATGCTTCATTTCAACGTCAGTTAGTGCAGTATTATGCTATTACCATCAAATGATTAATATAATAAACTTTTATTTTATATGGTTATTCAAAGCTATAAAGTATTTTATTTGATTAACTTGCTCATTAACCCAAGGTCACAAGGGTTGATCAAGTGGAACAAAACAAGATCTCACACCTTATGAATCAGAAGTTCAAGTCTCACTTGTCTTTCTACAAATTTCCAAATTAAAGGTCATTTTCTGACAAAATTTAGGACATTTTAAATGAAGGAATCGGAGCACATAATTCATCACACCAACAACCAAGATATTGAGTAATTGCAAATCAACTAGGTACTTTAGCAGAAAATGGCTTTGCTAATGAGTAATGACCAAGAGCAAACACAAAAGACAGCATGGATGACAAAACACTGGATACATGTCATGAACCACAAAAAAAAAAAAAAATACCAAACCAGGTTTTAAAAGAAAATTGACATTTACATGGCATAGCTGTAAATGATGAAACAAAACACTATTTGTGAATTTGTGATTAAGCAACATGATACAAGTACCTTACTGAATAAAGTTCTGAGTTTCTCCTTATATTAGCATAGTCCAGGGTTGAAGAGCATTCAAATATGTCATCCACAAAGATAAAGATAGGAAGCTGAAATCCACAGCTAAAAACTATGATAACAGGATAACAGCGCTATACATCAATTTTGTGATGATAAATACTATGAGACTTTAAATTGCAGCTATTTTGCAAAATTTTCTCCACAGTCAATAATAAACTTAACAAGAAACACAGATGAAACAGGGAAATTATTAATGCTAAGATTGACAATTGGGCATTAAAAAACCTGTCTGACATATTGCAACTTCTAAAATCCTAGTCCCTTGATATGTCAGCAATTTGTTAAACTCTACAGTACTGGACATCAGTATATTTACAATAAGGGTTAAATATGTTTTTAATCCCTGAAATATGACCCGAATTTGGTTTTAGTCCCTAAAGTTTAGAATTGTTGATTTGGGTCCATCATGTTCTAAAATCACGTAAGTTTAGTCCCTCTCCTTATCACCGTTAACTTTGATGCTGATGTGGCAAACGAATTTCTGTGTCAACTTGTCTAATTACTTTAATGAAACTGATTTGGCAATTAAACAACACCTTATTTCATCCAATCAAATTTCATTTAGGGTTTTGTTAAATGTAATGAAATTATTGAATTCAAATAGAAATTACAATCATCATTTACCATGTTGAAACCCGATTGGATGAGCTGAGGTGTTATTCAATTGCCAAATCATTTCCATAAAAAGTAACTAAACAAGCTAACACATAAATCTATTTACCACGTCAGCAATAAAGTTATTAAGGTGGGGGACTAAACTTATGTGGTTTCATAACATGAGGGACCCAAATCAATAGTTTTAAACTTTAGGGACTAAAACCAAATTCGGGTTAAACTTCAGGGACAAAAAACTTATTTAACCCTTACAGTAATTTCCAAATTTTCAGGCACAGGAAAACAAAGAAACAGCATGAGCCCCACCAGTCTTTCCAAGTTGCTGCCAATTTTCAGGTGCTAGAAAATTACACCAAATATTGTTAAACAATTAAACATAATTATGAAAATTAATGAAAATAATATATCCTTTAAAACCATGTGATTCATGCCAGTTTACTCCAGAATTGAACAAGCAAGATAAAGCATGGCTAAACATGAAGCAAAAATCTTAAAAATTCAAAACATTCCAAATCAACCTTAACTTTGAAACAGATAGCCTCAGATGGAAGTTTTCATGAATTCGGATCAGCAAACTGATCTAAAACTGTACAAAAAAAAGGTGTTTGGGCTAGCATATCAAGATTTGCCATATTTATTGACATATCCCTGCAAATAAAAGATATTTCTGTCAAATGGAGGACATATTGACAAATTGAAATCACTGCCATAAAAAAGGACACTTACATTGACCAGCTTTGCAATTTTCGCTCGACACGAAGAAACATATTGCTTAGCAGTATCTACAGTGGTTGGAATCTGGTGGGGCTCTAAGGTGCTAACAACCTTGTCAACTGATTTTTTAACTATCATAATATGTGCATCCTTGCTGAGACGACCCTCGTGCCAAGATGGTTTTAACAACTCTTTCACTAGATCAACAAGAGCCGCACGAAAATATTTTAGTGCCTTCATTTCCTTCTGCATACTGTCATCTGTCTGAAAGTCAACATCCATTTCATGAATTTTCTTATCCTTTTCCACTCTCCTCCTTTTGTGCTCTGATCCCTCACCATGATGTCTAGCATCATGCTCAGTCCATTCTTTCTCTGCTTTTGTAATATCTTCAACACCAAAGGTATGTTGTCCTGCACTTATTTTACCATTTTGGTAGTTTACACCAGTTCCTGATGTTATCTCCGTTTCAGTTGCAAGACAATCTTTTTCATGAGGATCACAACTTCTGTTTGGCTCATTTTTGTAAATTCTATTATGAGAAGATACAGAACTTTTGTCCTCATTAAGATCTGACATGCGTTTTCCAACTGCAGCCGAATCACCATATGGCCGAACCTGTGATGAACCCTGGATAGATGATCCTTGAATTAAAAGGGAAGCTTTCAAAGACCCATCTCCTATATTAGGTATCTCAATGCTATCACGAAGAGGGTCATAAAGATCTCCAGGGGATGATACATTCATAGAAGTAATAAAAAAGGATGGTCGAAATGGCACAGAAGGTTCCCAATCATAAGAATGAATTTTTGATTTATATCCAAGGGAATGTGGTGGAACCCTAGATGAACCAACTAGAGGAAAATCTTCCCGCTCTGAACTAGAGAAAGTGGAGGTATGATATTCTTTCTCACTGTTCAAAAACTTTTGAGAATCCAAAGTACTTGCACCTAATGATGAATTAAAAGGCAATGAACATCCTGGTTGGGCTAAAATCCGATGGGAGAGTGACATGCTTGTAGCTGGAAACTGAGTACCCAAGCTTGAAATAGGTGAATGGCTCAAACCTGTGGAAGTATACCCTTTATACATAGGCTGGCTTCGAATGGTAGCCATTCCCTCTGCATGGGATGAATATGAGGAAAGATTTGGGCTGAAATAATTGTTTGATGCATTAAATGCATATCTATTCTCTGGAAACAAGTTGTCCCTTGACGGAAGCTTCTGCTTTTCATGAGATGGATGCCAACTTGGGCTTGCTTCTTCCTCATTCTGCATAATCATTTTCAAAGGAAATTCAGAAGAATGCAGAAATATGCTTTCATGCAAAGTACTAAATGGAACTGGAGTACTAACCATCCTTGCTCTCTCAACATTTTCCTTAACACCTGTTACAAGAGAATATCTTTATTAGAAATATGTTCATAGAGAAGATTCCTGAACAGTTAATCAAACAAGTTATTTGATATACCTTCTTCCAATTTCAATTCTCTCTTCTGATGTGCAGCAACTACGTCTCCTTCAGCCTCCTCCTGGTCAGTATTACTCACAGTGTCTTTTATATGAAGAAAGCTACAAGAACTACCTCTGATGCACCATCCTTTAGCAAAAAAATCACATATAATTGTAGGCCGTTTGTTTCCATCTTTAGTCTCAGCACTGGGAGACAGATTTCTAGTCCTATCAGGAGGAGTTAATAAGTAAAACCTAGCAGTTATAAACTATGTCTGAACCAATTTTATAACTTCGTTAAAGGATAAAAAGCTACTTCTGAAAGAGGCAGCATGCTGTGTAAATTAAATTCCACTCATATTATAAGTAAATGTAAAAGAAACATACTGAACTACAATGACCAGACCTTGATGTCATTTGTTTCACATCAACCCTTGACTCCATTTCCGACTGCAAAATTTTGTTCTTAGAATTCTGACCACCATCAGCATCCTCAGCAAAGCAATCTCTTGGTAGGAGGCCACTAACCACATCTTTTCCAGTATCACTAGATGACTTCGTGGCCCTAGCATCACCGTCCTTAACACCTGATGAATAAGCTTTGTTATTGCAACCCGGTTCACTGCATCCTCCAAAGGTTTTTATCCGTAAAGGAGATCCAGCATTTTCAATGTCAACATCTAATCCTTGACTTTTGCCATCTTCAGCCGTAATCAGGTTTTCTCTTGAATTTGAATGACTTGAAATTTCATGTTTCGGGTGAAACACTTCCTTTTTCAATGTTAGTGTCTCACATGAAGGAACGGGTGCTTTAAGCACGGCATCATTCTCTGCCATGCAATGCACACTAGATGGTGGCATTACTTCAGGGTTTTCTGCCACAGAAGAAACTGGCCCCAAGTTCTTCTCCTGCCCCTCAGATTCCATATGTTGGCTTGAATCTATGATGGAAGATAAAAGCTAAATCAAGAAATTGAAGAAAAAAAAAAAAAGAGAGAGAAGAGAAGAAATCCTCCTCCTTAAATCATTTCATGAAGACAATAGACGGGATTATATTACATTCCACAAGACAAATTATAAAAAAGTTGAACTGAAAGAGCAATGTCAATTGAAAGCAACAGATTAAATAACTGGCAGCGTGCAGCTCATAAACCAGCAGAACATATAACTACCTAGAATCTACTTCATTTAATGTGACAAGCCTAAGAAAAGAAAATGTCAGGGTTCTGCAAACTAAACCAAAGTACTGAAAAGGAGACAATCAAGAGCTAGACAATCAACTACTGCAAATGTTAGTGTCTTACATGAAGGAACAGGTGCTTTAAGCATGGCATCATTCTCTGCCATGCAATGCACACTAGATGGTGGCATTACTTCAGGGTTTTCTGCCACAGAAGAAACTGGCCCCAAGTTCTCCTCCTGCTCCTCAGATTCCATATGTTGCCTTGAATCTGTGATGGAAGATAAAAGCTAAATCAAGAAATTGACAAAAAAAAAAGAAAAGAAAAGAAATCCTCCTCTTTAAATCATTTCATGAAGACAATAGACGGGATTATATTACATTCCACAAGACAAATTATAAAAAAGTTGGACTGAAAGAGCAACGTCAACTGAAAGCAACAGATTAAATAACTGGCAGTGTGCAGCTCATAAACCAGCAGAACATGTAACTATCTAGAATCTACTTCATTTAATGTGACAAGTCTAAGAAAAGAAAATGCCAGAGTTCTGCAACCTAAACCAAAGTACTGAAAAAGAGACAATCAAGAGCTAGAGGATTGAGGTTCAGTTGTTTAGCTGAGGATGAACCATAGTTTTCTTTTTTCATAATTTTGGTTGATAAAAGATGAAAAAGTATTAGGGACGAGAGAAACAAGAATAAAAACAGAGGATAAGGTGCCTACTGTCTACCAAGAAAACAAAAAAGGTATAAGAACAAGGCAAGCTAATTAACTAGCAAAGTCAACCAATTCTCTGCATATGCAACAAAGGAACCCCTCCGAAACAGCCATCAGCTAAACACCATAAAGAGGCTAAGAAGACTACTTTTACGCCATGACACAGGCAGCATAAAACATTCACACTTGAAAGGTTTGGCATTGCTCTTCAACCATAAGCGCCAAATGAGAGTATACATTGCACACTGCCAAGAAGCCTTGCTTCCCCCTATACATATACTGTTTCCAAAACCTCTAAATTGACACATGAAAAAATGTTTTAAGTTTGCTGGACAAATCCAACATTCATTAATAGCCCGTTTGATAACCAGTTAGTAACAATGCAGAATCAATTCCACAGAATTTATTTTAAATCACTTCCGTTCAATGTGTTTCGTAAGGCGTGCATCACTTATTTTCAACCACTGATTCTGGAATCAATTATATTCAACTGTAAACCAAACGGGCACAAAATAGACTCGTCTAAACCACAAATATCTAGTAGCTGAAGCTCAGTCATAGTTTGACTAAGGTCAAAATCAATATGTAGGAGGTTTGATCATGCCAAAAGAAGACTGGCATAGGCTTAGGTGCAAAAAGTGGATCAAATGGAAGATATTCAAATTAAAAGGGCAGAAGAAAACAATAGAAGCTTTAGGAGAAATTATTAAAATAGAACTTAACCGAATCAATTTATTGAAATTTAGGTTTTGTTAGAGACTAATGGTTCTGTTCAATCAATATATCCAACCTCACTTAAGGTTTAGTTGTTATTGACCCAATGTTTTGGAGAACTACACTGGATCATCAAATCCAATTGGAAAGTCTTTTAAATGGTATGAGAGTAACTACTCATTAGTAGTTCTAGAGTCTGTTTCAGACTCAAGCTGAGTCAGCATGAGTTAGCGGTATTCTGAGTCTGAACTGTAACTGTTAGACACTGGGATATTAGTTAGTTAGACTCAACTACAAAATACCCTGCACTGTCACTTAAACATTGATTCTGGTTCATTCAGATAATGAAATATTACTTTCAGTTTTCTATCTCTACTCCAAACATTTTCTCTTATTTTCTTTCATTTTCCATCACTTTCTCTCACTGGTCTAACTGTAATAAATGGTGAGCATCATGTCAGGTATAGGGGTTAGCACTATAAAAAGCCCAAGGCATGTCAGCATCGTGGCAGCTGCAATGTGCATGGTGGCTGTGAAAATGGCCTCACTCGATGTCAAAATTTAGTAGTAAATTAGAATAAAACACTACAGAACACGCTCATGTCTAACATAGTACACTGAACCAGGCTTTCAACATATTTGACCTCCTCTTCCTGAAGTCTGATTACTTCATTGAAATCCTCAGTCATGAAATGGTCATGTGTTCTACCTCTAATCTCATGTTTTCCCATTATTTCTTTCTCGACCACCAATATTCCTCTCTTTGTTAGGAACCTAGAAACAGATTCTGAATTTTCAGAGAGAGATGAGAAAAACAAAGAATGGAAAAAGAAAGAATACTTCTGTAATGTTTTGTTGAATTACAAAGACCTAAGGAGAGAATTATCCTTCTAAGGGTTTCCTCTTTCTACAAGACAGCTAATACCAGGTTCCCAATGCTAACAAATCTGAATCTAGAAAGCACAAATGTTCAGCATAATTATTCTAAATGACTATTCTCTGGCCTATTAATGCCATACCCCAGATATGCAAACTTGTCCTAAAGATTGAAATGTGGAAGCTGAATGTTAATAGTTTGTGCATCCATACCCAATTGGCCTCCTCTAGTGGCCAAGAGTAACCTTGATGAAAGCTTGGGTCAGCCTTTATTATCTCGAATTCCCTAACTTTCTCACAATTTCCAACACTTTCCTTTATTTATCTCTCTCAATCTCAGATTCTTTCAGTATGGCATTTGGTATATAAGCATACAAAAACAACATAAACTCAATGGCAATCAACATGTAAGCCAACTCCAGAGAGGGATGTGAGCAATACAGTATCAAAACCAAAGTTTCAAAATTTATTAAGGAAAACAAATGTATGTGTGCTGAATAAAATTAAGAATAAAAAAAACATAATTAATTTATGAATTTAAAAACCTTTGCTATGCTTATCGGCATTGGGTAGGGAATTTGCCACTGCCCCTTTGTCCTCCTCCTCCACCTCTTCTGGCCTTTCCTCCTCCTCCTCCTCCTCCTCCTCCTCCTCAATTTCTTCTACTTCTTCTTCCTCCTCCTCTTCAACTTCTTCTACTTCTACTTCCTCTACCTCCTCCTCCTCTTCCCCTTCTCCTTCCTCTACCTCTTCCTCTTCGACTTCTTCTACTTCCTCTTCAACTTCTTCATCTTCCTCTTCACCTTCCCCCTCTTCCTCTACCTCTACCTCTTCCCCTTCCCCTTCCCCTTCTTCTTCCTCTTCTTCTACTTCCTCTTCAACTTCTTCTTCCTCTTCACCTTCCTCCTCTTCCTCTTCCTCTTCCTCTTCCACTTCTACTTCTTCTTCAACCTCTTCTTCAACTTCTTCAAATTCTTCATCAGGGTCTTCTTCTTCCAGCGATCGATCAGAGGCGATGGGAGAACCAGGAATAGACATAGGAGGCAGAGTAAGAGAGATGCTGTTAGGGAATGGGAGACCCCAGATCGAAATCCAATTGCAAGGGGGGATTTTCGCAAAGAGGGACAATACCCCAAACCCAACACAAACAGCAAAACAAGGAATCAAGAATTCTTAGCTGACATGTACATCAGAATCCCTGATAGAGATGTAGACCCCACCCACCATGCCTTTCTCCGACGTGTCCTCCCATAACCCTAATCCAATATTTAACTTTTATTAAATTCTTTTCTCTATATATATCCATATGGATATGGATGTAACCCATGCCCATTTCTCCAACAAGTTTTGGGCTTAGAGTGGCTGCTCCACAAACATGTTGGACCATCATTTCTAATTGATAAAAAAAATTGCCAAAAAAAATATAATTTCTATTTATTTAAACATAAATAATGCATGAGTAATGAGTATTTTTTAATTTATCATTTTCATCATTTTCTTTTAGTGTAGAAGAACAAACCGGATGAGAAGAAAATAAAACTAATTAAAGACTATATGGCTTAATACCATAAAAAAAAAAAAACTATATGGCTTTATGTTTGTGACTTAGGAAATGAAGAGAAATGAAGGTAAGGAAAAGGTTTATAGAAAACTCTTCGCCCCCTTGTGTTTGTAAGTGTAGGGTTGTAAATGAGTCAAACCGAGCCGAGTACTTGAAGCTGAGGCTTGGCTTGTGATAACAAATTGGTGGCTCAAGCCTTGCTCATCTTGTTAAAGAAAAACAGAGCTTGAGTTTGACTTATTTAGCTCATTTATAACTTCATTGTTTTTGCTTTTATGAAAATTTTCATTAAACCATGTTTTAAGTTTTTGAATTTAGTATTTAATAAATATTTTACTATTAAATGATAATATAAAAATTAAAATATATTCTTAATGTATGATATATATAATTAAAAATTCTAAAATATTATATTTTTTGAAATTCAATACATAACTTCTTGACTAATATAAGAAATATTTCAATACTTATTTTTAAATATATAGAGTAATTATTTTACTTTATTATTTTATTATTTATTTTAAAAATAAATTTATACCTGTATTTTTTTCTATTTTTTTATTAATCTTACTTTACTTTAAATATTTATATTATTTAATTATTATATATATAATAAGCGAGTTATTCACAAGCTCTTAATGTCAAGTTTCTAAGGTTTTGACTTGGCTCATTTAAATAATCGAGCACAATCTTAAGTTTTGGCTTGTTTGTTTAATTAAACAAACGAGCTTGATGGAGTATTTAACGAGTCGAGCTCAAATAATTCACGAATAACTCAGCTCATTTACAACCCTAAGTGTAGTTAGAGTATAAAAATTTCTCCCCTCCTCCCTCCCCCTAATCCTTCTAGCTCTTTCTCTTCATTTCCCATTCTTTCAAGTTCACAAACAAACCGTTTAAGTGACATCCAATTCATGGTTAAATAATCAATGGCATAATTAGTCTCACGGTAAATATGTAAGAACTCCACTTTCCACTCTTCTTTTTTATATTTCAATCACTTTAACAATCTTCAACACATATAAATGAAATTCAATAATCGATCTTTTCTGTCATGTACGGTTGTACACCACTTGCTTTAAAAAAAAAATCCAAACTCTAAGCAGAATATATAACTCCAACTTCAGGGTTATATTCCCTAACAACAACAACACACTATCATAGCCACCAAACCTATAAAAACAAGTTAACCAACTCCCACTAGCATCATGGACAATTCTTCATAAACATGGTTTGAGATTATTGTTAACATACCCCTACTTATATCTAATTTAATTGCACTATAGAATGGAAGCAGTCATATGTCCATCTTAAAATTGTTATTCAATTGAGAACTGAAGCACTAAAAAGGTAGGAATTCATCATGTGTAAGTAAAATCACCTAAAATTTAATTATTTTTAGTTCTAAGTAAACTTTAAAGTATATTTTTTTATTGTTTTTTTAGTAACAAACGTGAATATTAATATGCCATATATATTTATTATTTTAGCCATTAACTTAACGTTGTCAATGAACATTGCTTTTGTGAAAATATTACTTGGAGAAATATACAAATTTGACAATAAAGATAATCAAAACAAATTATTAAAATATATTATTGAACAAAAAGATCAAATCATAATATTATTCAACATCACTAATTCATAATAAAAGGAATATTAGAAGAAAAAAAATAATGGTTATAAATGAAAGATTGTGGGATATGAACATCTTACCATATGTGCTACAACATTAGGTTTATAGTTAGGATGAAATATAACAAAATGATCGATCAAAAAGTCTTGGATCAATGCTGCAAAAAGTAAAATAAAAGTTAGTGAATGAAACTCATATAAATAATCAATGGTTTTTTACATATAAAAAATGAGTAAATCATTTATAAATCAATATTACCTTTTTATATATTTTGAAACATTTTATTATATGCAACATTTTTTGTTGTTGTATGACATGGATTCCCACTTTCATTGTATATCAATCTTTTTTAACCTTCATTTAATTTAACTTCAAAAACAACAACATAAAGTTGTTCACGGGCAAAGACAACCTTCAATAGATATATTAAAGAGATTGATCTTTACTTTTGTTATTAGTGATGACAAGACACAAATTATTGGGTATTGTCTTCTCTACATTTTTAGAAGAACTACGATATTTGGTGGTACTAAATTCATCTAAGAAATGTAAATCTTTTCACCAATATGATTCATGGCATATTATTTCCTAATTCTTCAATAATGGGCCTTGTTTCACTACATAATCTCAAAACATTATCAAAATTTCTAAGAAGCATAATATAACTCTCATTTTCAAAATCAAATTATGATTTGAAAATTCTCGACATTTTATATCATTCAATAACTCAAATGTTAACCATTCGTTCTTAAACTCAATTTTTCAAATACAAAACAAAAAAATTAACAGTTAAGTACCCATTATCATCACTAGAAGTTAATGAGAAAAAAAATCTCATTAATTAATCATCTCAACAACTTCAAGCATAGGAGCCTGAATTTCCCTTCCATCAAAAGATTAAAGTTTTTCATATTAACCAACAACTTAGGTTAGGTAAAATAAATAATATCATTAAGACTTTATTTATGATGCAAAACAAAAGATCTTATGGGATTTCAATTTCAACTACACCATCATTCTCAACTATTGTTAAATTTAGAAGTGAACATGGTTGTTTACAAACTTTTAATTATTTAACAACTTCCTCAAAGTCATCCTTTATTGTATAAAATGAAACACCATAGAATGGGAAAATAAAGAGTTTTCATCATTGGTTTTATCAGCTCATAATAAATAAATAACATAATAACATGAAAGTTTATGTTTAAGTTATAAGACATTTAAGTTATAATGCAAAACTTGTGTTCATGTAAACCTATTCTCTATGTCAACAACTTTAGGAATGTTAAGGGAGAACAACGACATACTTACAAACATCACATTTCGTATCACTATCTTACCTAATGACCAATACCTTTTAATTGATAAACAATGGCAAAAACAATAATTTATGAGACGTATAAAAAAATGAAACAAATGAGGATTAAATTAAAAACCCTTAACTAACAAGTGGTTGGTTCAAGTGTTATGTGCCTGAATTTCCTTTAAACAAGATCTCAGACTCGAATTTTGTGTATGGAAGAAAAACATTGTTAAAAGAGTTATCATTACCATGATGTAGATATTCATGAATCAAACATGATTACCTCATGTGGAGGATATATAACTGCGATCTAAACAAAAAAACTTAAAAGTATTCACTTTATTTAAAAAAAAAACCGAAGAACTATTATAAGTAAGATACCATTGGTGGAAATTGGGCACACTCGTGTTTGACATTGCAAACACAAGGGGGAATTATAATATTACTGGTTGAATTGTTAAAGAACCATAGAACAAAAAAAAAAACTCATTGACATGAAGTTAAATGACAGTCATCTTAGTCCTTTTTTCCCATCACTCCCATATTGTCTCCTAAACCCAACAATTGTGAGCAGGTCTATAACATATACTAACAAAAGTAGGTATTAAAATAAATAACTAAAAATAAACACTAAGTTCAAGTCATTCAAAGGAACGACTATGCTTTCAAAAAAGGGAAGTCTCAATTAGTGTGAAGAATAACATAAAATGGAACCGAGTTCATGCCATACAAGGGAACGTGACTACTTCCAAAAGGCTTAACAACAATGTTTTACTCAAAGTTTAGATGATTTGTATGTTTGGTGGTGTGAAAACTCCAACATTACCAACCACTTGAAGATAAGCAATGTCATAGTCTCACAAGCCTCCATTTTTACAAGAAGGGCTTAAACTCGTAGGCTAAAGTCTTTCATATACATTTTTTAGCCTTATAGTCTTGAAAGCAAAATCAATATCAACAAATTTTAATCAATAACTTTAATAAAAAAAACTCAAATATGGAGTATAAAAAACCCTTACAAACTCAACAATAAAACCACAACAATACTATTGATGAAATAAGAGTTATGAATATGTAAGGTACTAGGGGCGAATCACACAAACCTTTACTATTCAAGACTCATGCGAGGAAGTGATTTTTTTCCAAAATATCAAATCAAGTAGCCATAAAAAAAGATGAAATTGTAGATTGAATATCACAAACAAAAACACACAAAAAGAAGATAATTAATCAACAACTTAAAAAAAAACTTACAGACTCGTAAATGAAAACCATAACAATATTATTGTATTGATGATATAAGAGTTATGAAAATACGGAAGGTACTAAAGACGAACCACACCGATTTTCACTATCAAGGGTTCATTTGTAAAAGTGATTT